>JAQJVL010000645.1:0-473986 GCA_035578905.1 Stictocephala bisonia | reverse complement strand
AATATTATCAATGGTAATTAGTTTTGTATTTTTTTAATGATTTATATAGTTTTCATAATTTTTAATTAACTTATTTCAGTAAGAATAAAACATGCACTCAGAACGGCAAATACTTAAACATCTAATATAGAGTGAGTATATTTTGTTCAGTTTTTCTTTACCGCTAATCCCCATACTTTCTTATCAGTGACCCTTCCTTATCATCGCACGCCTGATAAAAATCACCTGGAGTCAACATGTCAGGATATTATTTGGCCTTTCTTATTATCTGCGCCAATTAAAAAAAGTTTTGTTATCGTGAATTTCCTATAAGATAGTTATTGATTTTTCAAAGTATAGCTTAAAAATGTAAAACTTTAATTTCAAAGACTTATGTCAGTTTTTGTTAATAATTTTAGAAATTAAATTAAATATTTAATTTGTAAGATTTCGGACAGTTATATAACAAAAATTATTGTAGAAATTGCTATAGTCTAATTAATAGTATTGTATGATAATGTACTATAAATAGGCCTATTTATCTAAGATATTATAAATAATAAAAGATAATACAGTTCGAGTATTTGTTTATGTATATTTTACTGTACCAAAACTAAATTTTAACTTTCAATTTCAGTTAATTTTCTAATACTTTAACTTTAATCAGTTAGTATAAATTTATTCTAACTTTTAACTTCAATTAGTTACGTTTTTAGAGTATTAACTTTAACTTTGTTCAGTTAAAAAAAATCATTAACTTTCCCAAGTATGCAATTTATGGATCTTTTCCGTTATACGTATACCACTATTTAATGTCGGATCTTTTCCGTTATGTGTCAGCAATCCCAAAATATTTCCATATACATCGCGCCGTGGCAGTTATGGTTAGGTTAGGTTAGCATAGCCTATTGTAGAATGTTTTTACAAATTACAGGTTCATTCTACAATATAATAACCTAACCTAACCATAACTGCCGCGGCGCGATGTATATGGGCGGCCTCGATGTATTGGGATTCTAAAGGTTGAAAATGAGGAAAACATGTTTAAAATCAATAAATTGAATACCGTGTTCCATTATTTATACCAAACAATGGTTAAAATGTATTATTCAATATATTTAAATAGTGGTATACGTATAACGGAAAAGATCCCAATTTATTAATAGCCCAACAGACAGGGCAACTAAGGGACCTACAGCTTTATGTAGACTCCGAACCACGTAGTGTTGGTCTGATTTACAGGTAACTGATAAATCTGACACTTATTTCTCTCCCCTACACAAAATTCGAACTCTAACTACCATCCAACATGGACATCACAGACTTCTATTGTAATGTCCACGTCGATGGCAACCGTTAAGCGGAGGCCGTGTCGGTAGGACCGAGCATGGAACCTATCGCCTACAATCTCCTAAACACTTTTTCTTCAAGTAGCTGGGTTACAGATCTGTTGCCACCAGATTCCAACGCTCGTTGAAGCAAGAAAACTAAATTTAAGGTACACATGTGGCATATATTTTTTTACAGGAAGAAACAAGTATTATAATGGTAAATGTTTATTATAACGTGGTTGTGACAGATATTTTATACAAGCGTTAAAATGAAAACCTCATTTTAATTCATTAAAAATCCGCGACATGAAATTTTCAAGAAGCGAGGAATTTTTTTATTTCTTGGTCAGGTAAGTTTGACCAGCGTAAAAAAGTTTTGTAAATAACCAAAGTAATTAATAAATCTACCAGAAATTTTTTAAGAATTATAGTTTTTTTACAATGGGGCTTAAAAGTGAAAAATTAGCATTTTAGTGTCCAGAATAAACACTTATTTTTAATTATCAGGCTGGAAGAAATAGTATTTTGAAAGAATAGTTTTATAGAGCATACAATTCTCTACAACTTTTAAATTTAAAGTTGTTTTCTATATATTTTATAGTTCTTGTTTAATTGCTGGTTTTGTATTTTTAAAAAGTAATTAATTTTCTGAAATAATTTAATAATTAAGTCATGAAACATGGTGGTCGTCAGTGTTATCCAAACAAATATAAAAAGGATGTCAAAATTCTCTGAGGTACTGAACTGAGTGCCCCAGTGTATATTGCAAGATTAAAACCTTCAACGCTAACTGAAATGGTGACACAGTTGAAGAATCTGTTTGAATGTTTGGGCTTCGCTTGCTTTATTTCCGTTCCCACGCCCCGCAGGTAATTGCCTCCTGGAGACATGAGGGGGGGGAATGACATCATCAAATTACGTCACAAGTCTTATTTCCGAGATTGCCAGTAGAGTCGCATGAATCAGGGGGTATAAAATTGTTTGTAGTGGTTCCTACTAGGTTGCTCTGCCTCCGCTCCGATTTTTACTGTCTTCAATTTTCTGGCTGGGATGGGACTGTCTGGTATAATAGAAGGTCTATGATTATACTATACTATCAAATATACTAGAGGGGGTTGGAGTCATATTTAATAGTTGTTTTTTACAGGAGCGGTTGAAACAGCGTTGCAAAAATATTCATATTAATCAAGAATGATTATTATTTTTTATTTTTTTTAAGATGACTTGAACTCGCAAGTTCACAAGGGCCTGAAGGCGGAAAATGCACTCAAAGAGTGAAGTACGGACCGTATTTTATAAAATATTATAAAAGCATCTATAATATTTTATAATTTTACAATAAAAAATTATAGATGGCTATATATATATATATATATATATATATATATATATATATATATATATATATATATATATATATATATATATCTAACAGACATCGTACTGTATAACTGTTAACAGGCAATAAAGTGTTCTAATATTGTGACATAGCAATAACAATAATAATATTAATACAACAACAATAATAATAATATTAATAACAACAACAATAATACATTAGAATACAATGTGAAGCAGTAATACAACTAGACAAATAAATACCAAAAGAGAATTAGTCTTCAAAACAAGGATCAAACACATTCAATTATAATCTATAAAATAAATAGCTGAGAAATTAACATGCCGACCTATTAATCCAAACATAAACTTAAAGTAATCTTAATTTACAAAACAAAACAAAAATGAATGCAATAATACATACAACCATAACAAAACTACAACTTAAATAACAATATAAGAAGATAACTAGTGCACAGAAAAAGAAACACACACACATAATAAGACATACAATTTCATCAAGTAACTGATATTCAAACAGTCTCAAGCCAGGAAAGACCCCCTCAGTGACGCCAAGCTATCAAAGAAGAAGTCATGGTGAGGTGCCACCACATTCCCAAGTCGATGCAGTCTTGGGATGACGCTGTGAAACTCATAGTTGGTAGAGCACTGGGCGTGTCTAAACAAATCCAGAGATCGAGTGCATCCGGGGACTTTAATTTCAATGAGACGAAGAAGGCCAGGACAGTCCACTCCACCAGTCAAAATCTTCTTCAAAAATACCAATTCCTGCAATTGTCTTCGCACGACAAGAGGAGCCAATCCCAAGTCCTTATTGACCGCATCCAGGGGCACATCATGGTAGTTAAAGCCCAATCTCAAGCCAACAATCCTGACAAAACGGTCTTGAATGATCTGAAGGCGCTGAATATGACCCAGCTGGTAAGGAGCCCATACGATGCAAGCATACTCCAAGATTGATCTGACTAGTGCAGTATAAGCCATCTTCATCGCTGCAATACTCAGTCCACTCCTTGAAACTTTGACGATGAAACCAAGCATTCTGGAGGCTCTCCCAAGAATAGCATCAATATGAAGTTTAGGACTCATATTCGAGGAAAAGATGACTCTCAGATCACGTACGGGTGACTTGTGGCTGAGCGTGGAATTGCACATATAATAGTCAGAGAATAATGGCGTTATATGGTTATATGGTAGTCAGAGAATAATGGAGGTTGGATGGTTCTCTCGACAGGTCAGAGAATACAAAATGCCTTTGTAGCAAATTGTCTATGGGCCTTTTTGTCTTACGCAATATTTCTCTTCTGGGAGATATCGATTTATCTAAACTAGTATAACATAGTCTTTTTGAATCACATGTTAATTACTCCATAATATTATGGGGTAATTCTTCCTCCAGGAACTTAGACTTAGTTTTTAGATTACAGGAAAGGGCTGTTAGACTTATGAGCGGGCTGCGACCGAGAGATAGTTGTATAGATGCATTCATAAAATTAGGTATTCTGACTATTCCATCTTTGTACATTTATGAAGTCTTAGTTTACGCCAAATCCACAAACCATACTAACTACCCACCCACTCATAGTTATAATATTCGTAATAGAAATAACCTAACTTCTGTACAACACAACCTTAGAATTAGTGAATGCAAGCCAAACTTTGTTGGACCTAAATTTTTTTCTAAATTACCTTCTGAACTCAAGAAAATAGAGAAACTTAGTACTTTCAAACTTAAATTAAAAAAATACCTAATCAGCAAAAGTTTCTATGGTATTACAGAATTTCTGGAATCTTAGCCCTCCCTAGCCTGGCCTACCTTAACCTTTTTCCACTTCATCTCTTCGATGAAAGTGCTGACGGATCCCATGCCAACTCTGGTCTACGGGACGACGCGGGATGTATGTATGTATGTATATAAACGTTATATAACAACAGAGTAAATAACATGTATCCCCACAACGCGATGCTGAAAACATTTGTTTGGCTAATATAATGAAATATACCATATCCTATATTATATTCTGTACTCCCTGAAGTAGCACAATTTTTAAGACATTGATAGCTGAAAAAGGGGCGTGGCATTCTATTCCGGTTGAAACTAGTTATTATCATCAAATAAATAAACAACACAGGCTACTGAGGCTAGGCATCAGACAAAATAATCATACATTCAACAGTTGACAGTTGTGTCTTGTGTCACTTCGAAGATTTTGTTGTTTTAGGCAACATCGTCAAACTGAAATAGAGTGATAGTGTTTGAAGTGGACTGGTTTCATTGTAGTCACTGTGAATTTTCTTATTTATTTTATTAAATAATTTTACATATTCAAGTTGCTTATTTCATGTGAAAACAGTTGTTAGATTTATTTTGTTGGTCAGTGAAATAAGAGGATTTATAATCTCAAAATGCAATTTTTAAGCAATTACTGTTGTATTTTAACTTTAGTCTTCCTATATCTATGTCATGAGAGTAAGTATTTTCTTACAAATTAGGCCTAGGCATATATCATTTTCCATTTCCTATCCTAAGCTTACTAAAAAGAGCTTCCTTAACCCTCGAACCGGGTTCTACTTTTTCCTGTACCGTCACATCATTTTTTGCGCATTTGCAGACATGTTTTAAAAAAAATGATAAAAAATAGTAAAATTATATAACCCTACTTGTATTTGGTATTATTGCACTCCTAATAAAGCAGGCTATCTAATAATAATAAAATATTACATCTTTGAGCAAAACAAAAATTGTTTATGACTCATAATATCTTGGACAATGACTTTTGTAAACATAAAAAAGGGGGGGGTCACCTTGAAAACAATATATTATAGCTAAATACAAAATTCCAAGATAGCCTAAATATTAAAAATGTCATCTAGTTTCAGGATATATAAAGGTTTTATATGTTATTTGAAGTATAAAAGTAATTATACTTACAAAATCCGGTGTAGTACAATTTATGCAAAAATTTGTTACTGTGGTAACATAATTTTCAAAAATTTGCTAAAAATTCTATATAATCAGTACAGACTTCAAACTAGTACTAAAATTTATAGAATTACTTGTTCTATAAATAAAATATATTTGTAAAATGTTTAACTTGGTATCCTCTGGCTGTGAGCTTAGGGGTCCACAGATGATGATGAAATTACCCGGCGTACGCACACAAATGTGATATTCTTCATGTTCACAATTTTTTTCTTTTATTAAAAGGCTTCAATATAATTTTTTGTGTGTTGTATGTATATACCAAAAGTAATGTAAACACAATTATATCATAATTACATCATAATTACGTATAATAAGACTTACAAATACAATTGAAACACAAGTAAACAAAACTTCCAAGGCTTGCGTCAGTTTGAAAATCGCTTTCACATTGGACAACGAATATTCATCATATTATTTTCCATTGTTCCCGTCATTTTCAAGTCAGGCATACCACTACAATCGGTAACTCTTCCCGTTTCCAGTGGTATATGAATCTTGTCAATAGCGCTAATAGGTATACTATAACAAGTGATAATATCGAGCGATGTCAAGTCGACAATTTTTTGTCGATTGCCAGTACAGAATCATCACAAGTGGACAATTACTTGTCGAAACGCGGCACGAGGGTTAAATATTTTGGTGAATACACTTCCAGCCCTCTACAATAGGGTAGGTCTCGGAAATTAGGTATTTATGCAGTTTCTTGCTACCAAACAAATTTGGAACATTTTGCTTGAAATGGGTCTAGAATTGGCTGTATTTTCACGAGATATGCTTTTTATTCTGCGGAAATAACATAGCCTATTTGGTAATTATACACTTTCTTGCCACCAAACAAATTTGGAAAATTTTGCTTGAAATGGGTCTAGAATTGGCTGTATTTTCACGAGATATGCTTTTTATTCCGCGGAAATAACGTATTTTACCGAAAAATTGTAAAAAACCAATATCATAACTTTTAGTATTTTGTCATATTTCCGTTAATTTAAATGGTATTTTAATCCTCTTTTTATTTTGATGTGTTTTTTTCGCTGAATACAAGTTTAAAAACTATTTTGGTCTATTACAAATATTTCTCGAGAAATAGCCTAATGGAAAAACTACTATCGCGGCGGATCACGATTAGCGGCCATTACGCGATCATTATATACAACAACTATTAATCACAAAAACCGAATTCATCTATATTCCCGCCGGAGTGACGGCTGGCAGGCCGTCACGGATGCCAAACGCTCGAATTTAACGCAAATTACGAATTTTTGTTGAGAAAATAGACAATTAGGATAAGTTAGGTTATGTTTGGTTATGTCAGTAAAAATGCATTTTTCGAGCTGAAAAAATAATTTTACTACAAAACCAGTTATATATTTGTGTTCAGCATAAAAAAAACATGAGAAATGGAAAAAATGTCGAAAAATAAAGATTTTTTAAAAAGTTGGTTTTTTCATTATTAGATAAAAACTAGTTTTACGATTTTTCGGTAAAAAACGAGTTTTCCGCGGATGAAATCAAACTCCTCAATAGATATAAACTCATTTTTCAACACTTTTTTAACATAAAATTGTATTTTCAGAGGTGGCAAGAAAGTGCATATTTACCACATATTTTACCGAAAAATTCGAAAAACCCAATGTCACAATTTTTAGTATTTTTGTAATTTTTTGTTAATTTAAATAGTATTTTAATCATCTTTTTAAAATTTTGATGTGTTTTTTTGCTCCGAATACAAATTTGAAAACTATTTTGGTCTATTACAAATATTTCTCAAGAAATAACGGAAAAACTACTGTCGTGGCGAATCGCGATTAGTGGCCATTACACGATGATTATATACAACAACTATTAATCACATAAACTGAATTCATCTATATTCCCGCCGGAGTGACGGCCGGTAGGCCGTCACAGAGGCCAAACACTCGAATCTAACGCAAATTACGAAATTTTGTTGAGAACATAGACAATTAGGATAAGTTAGGTTGTGTTTGGTTATGTCAATAAAAAATGCATTTTTCGAGCTAAAAAAATAATTTTACTACAAAATCAGTTATATATTTATGTTCAGTATAAAAAAAACACTGTTTGCTGTTTCTATATTGAAGTACGAATCCATCCGAAAAATATATAATTTTCTGAAAATGAAATGGTAATGTCTCTTTCTAAATTTTGATCAGTTTTCTTTGAAATACATAAAAGGCTATTATGTTGTATTCCATACAATCAGAAACAACCACATACTGCAAGTGCTTCATTTTCCTTTGCCATTTAAAGTAAATAATAAAAGGGTGCAGTGTGACTTGGGAAGGTGTCTAGTTGGCATCTTTAAAAATAAATAGAAATACTAACAAACTTTAATTAGTGGAGACGGGTCTGGTTCTGTTAATATTGTACATTCACAGTATTAAATAAACCTATTTTTATGTATTATACAAATAAATAGCAATTGATTGTAAATATTACATATAACCTATTATAATACTATATTTGTTGGATGTAACATGAGTTTAATTAAGAAAAAAACCTTATTGGATTATAATAAATGCACTGTTCTAATTTAATTTATACACACAAATAACATGTTGTAAATGAATATAAATTATTTACATGTACATAGGTCCTACAGAGTTGTTTCATTGAGAGATATTAAATAACTAACTGTACATTCATTCTTCCAATCTAGTTTAATCCTTATAGTGCCGGGCCATTTTTGCATTTCCTATGCGAAAAGTGCCAGGCCAATCTTGGCAAAAATGTAAGGTTCCAGGTAAAAATTTATAGAATCCATGTTTTTAGTCATTTATATAAATTGTTTTTTAAATGAAAGAGCAGTAAGTGGTCTATAGAGCTATGTATATATATTTAACCTTTCTTTGTAATAAATTTTATTTTTTCTAAAAACCTTGAGAAAAAAAAATTTCTTTTATTTTTTTTCAAGTTTGAAGGTCCGTATGTTAGTTATAATTTTATTTTAGAATATTATCCTGAAAGGCATTTTATAGAGCATTTAAAACTGAACTAATACATATAATTTCATTTACTATACTTCTAAAATTATCTCTTTACAAAATTATAACTAAAACATTACAAATTGGTTGCTAAGCGACATACAGGCGAATTGTTGAAAACTGCCACCGTAAAGATGAACAGTTACGTCATCTAGACACAGTCCAAGAGCGAAACTGCGTGCAGCGGTCATTGGCAAAGCGTCTGGTATTATTCTGGCGGCCATTTAATAAAACAACGATGCACTATAACAAATACAGCGCGTCTCTCACAGCGACGCTAGCATTTCTCGCACTAGTAAGGGGCGTCGCTGACAGCGATTCCCGGCATTATAAGGGTTAAAACAAACAAAATCATAGTGTTCTAAAACAATAATATTTTTTTAAATATGATCCCATTTCTGTCCCATGATAAAATTTTACTTACAGATGCACAATTAGTGTGTCCATAACATACTTTTTTTCAAACAAAATCAAAAGGGTCTTTTTGAGATTTTTCAAAAACATTTTTTCTATTTTTGAAAAAATGAAATTGAATGTAATATTAGCATGTTGTATGTCAAACTAAAGGCCTTTAAATCCTGAAGAGAATGATACCAATTTCGACTTTCTAGGAGCATTGTTGCCTGATTTAACGCCTATTTAAGTACAAGCACAAGGTCAAAATCAGTACTTTTTAGAGTTTTTGACCCTTTATAACTAATAAACTAAGTGCTCAAAAATGTAAAATTTTGGTTTTTTAATAGTCTTGCTGGTTACTATTAGGATACCAAAAATCATCAAAATCCAAGATGTTAAGGTCCAGACCATTGCTGACTTGGAATGACCAAAATGGGTAAAATGTCGTATAATTTTCGTTAACTTAACACCAACTACTTACCTAGTGAAATTTGAAACTAATAGCCTAGGTCCAGAACTGGGTTTACATGTAGCCTATGTTAATTATTTGAAAGAGTACATTTTAGGCATATGCTTTTTCAAGTTTTTTTTTCTGAAAACAAACGGATTTAATTTTGTAAGTATTTACCGGTATTTTAAATAACTTGGGGCGAAATTATTTTTTAGTGGAAAGTAAAGTTTTACGAATAGCAAACAGTTTTGTTAATCGTGATATTGTTGTGACTACACAAATTGTATTGAATTTCATCTTGAAAGATTATATGAAAGATTTCAGAATCGGACTTCATCATTAATAGTGTTAGCACCAAAGTTTGGTTAAGGTTAGACCTATATATTTTTTTGTTGGGTTAGGTTTGGTATTATAAGATAGGTTACATTTAGTTAGCTTGGCTTTAATTAAGTTTTGTAAGGCTAGGCTGGTATTTATTAATTAATTTTCTTAAACCTAACCTAATAGAACGTAACGTAACTAAAATCTTAACTTAAAAAACAGAACTTTCCGAAAACCAGCACATTTCTGGCATATATAAAACTCAAGTTTTTTTAATATTGGCTAAGCGTATTTCCTTTATTTATAATGACTGTGTACCCTCTTTTGTTTGTTTTTATGTGTTTCTATATACTAACCAAGAATCTTAACCCTCCTAATGTTAGTTGCCGCTGCATCAGTCCGCCGTGTGAATGTTAATTGCCAGTGCACCGACAACTGTGCAGACCGGGTATGGGAAGTGATTATTGACTTGAGACCTGAACATTCTTGCAAATCATTTAAACTAATACATGTGAAAAATGATCTTAACACATCGATAATCGATCTACAAATGGTTGCAAACCATTTCAACACTTTCTTTACCGATATTGGCGACCGATTAGGTATCAATAAATCTATGCCACCTTCCATTACTACAAATTGGGTTACTCATTCTTTCTTTATATCGCCTGCTACAGAGGAGGAAGTAGTAAAAGTAATAGCGCGTTTGTCTTCTAGCTGTTCTTCGGGTGTTGATGAAGTGTCATCAAATCTGTTGAAAAAGAATTTGCTTCTCCCCTGACACACCTAGTTAATTCTTCGTTCACCTCTGGTTTTTTCCCCTCTTCTTTAACCCAACTACTGGCAACTAAAAACCCTCTATTGGCAGCCCAATTGTCCTAGTTTTGCAAGGATATTTTTAAAAAACAATTAAAAATACTTCTGATCCTTAGATTTAGTATTATTTTATATCATTTTACTTGTAAGATTCTGTGTTTTTATATAAAATAAATAACATAAGTATAAACACTTATTTACTATTTTCCTTTTATAAAATAAAAAAAAGTTTTACCAAAAAGATTTTTTTTTGGGGGGGGACCCTACCTGGAAATGGAATACATACTTGTCAATTCACAATTCCAAGATATACAAGTTTTTCCAAATTTTATAAACTTTCAGAAAATGTACAGTTTATAGGGTTTATTATAGGAATTTATAATGATAAAACTTAAAATAGTGCATTTTACCGAAAATTGATGTTTCTATGGTAACATGTTATAAACTTGTGTATTCATAAATTTCTTAGCCTGTTATTATAATTTTATCAATCATACATTATTTATATATATTGTAATAAATTCTAAATTATTTCACTAACAATTCTAATAAAACATTGCATAAAGTATTTCAAACCAGAATGTAAACAAACAGTTTACTGACAGACGCCTACTAAAGAAATGGTGAAATGAAATCGTAAACATTGGATTCTTCTTCTCTCCATCTAGTTATGTGGATAGTATTATCGATACTGATAACAATCGATTCAGAATTTAAACGACTTTCAAATCGTATCGATTAGTTTTGACGAAAAACGTAGCCATAACGATATAACATCAAATTTTCACAGTGATGTTTGACCGTCCGATATCGGACGGTCACCACTTGTTGACAGTGATAGACCGTCCGATATCTATGTGATAACTGACTGTGTAAACTATAGACCTATTTCCATCTTGTCATCCTTCTCTAAAGTGTTGGAGAAACTCATGCTCAATCGTCTTCTGCCCTATTTGTCAACAAATAAGATTTTAATTCCAGTCTGTCAACTGTTGATGTCATGTACAGCTTTATATCACAAGTTGTCACGAATTTGGACAGTAGAAAGCATACTATTGGACTTTTCTTCTATTTGAGTTGAGCTTTTGACTTGGTCAACCATAAACTTCTTCTGGGAAAACTGGAGAACGCGGGCATTAGGGGTGTTGCCTTCGACTGGTTCTATTCTTTTCTTGTGGGTCACCATCAGATTGTGAAGATTCCATATTTGGATAATTTTGGACTCATTAGAAGTCAGTTATCAGAACGGAAACCAATTTTTACTGGCATCCCCCAAGGGTCCATATTGGGACCAATTTTATTTTTGATTTTTATTAATGACATCCCCAGCAGTGTGAACAATGCCAACTTATGTCTATACGCGGATGACACCTCTTTACTAGTATCTAATCAAGATCGTTCAGCTGCAGAAATAGATGTTTTAAATGGTAGCGCTTTGTTGCAGTGGTTTACAAGTAACCAACTTGTTGCCAATGCACAAAAGACTAAAGTGGTTAGATTCCACATCCGTTCTTTTGACTCTAACCTAGATCACAATTTCATTATAGGTGACTCAGAGATAGCGCCGAGTTCAGAGGTTGGATTCCTATGGTTGGTAACTGACAGCAAGCTTGTTTTCTCAAGCCACATTGCCTTGGTGTCTAGCAGAATTAGCAAGGGGCTATTCATTCTACGAAGACTAGTTTGCTTTACAGATAGGCGGGTCCTGCTATCAGCGTACTATGGGTGTGTATACCCCCACTTGTCTGGCAATCTGGGGAGATCAAAGTTTAAGTAATCTACACATTTTTAGATTACAAAAGAAAGCCTTACGCATCATTGTGGCCTCTCTGCTAGGGAATCCTCTAGAAACATCTTCCGCATTAACAATTTGTTAACATTCCCATCCTTGCAGCTTTCTCTGCTGTAGACACAGTTGATACTTAATAGAGATGTTCAATTATTGGTTTTGTGACTATTTAATCAGCACATAAAATAAAGGATATATGATATTCCTTTACTTTTACTGCTTCAATAATACTTTATGTGGTATCGATCAAAACATCGGATATTGCCGAATCGTTGACAATAGAATATAATCGATGTATACTCATTTAGATTTATCATATTTGTTTTCAAAGTCGGCGTTGTAATCAAAAGTGGACTTATGCCTCGCGCATGTACATAGGGCCTATGTTTGATTTTTTGGTCTTGAATTTATTTTCTGTAAATATTGTATATAAAGTGTATATATTGAGCAACTGTACTAAATTTGAAACAAAATGGCTATGCCTGTTTTGATTTTGCTGATTTAAAGAAATTTGTTTCTATGGCGATTATGATACATTTTGTAAAATAAAAGAAACAAAGTATCTTCTTCGATTTTGGATGCAGACCTTTTTTGTTTTGTTTTCAAGCTCTGCAGATGAAAGTCATATAATTATATTCTCTTTAATAATACAAATAAAATGATGTATAATTATGTGCATGTAACCTTAAAATTATATTTTTCACTACCATATTTTTCAATTAGAAGTCTACAAGACAAGTGAAATATTCCTAACATTCTCAGATTACACAGTGAACATTATGAGGGTTAAACACCTTTTGGTATTTATGTTCTTACTAGACGCTTCTCAATTCTAGACATCTTTAACCTTTTGGTGCCTACTTCCGATTTTGTAGGACATCAAAACTGTCTAAAAAGTGCCAACGTTCAGTTTTGAAGTGGATGTCAAAAAATAAAAGTCACTAAAATCCAGAAAGTATAGGACACTTGGAAATGTCGTAAAACGTTGACATTTCAGACTGAAGTTATATCTTACCATGTGGACACAAGTAAAACATATTTTCAAATTTCAAAGAAATAGGGCATGTTTGTAAGGGTTGAAAATCAAAATTTCTCATGAGAGTGTTTTCTGGGCATGGCTTTTGAAACAGAGAAATCGGTCTGACTCCTAGATTTGTTTATACTGATCACTTATCAGCCTATTAATGTGAAAATGGATGTTTATTTTCTTGTTAGCTAGTCCATTAACCAAATAAAAACAGACTACTTCTATTTTGTTACGTTGACATTTCTGATCTTCAAATAATTGTTGAAATTACTACCTCAGGTGTAAGTGGCCTTTGAAAATTATGTGTATAACAATTTATCTGGTGTTATTTCAAAGATGAAATGTAACATTTTACAGGTTTGGGCATAAAATGTTGGGTGTGTCGATCAGATGAGGATCCAAAATGTGGAGATCCATTTGATAACTCAACTGTTCCTATCGCAGATTGCAAACAAGAACATGAACTTAAGCATATCCCAGGTGTAAAAGCAACTATGTGTAGAAAAATCCGACAGAAAGGTATGATCATTCTTATTTTTATTATTTAGGTGAGGAGCTATGACATTACTGTTAATGACATCCTAGAGAATTCAGTTTAAACTTAATTAAGGTAAAACTCTACAATTACTTAGTCAACTTCAATTCTTTTCTTATGGTTCCAACAAGCTTGTAAGATTTTTCTGAATTCCTTAGACCATAAATGTGTCAATAAATCAATATTCCTTTCGCATAGTATACTTAAAGCTGATTCTGTAGTTTCAAATTAGTTTATTGAACAATCTTATTTCTATTGCCAACACTAAGATTACTCATCAGTAGTTGTTAATACTAATAACCCAATCTATTTTTGAAACATTTAGCTTTAGAGTTTAGTTCAACTTGGTGTTGTAGACATAAGTTCGTCATACCTCTAAAGCATCCTTGGGAAAGTTAATGAATTTTTTTTACTGAATAAAGTTAAAGTTAATACTCTAAAAAAGTAACTAATTGAAGTTAAAAGTTAGGATAGATTTAAACTAACTGATTAAAGTTAAAGTATTAGAAAATTAACTGAAATTGAAAGTTAAAAGTTAGTTTCGGTGCAGTAAAATATAATATACATAAACAAATACTTAACCTGTATGATCTTTTATTATTTATAATATCTTAGATAAATAGGCCAGTTTATATTATATTATTATACAATAATATTAATTAGACTATAGCAATTTATACAGTAACTTTTCTTATATAACTGTCTGAAATCTTAAAAATTAAATATTTAATTTAATTTCTAAAATTGTGAACAAAAAATGACTTAAGTCTTTGAAATTCAATTTTTACATTTCTAAGCCATACTTTAAAAATCAATAACTATCTTATAGGAAATTCACGATAGCAAAATATTTTTTTTTAAATTGGTGCAGATAATAAGAAAGGCCAAATAATATGTTGACTCCAGGTGATTTTTTCAGGCTGGAGATGATAAGGAAGGGTCACTGATAAGAAAGTATGGGCTGATTAGCAGTAAACAAAAACTGAACAAAATATACTCACTCTATAAGTGAGTGAAAGCAGATCTATTCATACTATTTTCGATAAGCAATTACGTTTATTAGATGTTCAAGAATTTGCCGTTCTGAGTGCATGTTTTATTCTTACTGAAATAAGTTAATTAAAAATAATGAAAACTATCTAAATCATTAAAAAAATACAAACCTAATTACCATTGATAAAATTATTAATATTAAAGATAGTATTATCATTATCTTTTCTTTTTGACGGTGCCGATAGCAAAATAATGAAAACCGAACGAAATATAGCAATTGCTACTTGAAATATGTTCTGCAATCTTGAAGATAGTTTATTCTGTTGCGTGGTATCATATAATGGATTGATTTTACCCAGTAAGCCTAATTTAAAATAAAGTAAACGTTTGAGGAAATTTTGGTTTGATTACCGGTAACTATTTAATTAGTTTTTCCCGATTACTTTTGAACAGGACAATTTAGATATGTAATTTTGTATGATCAATTAATCAAGTATTGACAGCATTAACGTCAAAATGCAACTGATTTTCCTAATTAATTATACAGATAGATGGGTAAACAGGTAAGATTACAGTATTAGAGTTTATGAAAGATAAAACAAGCTTAGGCCCAACACGTTGATTTAAAACAAGATAACTAAATGACTATCTCAACTTTATCCCTGAACATAAACTAGTCAAGTGAAATGATCACCCCAGGGACAAGTCAATCCCACAACAATGGTATACTCGTTTGGTCCGCCTTTTTTTATTTATAAGGCAGTAAAAGGTGAGTAAAGGGGAGGGGGTGCATCTTCAAAACAGTGACCTTGCTTGTCTGTGACAATTGGGGGATGAGGAAAACAATCGGTCTTTGACCTGAGTTTTATATACTTTCTCCCCAGTCCACATTCCTCGGACCAAATGGCACCTTTTATCACATTTGAAAAACTAACTGAGTTACTTTAACCGTTAGCCAAATTTTCAACTAGTTAAAGTTAGAAGTTAAACATTACCAAAACTAACGAATAAGTTAAAAAGCTAATAGAAAAAGTACCGATTAAATTTAATCGTTAATTATTTTTAATCGTTAATCCCAAGTATGCTCTTAAGTACATGCCAGGACACTTAAATCATTTTATTTATTAGAGGCAGTACCATATTATTATTATTATTCCTCGAGGACAAGTAATCTTCATTGTAAATGTAATATTGGTTAAATATTTTTGTTAGCAATTTTTTTTTAAATATCAAATTTATTTGTTTAAATGGCATATTAAATCTGCAATACCTGTTGTTTCTGTGTGGTCTTTTCAAAGTTTTTCAATAGTTTTGCTGCTTCATGATATTAATTTTTGTGAAAAATTGATATTTTTTAGCTGAACAAAAATCTCTACGTTTAGAATTTTTCTTTTACACTAAAAATTGCCCTGTTTAAAGAATTTATTTAACTTTATTTTAATTGTTTTATTATTTGAATGTTAAAAGACTTATCTAAGATATGTAAGTATGTCATTTCATTTGTAGGGTGGAAGGGAGGACACAGGTAGAACTCTTAAAGTGCAACCACCTCCTCATAGTTAGTCTTGGTTAATTCCATATGAGCTTGCAAAGAGTTGCACAATGCGAAGTAATAACAAAGGGAATAAGAATAAGTCTTATGACTTATAAAGTCAGTAGTGAGAGATATGTGTACAATGGAGCCTCGTTATCCGACATGCTGTTATTCGACATTCTGTTTCAACCAACATACCCATTCCGAAATTGCCACCGTAAAAAAGTATGATTTTCCGAGATAGTCGGGACTGGAACTGACTTTTATACAACGAAAATTGGTTAATTTGTTACAGAATTTGATTATGTAGTACATGTACTGTATTACCTGAATTACGTAAGAATGCAATACAGCAATAAGTAACTGGTCAGCTACTGTATTTTTGAATGAGCAGATATAATAATTTTGTTGTTTACTGTTCAACCTTATGTTCAATTTTAGTGCGGGCTGTACCGTGTAAGTGGAGCATACTTGTAAGAAGTCTATTTTTAGACTCATGTATAAAGATCATTTATAATGGTTTAATTTTATATTTAGTATATTTTGTTCATTTACATTTCATTTTAGGTATTGTAAAATAACTCTGTATTTTGCAACTTATACTGTACTGAAATTTTATTACGTTGTATTTCTTATTGTTATCAGTTTTATTTTGTGTTCTATAACCTAAATTAATGATTTTTTTAAACTGTACTAAAGTGTTAATTCTTAGTAAAATGCATTAAAGTACTTCGTTATACAAAAATTAACGTTTTTATTGCAATTCCCTATTATTCGACATTTTCACTTATCCGACGTAATCACACTGCGTATACGTCGGTTAAGCGAGGTTCTACTGTAAATAGGAAAATATGGAAAATTTTGTGAAATTTGATGAACTTTTCACATAATGTGCAGACTGAAAACACAATCAAAAATGGTTTTAAAGAAATTCTGTCACTTTTATACAATATTTTGTGTCATTTAGTAACCACCCGTGATTATTTTTTATCATTACTTCATCATGTTAAAAAAGAAATCATAAAACATGAACATTTTGAAAAATTTCAAAACCTTAAAGCAAATGTGCAGACTAAAGATGGCATCGTAAAAGTGAAATATTTTACAGAGTTATTACTAAGCCTCATACAAAGTCATTAAACAGTACCCGTCTCAAAAAAAAAAAATGTGTTCACTCGACCCTACTGCACTATATATGGAACTGAACTGGATTGTGTTGATATGGCTCATTCCACAAGTAAGATTTGGCTTTGCTCTGTCTGAGATATTTTAGTCATACCTTAAGGAATGAACGTGAAAATTCAATGATGTTCTTAGATTTAAAAAATCCTCCAAATTACACATGCTACTTACAGTAACAGGCTAGTCCATAGAAATGTTCTATTTTTAACAATAAATACTACACAATATTTCATGAATCATAAAAAAAATAATTTATTTTATAGTGAAAGGAGAGTGGCGTTATTTCCGAAGCTGCGCCTATTTAGGAGAGCCCGGGATTGGTGGAGACGAGCGGTTCTGTCTGATGCGCACAGGCACATACAACATCTGGATGGAGTACTGTACTTGCAATACCAAAGATGGTTGTAACACTGGTTCTCTGACAGCACTTTCTTCTTTAGCAGCAGGGACATTTATGATTGTGGTTTTACTTAGGTAAATAACACTGTGATTAACAAGTAGCTACATATTAATGGGATCTATTGTGCCAATTCCAAATTGCTTGAGTTGAAATGAGGGACATTTTTCAGATCGGCGTGCATCTGTAGCATAAAGCTATTATTTATTGAGAGAGTTAATGACATTGTTCATAAAATATTTTCAAATTAAAACAAGAATTAATATAAAAAGGATTTAGCACCCAAGCTTCAATTTAAGATTTTTTAAAAATTGGACATAAATAATTTACGCAATATTATCCAGTCAAGGGTGTTTAGTAAGAAGCGTCTTATTGTTGACCACATATTTTGGTGATATCAGAACACAAATACAGATCATGTAATTTTATGTTGTTTTAGCAGTTTGTAACCACATATTCAGTATGTTTACTTATTATCTTGTTATTGATAGGATGTTAATGTGATATTTCATAACTAGAATTTTCTTTACGTGTTGCCTCAAAGCATTTGTCTTGTGGGGCACTGAGCCTTCAACCTGTCATCTGAATCAGGTTTAGTCAATAGATGATATTGATAAATGAACAAAACAATTACAAATTAAACAACAATAATCCAAACGTGTAAATATCTTTTAACTGCCAAAGTTAGTCAGCATTCTACTAACAGCTAACTAAATTTTAAATATAATACAGTGTTCTTTCTAACCTAATTAAATTTTAATAAATATATTTAATACTCCCTCTAAGTTTTATAGGTGAAAAAATTCTTACAGCTGTTATTTATTACTATTTATTGTTATTGTATTACTGAAGTTGTGGAAAAAGTATAACAATTTCTAAATAGCTGAATATTGACCCCAATTGATTTTCTTTTTGTAATTTGCTACTAGGCCTTATTTTTCAACCATGTAGTGAATGTTTTAATGAAAATAAATTGACAAAAATTTTGAAAGAAAGCGTTATTAGTGAGTTAGCTTTTAATTAGGTTAGGGCTGTTTATTTTGTACTGTATACTTATTTTATGAATCTCTTTTTGAATAAGATTTACAAAATGTTTTGTATTTTTAATTGCCTCTGATCATTTTCATAGGTCCCAATAACTGAGAAAAATCTATTTAAATATTATTAACATAGCAATTTTCATGCTTTTGCACCTTGTAATCGATTCATGTTGGTGTATATAACTCCACCTCTTTGTTAATTGTATCTTAAAACAAAGATGTACATTTGTATTTTATTTATTAATGTTATCATAGTAACTTTCATTTAATAAATTCTTTGGAATTTTATACTGTTAGTACAAAACAACTTAAGAAATCCGTCTTCTTCTCACTGTTCTGTATGTTTTAAGATATTTTATTGTGACGTTATTTGTTGGTACACTATAACCATTGTTTAAATGATTTTTTATAATGCCTTTCAATAGTACAAAAATTACTTTAAAGGCCTTAATATGTTATACATAGTGTTTTATATACCTGACAGACACAAATGTGTTGATTAAGAATTCTATAGATAATTGTAATGATAAAACTTAATTAGCAGTATGTGAATGTCTAAGTTAAACTGATTCACAGTGTCTGTGTTTTAGTGTGTGATGTGCCGCTTAATATCTATATTTTTTAATGAATTCAATGGTTTTCTAAGTTTATTCAAGAAAGAGTAGTTATAGATTATTGTAGTTATAGTTATTTTGTATTGTTATATTTATTAATGAATATAGATGTGGAAGATCTGAAAAATAATATCGTTGTGAATTATAGGCCAAACTTGCAATATTGTAAAAACCAGATATATATATCGTAGCAGTTTATAATAAAACAATCAAGTCTTAAAAATGTAAGATTGTTAAGTTCTTTGATATGACAAATTTATGGCATAATTTATCAATATTGAAACTGAAAGTTTAATCTTGTATCAAGTTTATTCATTATTTATAGGGTGAAAATAATATCTTAGGTTAACCCCTTTAGTGCTACAGCGTCCACATAGTCTAAAAGTGTGAGCGTCTACATAACACGAAGGAAGATCGAGGTTAGATTTGTCTGTTTGTTTTGTGAAGTTAGTGAGTGCTTTTTGTTGTTCAGTTTTATGTTTTATTCAACAGGAATCCGTTATACATATAAATAGTTCATTTTATAAAATGTTTATTTTGAACTTTTGTGTTCCGTATTTATAATAAACTCATTGTTTTTAGCATACCTAATAAAAACTTTGCCACGAACGATTCCTTGCTACGCAATGTTATTAATAAAGAGCTGATGCCTCAAAACCAAAATACCTCATTTACTGTAATAATTTGTTATTGTTACTGTAATAATGGTTTTATAGGAATAAAACAGTGCAATGTCATATACATATGATTGAATAGTCATTGCTTGTTTGTTCAAAACATATGTTTCAAATGTCAAGTTCTCAACAGATTTTTGTGAGGACAATATTTTTTATATATCCTTTATACTCCTTATTTTTTTTATTAAAATAAACTGAAAATATATGACATTTGTTCTTCATTAGATGCCCTTTACTGTGGAATAGTTAAAAAAAAAAAAAATAAATAAATAAATAAATAGTATTCAGACACTCTTATTCATTCATAATTAAAAAAAAAAAAAACAAATAACATATTATTTATTTTTATAAATAAAAAATACGTTTTTATGTATTTTCTTGTTATAGGGCTGTTCTCTGTCTATTTTGTTGCAATGAAAAACAAAAAGTATCTGACAACAAATAACGAATCTATGAGCATTTTACCAAAACTCTACATTTACGCACAAAACTGCTAAGCACTTTTGTGTACATCCAAAGGCCAGGTGGCATAGCACTAAAAGGGTTAATTTTATATAGAACAATAACGTAATATTTGTACAATAAGTCAAATGAAATGTACGTGTTATATAAGAATGAAGCTGAAATTTGATGGCTTTGAAAATATATGTTTGACTCCTTACGTAATTTCTGCTTCCCTTTATTAAATTTTAAAGTTTTCCTCAAGACACAGCATTCCATTGATTAATAGACGCAGCTTCAGTAATTAGTTCTATTTTTGTCCGTGCCAAATGACATACATTATTTTATGAGTTTTAAAGGTTATTCTTATAATGTATTGATTTTTAAGAATTGAACTATCATTGGAATATGTTAGTATCATACACAAATTATAATTAAATTTGTTTACTAATAAGTGCTGTTTTTAAATTACTATTTAAGTAGCAGTGAGGATAATTGTATCAACACGTAGCTGGTCCAAATAATAGCACATATGAAACTGTAGCATGTATTCAGCACTGAAAATAAAATAGTTCATTGTGTGTCTGAACAAATAAATTTTAGACTGCATTGACATTTTTGATATTTATGTTCAGTTTACTTTGGGGAGGAGTCAGCATTTATTAATAATTAGCCTGATAAGTTTAGAATCACAAAAAAGTTTGGCTACAAAGTTATATTTGTAGTTAGCTACTGTACAGATATTGCTGCTCCATTCAGTTCTTTGAATACCAATAATAATATTCCTCTTGGGATCATTTATCCAAACACCCCCGGCAGTTATAAAATAAAATTAAATTCTACTATGTAGAGTCCCACAAAACCATACTTATGTGGGCCAAGAGGTGCTATCGGGGGAGGAAGTAAAAACAAGGAAAAGTAGGTTATGAGATTATTACTATAGCACATTTTAATTTATATCTTAAGTTTGCAAAGAGCTGCAACAGAAAAAAAAACTATCTTGCTAGGATATTTATTGCACCACATCTTTGGTTGGTGCCGAGGTGTGAATGTGTTTTCTGCCCTGCCAAAGTCTTAGTTGGAGTTAGACGTTCGGGTTATTGAGGTTAGTGTTTGCGGGACTCTATTAAAATTTAATTTTATAGTAAGTATTCCTGGAATGTATATTAGTTGACTGCTCTGTTTTTATGAAAAATGAGCATTATTTATTTATGATATTAAATAATATATTGATGAAAAAGGTAACTTACTTTAAAAGTATAATGTTTTATATACATACAAACTTCCTTTTGCTACAAGTATTTGATAAGCAACCACAAACATTTGTTAATTTATTATTACATTCCTGATAATACAGTGTATTATAACTGCACAACTTAGTTATTACGGACATTCCATTTTATTCAAATAAGTGAATGCAATTAGCCAGTAAGAGTTCTATAATAAAGATGTTCTATCATGGCCTTGAACTGTCAATTAGTTCTGTTAATTGTTCAATTAGTAGCAATCCTGATAACATGGGGGGGGGGGTTTGCCTTACATTTATTTATTAATTGAACTCTTCCTTGGCATATATTTTATCATGATTATATTTAATAGCGCTTTTACTGTAGTTTTATTCCTTGTATTATGAACAATTTGTAATATTGAAATGTGTTTTTATATGTTTTTTTTAATGAAACTGTTATTGTGATTTAAATGTCCGTCCATCAACTAAAGCCAAACAAGATTAGAAAAATAAAAGATTTGTACTTTTGCTTAAATTTTTGTATATTCTTGGCTTAAACAAATAGTATTAACTCTACATCTGACGTATTTTTTATTTGGTTTATGAATTTGTATAGGCAAAGAACAATCTGTAGTTTTAGTTGCAAGTTCCACTATTTAATTATATTTGGAAAAATAATCAGTAAATATAAAATGATTTTTAACAAATTATGCAACATAATCTAAATATTGTGATTGATAAAAAAATGGTAGTCATTATTTAAAGAATTCATTTCTTTAATTTGTATAATTTTTACTGTTAATTTGATTTCATAAAATATATTTTAACATTAATAATACAATAACAAAGAATAATGTATAATATATTTTAAATACATCTGTTGTATTAATAAATAAATAGAAATGTTCTAGAGTTATTTTTTACTAGTATGAAGAGTTTCGGATTGTACAACTAACCTTTGTAGATGATCCATTAACTGTCATATTTAATCTTATATTTAATGTTTTATTACAAAAGCTACTTTTTACTGACAGAACAAGTAGTCTGAGCGCTAATAATGTGGAAATATTGGATAGAAAGATGTTTATAAGATCCTGTTTGTAAACAATGGCCTATCAAACAGTTATGTCTCAGAATGATATTTACTGTTATAATTATCAGCTTATGATTATTGTTGTAGCCTAATATTGTTGTTTTAAAATTACAAAGAAATGATGATCATTTTTTATAGACAAAAAATCTCAATAAATCAAAAATGTTTTCACCATTTTCTTTTAGAATTAATTCAAAAGAATAAATTTTAAATTAAATAAAACATTTACCATTAGGTAAATCTTAGGTGCCTAATGCCCCTTTCACACAGCAGTTTGCAACTAAAAAGTTTGCAACACTTTTAGTTTAAGACTTTTTGTTTCAAACTAAAAAGTTGCAAAAAAGCTATGATTGCGCTTAAAAATGTTTGAAATTTCTTATTTTAGACATCAGCTGTGCATACCAGCTGATCAGCAGGAACGATGCACGCACATGTTTAGAGATGAAGGTAGAAATGTTTCATAGTACAAAGTTTGTAACTTTTTGTGCATAATTCAGTTTCAAACAAAGATCAAAGGAAGATTAAATATTTTACCGACAACCATTGGAAACAAGAAATTCGTTTGCAATTGAATGATTTTGTTTGAAACTAGAAAAGTTTGCAACAAGTTTATAAATCGTATTTTGAAAATTTTTCAACTTTCTTCAAAAGTTGAAAACTTTTCAGTTGCAAACTCTGTGTGAACGCGGCTTAACTTTCTAAACTTACTTTAAATTACTCTAAACATACTTCAAATTACTTTAAACTCCTACAATTTAGATAGTACTGAATTGTGTTAAGTATGATTTGTTGCAACATTGCCACAAACCCAGACCAACCGTTCTCTCAGTAAGTGGTGGCTAAGGCTTCGGACTGCAGAGGGTAAGGTCCAAGGTTCGAATCTCCATTGTACTACACTCGTTGCATAAAGGTCATGCTCAAGCCCGCAGGCCCATGTGAACTGGCGAGTGAAGTTTAAAAAAAATGTACAACTAAATTTATGTATGTTAATTTTGTAACGCAGCATCAAAATGTTAAATACAATAATATACCTTATAGCGTGTGATAAGCTGTAAAATAACTATACAGGAGGACAATAACAGCTTGCCTATACAAATTAAATTATGTCAGAAGTAGAGTTAATTAAGCACTTTCTTTCCATTAATAGATTGAATTATTGACTTACCAATAAAGTGATTAAGCACATAATTAAATATGTTTGATTATTTCATCCTGTGTAATAATTGCTGATTATCTTGGCACTCTACAATTTAGATTAAAAACAATTCTACATCCAGCCTACAGTCAATCATGTTCCAAACTTAACAAATTGTATGGGATAAATAACCATATTTTTTTAACATAAAATAGTAAGCCTAAGAATCTATAACCAGTTTTGCACATACTCTCAATCAGATAAATTTTCATATACAGATATTTTTTGTTTCTGTACAGTATAGATCATCTACAGTAATGTTATTTGTAAAGAGGATGCGAACAAAATTATAAGAACTCTGAAACACAATTACACTGCTGTATTTCATGACTTATTCATCTATCAAAAAAAAAAAACAAAATTTCTAAATAAGTTCATACAAATTCCTTGTTAATTTCTGAAGTCTTCTCACAAACGCTAGAGAGAGAGACGATAATTCAGCAGTTGAAAGTATTGACTATCCAGATTTGCTGAGTCGATTGGACCTGCGTATGCCATCTGGAACCTGATCAACAGAACTCTTTATCAGACGTGCTTAAGAGAATACGAGTTCCACAGCCCTCTGACGAGACTGCTGCATGTTGTCTGTACGTAGTCAAGTCAAATGTTCTTCGACAGAATTGACTATAAAAAATAGATTGCTACAATGTCTACATTTCGACCAAGGTGATTTCTCTGCAACCAATGAGTAAAGTACTCACTTTTTTATTTTCCCTTTGTATCTAGTTTGTGTCATCTAGTTTTTTGTCTGTTAAATTAATATAGGGATTGTATCTCTTGGATTGATTACTTGTCTGTGTAGAGTCTATATTCATTGCTATTTATTTAGTTCATCGCTTAAAATCTGTAATAATTATTTGAATTATACTTTGTGGGAGTGAATGGTAGTGATGATGTGTGCAGAGTGAACATCGTACCTGCAAATATAAGGGTTTACACCTAGCCTCTTTCAATTCAAATTCAACTACAACATTTAACCTACTAAAGGTGCCCCTGTTAAGCTAAGCAACTAAGTGGGAGGTTTAGGTAACCAACCCCGATGGGAAGCCTCGTCTGTGAGCATGAATCGATTTTACTTGTTAATATATTGAAATAATTAAGCGTGTGGCTATTGTATCGAGCCGGGCAAGGCAGTTCTGCACCCTACATTATGCGACTCCATGTGCCGCAGCAGCAAAAGTGTTAAGAATGAGGCACAGCTGATTCCAAAAGAAGGATAGACTTAAGATGACTATGTACAGTTGTGATGTTCAAACAAAAATAGTCATAGATAATTTCATAAATGATATGACAGAAGATAATATATTAGATGTCAAGGTAATACCAAGTGAATATCTCGATAGTGATTACAAATTAGTAATTGCAGATCTGAGCAAAAATGTAGGGACCTAAGTAAGACCAAGAAACCAAAGATTAAAGTATGGAAACTGAGAGATTTATCAGTTAGGTGTGAGAACCAAAGCCTTATTCAACAAGATATACCAAAATGTGCAATAAAAAGTGGAGAAAAGGAATGGAATATGCATAAGAGAGAATTATTCAGCAACGCTTAAAAAAGATGGACAAGGTGAAACAAAACTGTATCCAGGTATGAAAGGATTACAAAGAGTGCAGTGTACAGACAAAAAACTAAAGGTAAAGAGAATGATAATAGAAGAATGTTGGAACGAGTTCAAATGGATGCTTTAAGAAAACTGCAAGGAACAAAATACTAATATTTAAGATTGTAAATAGCAAATAAAAAACCATAGAAATAATCAGGGGCCTGAAAATGAGGTAGGTGAACAAAGACAGTGAAATCACAGAAGTAATGAACTATTTTGACAAGTTACTCATTGGAGTCCCAGAAAATACTAAAAAGAAATAAATGATGTTGACAGCTTACAAATTTGCTGGCTAGAAGAACCATCAACAACTTGGTTGGAATTTAAAAAAATTTTAAAGAAATGGAAAATCTGTAGGAGTAGACAAAGTGAGTGCTGATAAAATAAAGGTATCAGGAGTAGTGGATTGCATTTGCTTGTACAAGTCTTAATGCAATGTGCCAGGAGAGTAAAATTATCAAAGATAGGAAAAAGGGAATCTTAATATCCCTTTTTAAAAAGGGTTCAAGGAAAAAGTTTGAAAATTATAGAGATACAATTTAGAGATATAAACTTGCCATCCCATGGAATGAAGATAATGGAAATGATAATAGAAAGGAGAGTACGAAAAGCCACAGAGAATCAATTTGCATACGAACAGTACACATTTAGAAGTAATCATCAACCGCTGACCTAGTTTTTACGAAACTTGAGTGGAACTGCTCAAAGCGGGTAAGTGAGTAAAATCTTTGCCTTGTGAAATGCGAATTCTCCCTGCATGTAGGTAAACTTGTTACTTTCACACTCAGACAACAAACTCTACTTTGAGGTTAGAGAATACCCTTTCTCTGGATATGGGTTACATAAAACTGGACCTGTTTACCAACTGACATCTGCTATTTCTATCATCTGGTCCCAGTAAAACAACCATATTTAATGACTAGCCATTGTAATAATAATTAAAGAGTTAGTATAGATGTTTTAGTACACCTAATTGTAGATCTAATACTGATATCTTTAAAAAAAGTTGTTTAATGTTCTTCTCATGGTGAAATTCTTTGGAAGCAGGGAGCTCCCAATCTATGCAATCCAAGTGGTATTCAGTCAGTACATGGGATTTGGATGATCTAATTCTGATAACAGCCCTCATCATTGAACTGTAGGTGCAACTCCAGAGGAAGGTAAGATCTCACTTCAACTGGAGAGCAGATACTGAAGTCACAATCTCAACAAGGTAAAACAGCAAATTTATTTAGTAGCGTAGTTGGTTCAATCCCAGCTTCATGTGCTAAAGGTTCTCAGTTTGATCCCAATCAGAGTCATAATAAATTTTGAGAAAGATCAGCTGATAACCACCGGCTGTTCATTTGTCATTGGGCTATTAATTAATGACACTTTCTAAGGAATAGTCTGCCTTAGTTTGTAACAATGACTACATTCGCTCATCTACACTCATCACATTCATTCGAAATCCAAAATCGCCCATATCTTGACGACTGGCGTCCTATGAATAAATAAAAAAAATAAAAAAACTATTATTGACTGTTTAAATTGACTTTGGTGTGATAAAATTGTATCTTTTCAATGGAATGGTCTCAGAATACAATTCCGCGATAGCGTTCTTGAATATGGTCCTAGTATTGGTTGGTTAAATTCCAGCTTCATAAGCTAAAGGTTCTCAGTTTGATCCCATTCAGAGTTGTAACACATTTTGAGAGGGATCAGCTGATAACCGCCGGCTGTTCATTTGTCATTGGGCTATTAATTAATGACACTTTCTAAGGAATAGTCGGCCTTAGTTTGTAACAATGACTACATTCGCTCATCCACACTCATTTGAAGTCCATATTCGCCCATATCTTGATGATCGGCGTCTTAAGAATAAATAAATAAATAAAGTATTTGGGGTCTGCAAAGATGCTTTGAGAATTGTTCCTGGCAGACTGCCATCCTGTGGAGAAAGAATAAAGCAAGACACTTACTTCAGATTATTCTACATGGCGGCTGTTCATGTTGACAACTTAGCAGTCCCAATCCCATTCAAACTTCAACTATATTAACTAAACTGCGATTTTAAGTATATCATAGGAGAGTTGGTACAGAATCTCTGGTAAGTTAAGGTCTATCACATATATATTGATAGTGGCGGTATTGCACTCGGCTCCATCATAGGCACTTGTAGACTTTACTTAACTCCATATATAATTATATGCCGATGATTCACTTCCCAGCCAATGGGAAAGTTGTTATTCTTGTCATAAATCCTAAGCTTAGGAATTCCGGCTTCAACAACCAAAATTCTGACCCGTATCTATTTTGCCAACTATTTACAAAATATTTGAACATCTGTTTCCAGGTTAGTCCCTACTTTGACGGATTCATCCAGCTAGAGCATTTTGGCTTCAGAAAAGTGACTGTGTAACTACAGTTTGTCTAAATCATCGATATTGGTAAAGAGTGTGGCTACAAGCTAACACAGTCTCCACCTCTATCATCTACCGTCCACTAGTCTGATATTGCAGAGCAATGTGGATGGAAAGCTGTCCACACTACGCCATATCCAGGTAAGAGTGCTTCAAGCTAGTTTATCGTCACTTATTCTTGATTTTTATTAATGACAACCCGATTGTTGCAGGTAAAATTCTATTCTTCTTTGAAAATGCCACAATGTACATTTCTCAAAGTGGCACATCCAGTAAATATGACAAAGCACCATAAGGAGGACATCGCCCTGGTGCTTGTGAACACCGTTAGAGTGTTTCCACAAGAGTCATCACATGCCAAAAATGGCCAAGTTCATCCTGGGTAGATAATCCATGAAGTGGAAGCTACATCAACTAGACTTCAGATTCAATTACAAATTTATAATTTCTACAAAATATTAATGTTATGTTTGTTTTCATAAACGTTTTTATTTATATATAATATTAAATCAGCTTATAAATGTATGTGGATTTTATTTTATTTCATGTTTGGGTTGTGAAAACTTTAAAAGGCACTGAGTTATTATAGAGGGAAGGTAAACAACCTTCCTCAGACCAAAAAGAATCACAAATACATTCACAGATTCTTTTGTGTATCCATCTTATCTGAGGATGGTAAAATGGAAGTTTTGGTTAGTTAATTAACGAACTTGGACACTGTCAATAATTAATAAAATATTCAGGAGACAGCTTGTAAAGAGTCAACGTTTATATAGTAGTATGTCTTGATGGTAAGAAACGTTCTTGGTGGTGAACAGTAGCAGCTACTTCATAAGAGCACATGAGTACGTGAACCCCTTATGAGATTTGTAAAAAGAATAAGAAGTGCATTTAAAGTTTAAGTTAAATTATTTACACGTTGAAATTACGAAATATGGGATTCAATGCCTTTTAAACTCTTTAAACGTAAGAAAACCCAAAGAAGCGCCTTCAGATAGCTTCCGCAAATCCCGCAGTACTGTCACACAGTCCCGGTTGTGCTCCACAAGCGTATTTGCAGGCCTAATCAGCTGGTCTGTGTGGAAGGCGGTGGTGGGGGCCGTCTTGTAATGGAGGCACACTTGCTGTGTGCTCCACTCCTCTCAACACTCTATCGTTACACGGTGGCAACAGAGTGTCTGTATTAATTGCAACAGTTGCAATTATTTACATTTAACTCTTGGCAGTATAGTTGATTTTTTTTTCATTTGTATAAGAGGTGAAAGTTATTATTAATGCGCCCAACAGAAAAAATTAACTACTTCTTTCTTTCTTCTACAAACTTCTTTCTTTCAAACTACAAAAATTAGTCAAAAAAAAATTTGAAAAGTAAGTAATATTTTTTGGCTTGACTAATTATTAAAATATATAAAGTTTCTTGTTCTTCATTTGCACAGCTACGCCAACCAATAACTATTTTATATCTTAAAAACTTAGTTTAGAAACTTAGTTAGAAACAGTACATAACAGCTTAAGTATAGTTTTTAACTTTGTTAAAATATGTTCTAAAATAGTTTAAAATGCATGTTTAAGCATATATATTTTTTTTAATTTACTCGTGCACTTTTACTAGTGGGGTACTCTGTACCCCCCAAACCCCCGGTATGTGAACTCCCACTTTACTAGGTCACAAGCCGCCACTGGTGGTGAAATAAATTAAGAGGAGAGATATATAGCTGAAGGTGAGGCAACATGTAACCTGCTAGCCAAAACTAGAGGATTAAGGGCTTATTAACAAAATCTCTATTAAAAGTCCTTGATGACTGAACCTAAACGGATAGGAATAACGTGTTTCTCTACAAAACTGACAATGAAGTTGCAGAAATAAAGTTTAAAGACAATATTGTTATGTTATAGGTTGGTATTGCCCAAAGTGTTTAAGGTAAAAAAAGGACAACAGATTTGAGCGAAGGTGTAGAAGGGCCCACTAGTGACTAAGTGGCAATATCTAGAAGATGGAAATTATGGCTAAAAAAATAAAGATAATTCTAGACTATTATTTTATATCAATAAACCAATAGGCACCATTTTCAAACCTGTCAGCTAAATATAATTTTACTTTACATCCAGCGGCATTGAGTTGGAAATAACTAATCAGTTGAACATGATGGGAGATGCTGTAGGGAAGAATACAGATTTATAGGAAGAGCTCTAAGACAAAGATATATCAATTTAAATATTACAGAGAGTATTCAACAACTTTGGATTGATTAGTTGTTTTGAGCTGTTGTGCATGCAATACTTACTGTACTAGTACCGATCCTAACACTCGACCTCCACGTAGCTAGATTACAGGAGTTATAGTAAGTTAAATAAATCTCCTGACATGATATCAGAGTGCTGGAAATACCAACAGGTTGGAAATGCTAGGACAATGGCGTGATGATATTAGCCAGCCGTAACCAAACAAGGACTTGACACCTTGAATGGTTGTCACATTTCAATTTGTTTTTACCTGCTTGTTTGAACAATGTGACTTTGTATAAAAATAAACATTTTATGATCACGGATTTTCTTATTTACTATAATGCTCTATACATTTTTGTTCCTCAATGTTTATATACTGGTAAAGATAGCAGACAAATATACCGTACTCATGATAAGACTTCAATCAAATACTAGTGGGCATATTACTTTAAAAACAGAACTCCTTAAGTTCTAATTTTTGTTTGACAAAGGCTATTGTACAATCCTGTATTTATTAGTGAAAAAAGATTTTTATTTTGAACATTTAATTAATAATAAATGGTATGTTTGTTCCCAAAATATACTTAAGGATAAGAAAATATCTATTTACTAGATAGTAAATGTATATGTGAAAATAATTAAAGATATTTGTGTCAGATCAACTGCTGAATACAACAAAGTAAAGAAACATTCATATCATTATTTTGTAGCTAGCAACGTAAGACTATTGATTTTATACAATACCAGGGGACACCCCTGCAAACTTTGTATGCCAACCCCAACTCTCGCATATTACACCTCGGCCTTTGGCCTCGGCATGTGACTTTTGACTACAAATAATAGTTGATTAACTGTATACTGTAAAATCACATTATTAAATTTATTTACAGAATCATACTCACACTACTTGCGTTGCTACCTATTTATTAGTATAAATAACCAATGGTATTATTTAGTCTATTTCAAACATTAACATTAATTTAGTCTATTTCAAACATTCAAACGTTAATTTTATTTGTTTTTGTTTCACAGCTAAAGAATAAACTCTTAATGCATCAATAGTATAAGTCAAACATACAAAATAAACATGTTTATTTATTTACAGAACGGCTGTTATTAATTTACTAAAATCAACCCAATGTTATTCTTATGGAAAAAAGGAAATTTTGAGGGACTGTTTGTACCCCTTAGAAATGGAATTTCGAAAAATCGTTTTTTAGTGGGTCCTTTCGATACTAAAGCTGACTTCCTTAAAAATTTCGTGTAAGCCCGTTCAGTGTTTTTGAGATTTCCTGATGAGTGAGTAGTCAGTGGGATATATAGATAATCAAGGTTAAGATTAATGGAGTTTAATTAGGAATTGAAGACATTTTTGAAAACAGTAATAAATTGTGTTTATTCACCTTACATCTCTAACCATTACCTTAAACAGTTTCCAATATACACTATCAACTTTGGTTTATATTTAAGAAATGTTACAAAAATATTTACAAAGGACGGAATACTGATAAAGCCTTTTATTAAAAGACAACTAAATTCAACTAATGATATTCATTGCTTCTCCAAGCAGAAGATAAGAAAAAAGCAAATATTAAACATTATTTTTAGTTATATTTTTATTGCTTCCAAAAAGTGCAAAACATTGACACATAATCACAATATTTTCTTAAATTATTATTTACAAAATATCAATAACCTTGAGTTGGTGGTTAGTTTAATGTATTACATTCTCCACAATATGTATACAGTACTTTTTACTTAGTCAGGTTATCATTATAGCTTTTAATTTCTAACGTAGTTAAGATTGATTATTAAAAAACTGTGTATAAAGCAGGTACTCTTGACTGCACTTTGAATTAATTTTAAGATTTAATTAATTTAATTACAAAGCTTATAATAATCTGTACAAAGCATTATATAAATTCTCCGTTGATAAAAGTAAATCGCAAAAACCATGGTAACATAATTGTAAGAAAAATATACAATAAAGCTGCCAATGAGGAGCATAAACATTTGTAGAAAACAAATATACAATATAAACTTAAACATAAAATTACCCTATTACCCTTACTATAATATAATACCCTTAATATATTTACAAATATTCAAGAATATACACATATCTCAAAAGCACACACCTCTATAAAATGTTATTGTGCATAAAAAACATAAGTTAACACAATTTCATGTCAAATAAAATTTATTATACAGAGTGTTCATTTGAAAATTTGCCACATTTCTTGCTTCAATACCAAACAAGTTAGCAAAGTTCTATTTAAGAGGACCACTATTACTTATTAGGAGAACCAAAAACAATTTCCAAAATTTAGTTGCTACCCATAAACCCCTCTTACTCAACTCAAAATTTTCAAATTGCAACCCATACCTTCTAGTATCTTTAATGGAAGCCCATAAAAAATGTCGAGTTTTGGTAAACAAATTTGGAAATCACACCAACCTTTGTCACTGTGTATGAAATCTAATTTTCAGTGTTTCCAAAAGTTGTGTGCTAGAAAACTTTGCCGAAGTATTAAAATCTGCCTAACAAGATAGTTTTGTTAAAACAATTATTATTTACAGCCATAACAATTACTGTATAAAAAACACCATCTATATTTTTGGGATTTTTTAACATTAACAAAAAGTGTTCAGATTTGACAATATGGTGTGGGACTACTCTTTGTTTTTACCAGAGTAATGCCGTGTAATTTGGCATTAAACATGTTGACATTTGTACATAGGTTTGGAAGTTGTAATTATTTTAATAAGATTCCCATTTTGTAGGGACACAAATGTTACTCTACCATAATCACTGTACGTGTATGAGTGGGGGAGGACCATCACCACTGCATAGGTGGATGGGTGGGTCAATGTATTTTGAAGCCAAAAGTCACAGACCGAAGTTTAAAGTCGGCACTGGTGGCGCAGTGCTGTAACCCAGCTACTTGGGGACAAAGTGTTTGGGAGATTGTAGGCGATAGGTTCCATGCTCGGTTCTCTTAATACCGACACGGCGTCCGCTCATTGGTTGCCATCAACGTAGACACTACTAGAGAAGTCTGGAGTGTCCGTGTTGAATGGTAGTAAAGGTTCGGATGTTGTGTAGGGGAGAGAACTGAGTGTCAGACTTGTCAGTTAGCTGAAAATCAGACCAACACTACGTGGTTCGGATTCCACGTAAAGCTGTAGGTCCCATAGTTGCCCTGGCTATTGGGCTATTAATAAATAGTCCTTTCTGAGCTAAGTCGAACTCAGATAGTAACAATGACTACACTCGTTCATCTACACTCATCACACTCATTCACTCCTCATATTCGCCCATATCTCTACGATCGGCGTCTTAGAGATGAATAATGAATGAGGACAGCGAGTGATGAGGTTTGCATGTAAAGTGTACAGGAGTGTCCCCTAGTTGTGATTTAATGTAAATCTTTAATTATTTTGTAGTGGAAGAAAATAGAGAAGCCAAAAATATGTTTGCAGTTCTTCAAGACCCAGTCACTTATGAAGGAAGTGTAATAATTTATGTAACTTTTTTTAGCATTACATATCTTTGAAAATATCATTGGTAGTCAAAATTATCGTAGATGTTATATTGAATGTTAGAATTTTTAATTGGGGGGTTGGGGTACCAACTCATTTTTGGAAACATTTTGTTGTTAGTTCCGCGAATAAGTAATAAAGATTCCCTTAAATAGAACATTGCTAACTTGCTCGGTATTGAAGCAAGGAATGTGGCAAGTTTTCAGATGAACACCATGTATAAGAAAGATATAATGAAGTTTTTATTTCTATAAACTAACAGTATTTTTTTACCAATCAATTTATGAAATTACGAGTATTTGTGTAGTACCTCACTTAACAATTTATTTAGTGTGAAATAAATTATCATTATAAACTAATTACAAACTTTTACGATCTTGATGTTAACTTTTCATCAAATTTTATCAACAACATAAATAAAAAAAATTTACATTGATTGATTCTTTGGACAACCTTATACAGTAGTACATTTTTACACTGTTATAATTTTATTTTATGTTGCTAACTTCAATTCTTTATTTATTTTTCTAGGACATAAATTAAGAAAAAACTTATTTTGGTTGATGCCGAAGGAAAATTAAGTGATGTTAAGTTGACAGCCCCTTCAGTTACTGGCAGTGAGGTACCTGCTGACAAGTATCGCGCCAAGCAAAGGTAGAGTCCCAGTCAGAGTGTCAGCAGCATTACAAGCATCGTGGGAACATGTACTGCAGTATTCAGTCTTGGCGTAAGAACTAACTGAGTTGGATGAGCAAGGACCATTGCCCGGGTCATCTCCTTCCCAAGTGCAGGAGCGAACAGTGATCAACTCGTTACCCACTAAAACATAAACAGGGGTTAAAATAGTTCTCAGTTAAGAAGAGAAGTTATCTTGTTTCACAGGATAGTTATTAGTTAGTTACTTGACATGAATATAAGGCAAACAACATCTCTTCTTTGGATATAACACCTACTGTCGGCGCAGAAATTTTGTGCACTCGAATTTGAAGGTTATTTCCTAAAAACCTAAGAGGCCTATGGAAAATTCAATCATACCATTGTTTTCCTTGTTTTATTTCATGTTATTACATATGAGTTTTTAAATTTTGCTGTAAGTTTTAATCATTTTTATCCTAGTTGGAGCAAAAAAGTACCTGAATTTTAACTAGATTTAATTGTGCGTAAAATTTACACTGTTATTACTCAAAAGCCCGTTAATGTATCACATATATATTTTAATTCGTGGTTGATAAGAATGTTTCCTTTAACTTTTATAATTTATAGAATTTTATCTTTTCAAGAAAAAAAAGTTCTTATCAATTACTTGAAACATTGTTTTCTTAGCTTCTAGAGGTTGTAAAATTAATTACTTGGTATTGTAATCCTTAATACGATAAATTATTTTTATATGTTTAAGTAAATGCAGTGGTGTTAAATTGAATTAATTCAAATTGAAACAGCTTTAAATTTATACATTTAATGTGATTTAAATAAATATAAAACTACTGAATTTATTTACAACATATAAAAATAATATATCATAACTATACATGTAATAAGAATTACAACAAGACCAAGTAATTAATTTGATGACCACTAGAAGTCAAGAAAACAATAATTCAGGTAATTGATAAGAAATTTTTTTCTTGAAAAGATAATTCTAAAAGTTATGAAACTTATAGGAAACATTCCTATGAACCATGTATTGAAATATAAGTGTGATACATTTATAGGTTTTTGAGGAATAACGGTGTAAATTTTATGTTCAGTGAAAACTAGTTAAAATTCTGGAATTGTTGTTGTTCCATCTAGGATAAAAACAATTAAACTTTACAATACAATTTTTAAACTTATATTTTTAACACACAATTAAAGGAGGATAACAATGTTATAATTTGAGTTTTCACAGGCGTATTAGCTTCTTAATAAATAACCTTCCAACTCGGGTGCACATAATTTCTGCTCCGACAGTAAGATCAAGAGATTAAAGGGTTAAAAGATATGACATTTTGTTAAAACTATGAAAAAAATTAAAATAATACAAATTCCTTTCAGTTAAATGACTGGAGTAATGAAGTTCCGTGCGTAGTTGTCCTGGCATGTGAGTAGGAGGACTGCTGACTGGCCATTTGACCTTCATTAGCAGAGCCCTCTGCAACCTATTCACCTGCTACTTTTTCAACGAAGATTAACAGAAATAACAAATGTTCTTCACGACTCTTGACTTTTGTGTTTCAATACTGAAATCGCATAACGATTTGATCCAACATAATTATTTATTGTAAGGAAATATTACATTTTAATATGTATTTTTTTATGGAAAATAACTGACAGTTAATTTAGGATAATAAATTTCTAAACTACAGTAAACCCTCCACTTAATGGATTATATGGGATAGGCTCTAGCTAGTTAAAGTAGATTGTCCGTAAATCAGGGTGAACTGACCTCAAGCTGTTATGAGGTTGTCACACCTTAATCAAAACTAACTGTGATGCTGCCAGCTAATAGTTAACTCAAAGATTAGTAAAATTTACAAATATGTATTGTATAAAGGTGATTAACCTACACATTTTATAAACTATAATTTTTCTATAAAAATTCCTTAATTCTGCGATATATAGAATTTTAGATACTGTAATGCAACTATAAGATGTCCGTTAAATCCGAAGTACGATAAATCGGGATCTGTTAAATCAAGGGTTTACTGTATAAGAGAGCCCATCAGATAAGATTTTTTAAATATCAGCTCAATTGTGGATATGTGATTAACTTTGTTGGACTAATAAGAGTGTTTTTAAACTTTACTGGCCAGTTCACATAGGCATGTGTGTGATCTTTATTCAACGACCATTAGATCAGTTAGGTACTCCAACCTTAGACCTTGCTCTTCACAGTCCGAAGCCTCAGCAACTGAGCTACAACGCCGGCAAAATAGTCGTAAGTTAGTTGGCATGCGAAGCGTGCAGGGATGTCCTCTAGTACTTACTCACATTTCAACCATACCGTTAACCTTTTGATTTCCCCATTATTTAGATTGGATTTCAGTATGGTAAGTGCACACAACGGATGGATACTAATTTTATTTAGTCAGCTATGCGACAAGTTAATACTTTGTAGTTGAAAAACTGTTTTTGTGTTTAGTCTAGTTGGTTCTTACTTACTTCATTATTTATAGTTAGTTTTAATTTACCATATTACATAATTAGTACCGTAGTTCAGTATGACATGTTTTGATGTTTAAAAAAAAAATATACAAAGCAAAGTTTTATTTGTAGTGTGGCTAAGGCTTCAGGCTGTGGAGGACATAGCCCATAATTCGAATCCTAACTGAGGTAACAGTTGATACTTCACTCGTTGAATCAAGTTCACGCACAGGCTAGATAGTCAATATGTACTTGCGAGTAGTTTTTTAAAAATAAATATAGAATAATTTTAATTATCATTTAAAAATCTGATAAACGTAAATACAATTTTAAAGTAATTAGTTAATTTTACTTTGGACTTGATTTATTGTGATTCTTTACAAAAAACGCTATAGACGTGTTTATTAACATTATTTAATTAAAGGTTTAATATATTACTGCATGAACTTTTTAAAATAAAAACCAATCCATTAATGTAGTGTTACTGCAGTTGAGTTAACGAGTAAGATATTATTTAAAACTGATGTAGAGTGGACAATTTATGCATTTGCAAGTGTAAAGAGAACATTGTGAATTCTTATGGCAGGACTTATTTTTCCCTGCCGGTAATTTGCTAGAGTGACAAAATACTGCTTAACAATAGGAAACATAGTTGGAATTGCAAATTATATTCTTTGTTTATGAAAATGAACAGTATACTACTCATATGCTAATTTGGCTCAGTCAAGAGTCTTTGGACCTTACTGGTCCATCTGCCAGACTCATTGTTTGAACGATCTTTCAATAACCTTATTTACAGTTTTAAGTGTGTAGTTTTATTGTAATGCTGATAGCGTAATAGTTGAAGTGTTAAAATAATGACAAATAAATAGTTCCAAAGAATTGGCACAAACTTTCTGCCATATTAAACACTAAAAATTGAAAACTTTGAAAATTACCAGTTTGATTCCCAAATATTTTTTTGCATATCTAAAAAACTAGTCAAGTTAGAGTAATGCGGTTTTTACTCAAATGTTTTAAATTGTGATTTAAATATTTCCTGAAAATTTAATCAAAATTGTTAGAGCTACTTTTGATAAAATTCCACTGTTGTATGTTTTTTGCTATAAAAATATTAAAAAAAACTAAATTTTCTAAAAGATGAAAAAACGGTCTGGAGATATTTGCTAAATACTCCTATATACCAAATTTCATAAACATTGATCCATACGTTTGGTCTCCAGCAAACTGCACATACGGACAGACAGACATCAACAATTGTTTTTCGAAAAAACCACTTTTTTGGTTTCAGGGGATCCTAGAATGAGTTTTAGACCAACTTGTAAAAAAATTTTGTTGGACGATCACAATAATTTCTCTATGCTAACGCATGTGGGAGAAAGTAAATAGAGATGATCTGTCATTTTATGTCTTGAATTTTTTAATGTTAACGTACTACTGTAAGCCTACATTAACATTGCATATTTTCCACTATAAAAAAAGTCAAATTGAGTAAATATATTAATCTCCTTAAAATAAAAACGACACATTTTAAAAGTACCAGGAACACATGTATTTTAAGGGTTATTAGGTTATATGCATTGTCTGCAAGTGTTGGTTGTATTATTATGGATGATTCTCGTTTTATGGACTGAGCAAAAATCAGCCCTGACCAGAAGATGGTCGTTGAATATAGTCGAAACTTTGGTGACAACGTCTGAGTTTTATTTAATGTAGTCAGAAGACAGTGTATGTAAATACTTGAGGTGTTTACATTAGAGGTCTGCTACATTAGATAATGCTTAAATAATTTAAATTAAATTTGAACTGAAATCAGATAGAAAAAATACATTAAAATAACGAGTGTTGGATTTGAATTGTGTTTGTGCTCATTTTGTAACTCCTAATTTATTCTTTCAATTATTTATTAGTGACTTAAGGCAAAAGGTGAAGCCATGAGGGGATTTGACTCATCTGCATCTAATCAGCGTGACTTATTTGTAATATTTTGTTTTTTTACCATAGTACTAATAAGTTTACAATTTTGTAATATTTTTAGTATTAATCCTAAAGAATCAAACGTCAATTTAGTAGCGAGCATAAATTGTAAGCATATAAGAAAATTATTCTAATGTAGTATTACTTTAGAATAATTGTTTACATTCTCCCATATGCGTTAAGCATAGAGAAAGTATTTTGATCTTTAAAAAATCTTTTTACAAGTTGGTCTAAAATCCATTTTAGGGCCCCCTGAACTCAAAAAAAGTGTTATTAAAAAAAACAATTTGTGTGTCTGTACCTTGCGTGTCTGTCTGTGTGTATGTGCTGGAGGTTCGCTGGAGACCAAACGGATGGATCAATTTTTATGAAATTTGTTATTTAGGTGTATTTAGCCAATATCTCCAGACAATTTTTCCCCTTTTTAGAAATTTTAGTTTTTTCAATTTATATGAGTAAAAAACATACAATAATGGAATTTGTTCAAAAATAGCTCTAACAATTTTGATTAAGTTTTCAGGAAAGATGTGAATTACAATTTAAAATATTTTAGTAAATACTGTATGACTCTAACTTGACGAGTTTTTGAGTTATGGCAAATAAAAATATTTTGGAATCAAACTGGTAATTTTCAAAGTTTTGATTTTTTTAGTGTTGAATATGAGGGGAAGTTTGTGCCAATTCTTTGGAACCATTTATTATTTTTGTTTTTTAGGATCAGTTCCCTCTTTTAGTAACAAGATTACATAAGTCTTCTATACCCTTGATATCTTATTTTCACCTTAAAATATTTATGTTTCGTGAAAAATATTCTGTCGTTTGTGCTAAGGAGAACTGTATGATAGTATAATATTTTTAAATGTGTTTTAAAAGTGTTGCCAATTTTACTTTAAAAGATCCATTGCTTTGTTGCAATAACACAATTCACTGTGTCAGTAGCTTACTAAATGCCTTGTGAACAATCAGTTATTATGCGTTTATACACCCAAAAGCGAAGTGATTTGAGTAGAGTTGTTCAACAATGAACTCACCTCTCTGTTTAGTTTTCTTGCAAACTGACATGGATTGCAAGTAAGGTGACAGAGTTCTCTCCCGATCACAATCTGTTACTGCTAGATGAGTCATGTTGAAGGGATCTCCACAGCGGTGGTCTACGTCAGAGGAACACACCCAGCATCTGATGGCATCTCCTGAAATGTCATGGACAGATAAAATCATCATAGGTGTCACCTTTTTACTAATTTTTATTTGGCAGCCCTACTTAAGTTAGTTAAAGAAATTCTCAAATTGTAATTTTACTTACTTTAACTACACGTACTTTAACTACCACTGTACGTGTATGGGTGGGCGGGTGGGTCACTACCACTGTACGTGTATGGGTGGGCGGGTGGGTCACTACCACTGTACGTGTTTATGGGTGGGCGGGTGGGTCACTACCACTGTACGTGTATGGGTGGGCGGGTGGGTCACTACCACTGTACGTGTATGGGTGGGCGGGTGGGTCACTAACACTGTACGTGTATGGGTGGGCGGGTGGGTCACTACCACTGTACGTGTTTATGGGTGGGCGGGTGGGTCACTACCACTGTACGTGTATGGGCGGGTGGGTGGGTCAATACCACTGTACATGTTTATGGGTGGGCGGGTGGGTCACTACCACTGTACGTGTATGGGCGGGCGGTTGGGTCACCAAAATAATTATTTGAAATGTACTTTATATGGTAAAAGTCAATGTATATTAATATTATATGTTATTACATGCAACCTTAACTCTTTTTGTTTCTTCTTAATATATCAGTTATAATATGTTACAACTTTAAAGCTTAAAAACAATACATTCTTACATATGAGACGCCGACACGTTATTGGTATTTTAAGGCGAATATTAATGGTTATATGAGTGTGGATGAGTGTAGTCTGGTTACTAACTGAGTTCAACTGTTCCTCAGAAAGAGCAATTTATTAATAGCCCAACAGCCAGGGCAACTAAGGGACCTACAGCTTTACGTGGAATCCGAACCACGTAATGCTGGTCTGATTTTCAGCTAATTGACAAGCCTGATACTCAGTTATCTCCCCCACACAACATCCGCACAATGATTACCACCCAACATGGACACCCCAGACTTCTCTAGTAGAGTCCACGCCGATAGCAACCATCAAGCAGACGCCATGTCGGTATTAAGAGGACCAAGCATCCAACCTATCACCTACAATCTCCCAAACACTTTTTCCCCATGTAGCTGGGTTACAGCGCTCAAATCATATTTAAGATTACATGGGACAAAAATAAATATCATGGTTCGCAGTCTTAGTGGCTAATACTTAGGGTTGCGGTTGCGGAGGGTTATGTCCAAGGTTCGAATCCCCAACTGAGTCAACTGTTGGTACTACACTCGTTCAATAAAGTTCACACACAGACCAGCAAGCCTATGTGAACTGACAAGTGGAGTTAAAAAAAAATAATAATGAATACAAATGTTTAAATATACTGATAACTATTTTAGTAAGTTTAGTCTTGTTTGATTTTTAAATAAAATTGATTTAGATTGTAAATACAACTTTACTATAACATATTTGCCATAACATAGTGTTGATCAAAGCAATAACGGAATTGTCAAGGTTTATATAGAAAGTCCTCGTTTTGACGTGCCCTGCCTTCCGGATACATATGACTAACCCACCCACTCTGCAAACATTTAAGAAATATGTTGAATTAACGTTGTAACACAATCCATATTTTATTGAAACTCTTGTTTTTAATTAATCACTATAAAGGAACAGCTTTACAACAACCTTAACCCCCTTTTATTTAATATAGGAAGGAAATTTGTTACTTAATTTGTCTATGTTGACAAATTAAGTAGTGGTTATGTTTGCAATTTAAACTTTCTAGACAATATTATTTTTGCTAAAAAAACAAACTTGTCTTTGGGAGTTTTATCTTTAACCTCCATTTTGGAGAGGTAAAAATGCATATCTAAAAACTCTTATTCTCAAGCATAATATTTGTATTTACTACTCATTAAAATACATGTATCATTTGTTTTTATCAACTTGTTTGGTGTTAAAATTTAAAAAATATAATGAAGGGGAACGACCATTTATTTTAATAAGTTGTGACGAAGTCACGAGGTAATAGTTAATTAGTGACAGAATTAAGGCCAACCAAATCAAAGTTTGAGTGAATAGAACTCCTTCACTTTTTAAAATGCAAAATACATACAGCCCCCATTTTGCATCATGACGAAATCCAGGCGTTATCTTCAGCCGAGAAACTTTCCCGTGTTAGCCAGTGTTTGCTTTCGGAAAATAGTAATTTTTACAGACGATGGCGCAAGAATCATTTTCACGTGACACTTTTATTTCATACAAAGAAACAGGACGGTTGGTATTTATTATATTTTTATTACAACACCATCATGAAACATTATTTCAAATGTTGATATAACTTTAGAATGTTCTCCCTTATTAAAATGTGGTGATTGATTAAGCTTGTTTTCTTATTAGATTAGAAGTTAAAATCGAATAAAAATACTACATTTTCATAGTTAACACATTTTATTTAATTTTGTTGTTTTAACTGATTATTTGTGCTTGATTATTTCAAATGATTTAGTTGATTTAACTATCGTATTTTAATTTAATATATTGTAATACAGAGATTTAAATTGTTAGTTAAAAAGCATAAAATAGCTTATATTTTACATCAACATTTATTTTATTTATTTAAGTTATTACATTTTCAATAAAAACCAATAAATTTTAAGTTTTATTAAACATTTATTGAATTTTATTAAAAGTTGAAATTAAAATTGATTAGTTTTTATAAAAATTTAATAACTTGAATGTATAAATTAACCAATATCAACTCTATCTCAACTTCAATAAAATTTATTTTGTATTACAATTTTTCAGTTTTTATTTTCCTATAAACTTCGTTTTTGTCAGTGAGAATTATGGCTGATGATAAACCGAAAACATGGTGTTATCACTCAGTAGACCTAAATTAAATAGAATATACAGTTAAAATAAAAAATTAAAAAAATACTTAATTTCCTTAGACAATCTTATTTTTGTGCCATTTTGTTAAAAGCAATCCTAAAAATAAAATAATTAACTGCGTTATCTCAGTTGAAACTAAATCTATTATCAACGGCACGATAATATCCTGGTTTACGTAGGCCTATGTAAAATAAATAAAAATATGTACATTCCCTTTTAAATGATCGATAACAGGCGAATGTCTCATATGGACGTGTACAGTGATGGCAACGATCTGTAGAGCAGAGTTGATAGGTCTACCATCGTGGGCGGTAATTTGATTTACAGTTGCTGAGCCCATTAAAACTGCCATCAACTGATAACCCTCGTAATTCTGGCCAATAACGATGGTCTTGCCCATCGTGGGACTCGATGGTCTTCCTTCTTAACTGTTACCACAACTTATACAGTTTTAATCAACAAAATAATAATTTTAATTAAATTTTTTACAGTAAGTTTGCACTGCCTTAGACAACAGTGTCTCAAAGCTCTGTTATTATTATATTTATAATATAATATTATTATATTATAAATTATTCGTGTATTTATAAATTATGGCCCGGAAAAACAGCCTACCGTACTGTAGGTGCAGAAATTATGTGCACCCGAGTTTGAAGGTTTTTATCTAAGGAAGTAAGAGACCTACGAAAAATGTAATCACACAATTGTTTTCCTCGTTTAATTGTACGTTACGACATTTGCGATTTTAAATTTTATTACAAGTTTTAACAATTGTTATCCTAGTTGTAACAAAAAAGAACCGGTATTACTAAAAACCCCACGAATCTATCGCATTTATATATTAATATCTGGTTGATAATGTTTTCTATAAATTTTATACATTTAAGAATTTAACTTTTCAAGAAAAAAAAAGTTCTTATAAATTTCCTAAAACATCGTTTTCTTGGCTTCAAGTGGTCGAAAATTAATTATTTGGTCTTGTTGTAATCCTTATGGCATGTATATTTACGATAAATTACTGTCATATGTGTAAGTAAATGCAGTGATTTTGAATAGATTTAAATCATTTTAAAATAACTTTAAATTGATAAATTTAAATGGACTTAAATCAATATAAAATCACTTTATTTACTTACACATATGAAAGTAATGTATCGTAATTGTACATGTCATAAGGATTACAACAAGACCAAGTAATTAATTATACGACCTCTAGAAGCCAAGAAGACAATTCTTCAGGGAATCGATAAGAACTTTTTTCTCGAAAAGTTAAAATCCTAAAATATATAAGACCCACAGAAAACATTCATGTCAACCAGGTATTAAATTTTAAATGTGATACATTCACGGTTTTTTTTAGTAATAACGGTGTAAATTTGGTATACATTGAAAACTAGTTTAAATTCCGGTACTTTTTTCCAACTAGGATAAAAATTATTAAAACTTGTAATAAAATTTTAAAACAAATATTTCATAACATACAGTTAAACGAGGAAAATAATGGTGGGATTAAATTTTTCGTAGGCCTCTTAGTACCTCAGAAAACAACCTTCAAACTCGGATTCACATAATTTCTGTGCCGACGTGTAGTAAATAGTATATAGTAAATTATACATTATAATGACTTTTTTTATACTATCTTCATATATAAACTGTTTAGAAGTAATACTGCGTGTAACTGTTCTGTATGCATTTAACTTCTTATGGTGTTCCATAGTCCAGCTTGTTGTTATTTTTATTCCTTTGGTTTCTTTTATTACTCAAGCAGTAAATCATGTGTCACGCGTGTCAAAATAAATGTTTGAATGTCAGCTGACAATCTGCATGAAAGTTGTTTGGTGTACACTCTTCTGCATGAATGTCAACGAACTATATTAAATATATATATATATATATATATATATATATATATATATATATATATATATATATATATATATATATATATATACAGGAACGAACAATAAAATTTATCGAATGGTTTTTTACCAGCAACCATTTTTTATTATTTTAAAATTACGTAAAAGCTGAGTTTTTTTACTTGGAAAGAATCCAAAAGAATTTTAGTATATTGTAATAAAACTAAAAAATAAATAAATAGTAAATGATCTCCTGTCACAAAGCTAAATCCAAACTATCAAGCTTTAAGACCTGTCTCACTGTTTCTATTTATGCTTGCTAATCCTTCCGTAAAACAGCGCAAGTGGCACTCTGAAACTATGTGATCCATTGTTTGGATAGACTCCCCGCAGTAAAATGACTTATCTACTGTCAATCCCCATTTGTATTTCCAGTAGTTACATCTGCCCGTTCTAGTTCGGAACCGATTCAACAATGTCAACTCCCTACGAGGGAGGTTCATCCCTCCTAAAGGTATTGGTGGATCGTTATTAAGTTCGTTTCTGTCATAGTATGGATCTGAAAAAAATGTGCAGTAGTGATTTATGCCCAAAACATTCAATAACCTATATTTTTAATTAATTAAACTGCCTGATATATTCACAAATATGCGTAGATTTAAATTCTCTGTAAGATGTATCCTAAGGTATCTGTTGGACTGTCCAAATACTATTTTTAACTTTACTCGCCAGTTCACATGGGCCTGCAGGCCTGTACGTGAAGTATTATTCAGGGGAGTGAAGTACGTGAAGTTTTTGTACCGACCGTTAGCTCAGTTGAGAATCGAACGTTGGAACATTGAAACCACCACACTTTCAACTACTTCCTCATTTTATTACCAGTTTTGTCAGTTTGGAGATAATCTCTTATTTTATCGCATTCATTAAATTAAATTTGTTGTTTTGAGGACAGTAAATTGGTTAGTGATTAAAACTCTCCAACCATTTATCAATCAACTCCAGGTGAACGCTGATGGAATTTGGTGGTGCATATTACAAAATTGGCCAGGAGGAAGAGGGATAAAAACCATTGTTTTATAGCCTTGGGCGGTAATGGCTTGGGATTGTAATTAGATACAGATCCGCCTCGGTTGACGGCGGAAACACTGAGACTGCTTGAGAAACCTTGTTAATCATCCAACGACACTCACAGACAGCGCTCGACCGTTTCCATGTGTAAGAATTGGATTCGTGTTCATCGTGTATTTCTTTATCTGCTGATACTACCCACAAAAGACAGCCATTTTGTGCTTCGAGAATTTCACTCAAAGATATTTTCTTAGCACCAGTCAGTATTATGTGCACTCGAGTTTGAAGGTTGTTTTCTAAGCAGCAAAGAGGCCTACAACAAATATAATCACACCATTATTTTCCTCGTTTAATTATACGCTATGACATGCGTTTTAAATTGTTATTATATGTTTTAATAACGTTCAACCTAGTTGGAAGAAAAAAAGTACGGAAATTTTAACTAGTTTTCACTGTACATCTAATTTACACCGTTATTAGTAAAAAATCCGTTAACGTATCGCATTTATATTTTCATATGTGGTTGATAGGAATGTTTTCAATAAGTTTTATCAATTTTTGAATTTTAACTTTTCGAAGCAAAACGTTCTGAAACGTATAATTACGATACGATACATCACTTTCATATATGTAAATAAATGCAGTAAATTTAAATTGATTTAAAATAACTTTAAATAGACAGATTTAATGTTATTTAAATCAATAACAAAGCACATTATTTATTTAAACTTATGAAAGATATGTATCGAAACTATAGATGTCAAAAGGATTACAACAAGACCAAGTAATACATTTTACAAGCTTTCGAAGTCAAGAAAACAATGTTTCAGGGAATTGATAAGAACGTTTTGCCTCGAAAAGTCAAAATTCTAAAATTATTGATAAAACTTATTGAAAACATTCGTATCAACCTGATATAAAAATATAAATGTGATACATTAACGGTTTTTTTAGTAATAACGGTGTAAATTTGATGTACAGTGAAAACTAGTCAAAATTCCGGTACTTTTTTTGTTTCAACTAGGATATAAATTATTATAACATGTAATAGTATTTTAAAATGAAATTTTTATAACGTAAAATTAAACGAGACAAATAATGGTATGATAATGGTTATACAACCTGAAACTAGCTGATACTGAAAAATATAGCTAAAATTGAGACTGTGAGTATGGAAAACTGTAGTTCAGTATCGAGTTCTACTTAATGTATAATCAGTTGTTCTGTTAGGTGAAGAAACGGCATTGGGTAAATTCACGAACTCTTAGGCGTAAGATTACATACAAGTCATCCAGAGGACATTTTTGTTAACCAACGCACTTAACAATAATTGTTTAAAAGATTATGGCAGCATGTGTAATTACAATTTAAAATATTATGTTTAAAATATCTAGTGCTAATTCAATATTAAAATTATCTTCCACATTCATTTCAATTTTAGAAGCTTTTTGGAATACCTGTAATATAGCACATTCTATCGTATATTTGAGTCGTATAGTTCCAAAACCTGCCTTATCCCAAAAAATCAAAAATTGAGATATTTATACCAAATTACAAATTGGCGTTAGCTCTACAAGTTTCAATTCTTATTTTATTCCAAAAAAAATCTAATCCTGGTTAAAAAAACAGACAAAGTTTGAAGTTTTTTCCAAAAAGGGTCTAATCCACAGCAAGTTTATTCCAAAACCTGCCTTATTTTTTTCATTCCAAAAGCTGCCTTTTCCCATCAGCATTAACTATAGTAATGAGCACGTATGTTCCAAAACATGTCTATTTATTTTCCTCTCAATCAAAACTTGTGACTATAAAATTGGATTTTTAACCAATGTTATATGATAATAATCATGGGTTTTGTTAAAGGAATTTTAAGCGTTTAGGTTTCCTACACTGATCTGGGGAAAAAAATAAGGAACTCATGTAAGTTTTGGACACAACTAAAACAATAACAGTGATAGTTCAGTACCTTATACCAGCTTTTGTGGTTTGAGTTTGTTTGTTATGTTTTAACTATTTAATAGCCTAAGATGAATGAAATTAATGAAAGTTTTATCATCCCTCAAGATAGAGGTCGAAAAAGAAAAAGAAACCCAGAAGAATGGACGAAAAATAAACAAAAAAGAGAAAGGTAAGAGCAACATTTGTGCAGTAGCCTAGAACAATTGCAGTTTCTTTATATGACATGTTATGATGTTTTGATGACTGTTTGATTTTAAAAATATGCCTTCATAACATATTAGAGCAAGGTCTTACGTTGATTGGATCAATCAAACCAATATTTTGAAATAACCTAACCTAACTTTGAAGTTACCATAATCAGTAGGGCCTATGTTTTTTGGCAAGTTCGCCTAGCCTATATCACGATTTTGACTGTTATTAGAGCAAAGTTTTAAAATTAGTTGAAAGTTTTAAATTGAGTTAAAGTTCAAATCCCTTTTGCTGCTAACTTGAACTTAAATAAAATAAAATTCCACGAATTGATGAAATTAATACAGTTGAAAACAACGTGTTATCGTAGGCTCAAGCCTATTTGACATTTCTACTTACATACGTGTTGTAGTAAGTCTCTTTATGCCTTATTCAATAAGCTACCAGTATAACTGGCATACTATAGAACTTTGGCATATTCGTACTATATAGCCTATTTTTTTCAGATACTCTTCAAAGGGCAATCCAAGCCTTCCTGACTGTGGACACTCATCGAAAAGTTTTAAATGCCAGTCATTAACCAAAAGGGACATTAATCATTTTCACAAAATGTTTTACTCATCGACAAAGAAGGTAGTGCAAGATCATCTAATCTTGAAATACTGCACAATTTCTGCACCGCGGAGAAGTCGACAAAAAATCGAAAACAGCTCTAGGAAAGGAATGACAATTACATATTTTGTAAAGAAGGCAACTCATCAGCCTGGTGTGCCAGACAAAATTCCAGTGTGCCAAAAAACTTTCATGTCTATTTTGGGCATTAAAAAAACCAGAGTGCAAAATGTGTGTAAGAAACATTTACAAGGTAAAGCAATTAAGGAGAACAGGGGTGGCGACATAAGGTCTAAAAAATCTCAAGCCAAACGTGATGCCATTGACACCTTCCTGGGCAAAATTCAAGTACTTGAGCAGCATTATTGTAGAGTTAGATCTAAGAGAACGTACATTTCTAGTGACTTGAACTTAAACAAGCTGTGGAGAATGTACAATTTAAGTTGTGAGGACACATCTTTGAAGTCAAAGAAATCTTTCTTCAGAAATTATGTGAATTTACATTTCAATATTGGTTTTGGTACTCCGGCTGTGGATGCCTGTTCCACTTGCATTCAGCTAAAAGAACAATTAAAGTTAGCCAAAACTGAGGCAGAAAGAGTAAGCATTATGACCCAAAGAAGGGTTCATAAACTTCGCGCCAAAGCATTTTTTCAAATGTTAGGTGAGAGTTCAGAAGATACCATTGTCATGTCTTATGACTGCCAGAAGAACCAAGTATTGCCAAAGGTTCCTGACCAAAAGGCATATTACTCACGTCAGTTGTACTTTTACAACTTCACAGTTGTAGAAGGATCATCTCATGATAAACTTACACTTGATAACACTTTTAGTTATGTTTGGTTAGAATGTGAACACCCTAGAGGGTCAAACGAGATTGCTAGTGCAGTGTTTCATGCCCTAAAATCTAGAGTAACAGGTCCAAATATTAAGAGGGTGCGATTGTTTGCTGACGGTTGTGGGGGCCAAAACAAAAACTCCATGATCATAGGTATGGCTTCAAAGTGGTTGTTGGAAAACGCTCCTAAAAATGTTCTCAAAGTAGAACTAATATTCCCTGTAGTTGGGCATTCATATATGCCTCCTGATCGAGTATTCGCTCTCATTGAAAAAGAAATCAGAAAAAAGGATACCATCATTCAACCTCAAGAGTACAAAGGCATAATCAGCAATTACACTACAATCATTGAGCTTGGGGGAAATGATTGCCCCGTTTCTGACTGGAAAGAAGCAGTCCAGGAAATTAAATTTATTAAATTAAATTTTAATGTCATCAAAACTAATTGGAAAAAAAAACTCTCGACAAAAATAATATCAGCTCAAACAGCTGATCAACGCCGTACTGAATCAGATTTGTATTACCTATTACATTACCAACTTAACAAAACAAAATGTTGGCCAAGTAAAATGTATTAATATTAACTCAAACTATTATTGTACTCGAACATTATTTAATTATCAGTGTAGAATTCTGTTGCGTCTCCAAGTATTGTCCATAACCTGCGGCAAAGGATAAATGCGTTTGCATTGAATGTTGATTCATTTTGCGCGTGACAGAAATGTCATTAGAAGCAAATATGTCATCCGTATATCTGATCTACCGCCGAGTTCAGCTCAAGGACTACTGGTATTGGCTGGTCTTCCATTGCGTTATTTCCGCTTGTACACTCATTATGTGTGTAATTGTTTAGTACATGACCATGGTTATCCTAGACCACGTTCACACTGTAAATACATAACCTCATTTTGACCTCTGACATCCTGTCATCTTGCTTCATTGAATCAATATTTACGCTCATAACTTTTCTATCAGCTTTGTAGTTTTAGGTTGTTGTTTATTTTAGAATGACGTTTTATTGAATTTATTCGACTGTTCAGACTACGAAAAGGCAGTCAACATTTTTTGTAATCTGTCAATAAGACAGTCATGCAAACCCGTATTCAAAACACTAAAACTGCTGGCCCTGCCTTGTATATTGGCTACGTACTAGAAACTGCCTGTAGGTTCAAGTGTGTTCTTACATAGCGACTGAATGTTGTCCGTACTAGACAACATAGGAGGGTGGTCTATGAACACCTTCCCTCATAAGTTGGTGTTCAATTGATCAATTGTTTACTAAAACCTCATTGTGCCCAAGCCATTCGCTTAAAGAGGGTTTTGATTTCTGATGTCTTCTACAATGTGGAAGAGTTTTTAACACATAACTGGGATATCAATGAGGAGGCGTAACTGACACCGGAAATGCAAATGTTTAGGCACTTGTATAAAAAAGTGGCAGGTGAATGAAACAAGTTAGTATAGGCATTGTAAAATATGAATGTGTTAATGTGATGTTTGCAATACATTTTAATGTAAACGTTAGTGCAATATATATTATAATTATTAAGTTATTAAGAAGTGTATAAGGAATATTTGTGTACAAAAATTGTGTTCTGACATAAAGGCATTAACAGGTATTCTGTCTTTGGTTTAGAATTTGTATGCTATTGAAAGTGTCCGTGACATTTGTAGACATTTTAAATTGCCAAGTTGTTAGTGTGGAATAATGCTAATACTAAAGTGGTGCTAAATATACGAGTTGTTGTAAACAAGGCATATAAATTAATATTAAATAGACAGGCTGCTAGATATCCAAAGCTTATGGTAGCTCCTCATAATCTACTACTAACCAATAAAAATAATAGTACGTATGTTAGTTATGTCGCTTTGAATTGTTCATATGGCACAGTTGATTAGCTAATGTAAATATAGTAGATGTTAATGCAGTAGTGATGGAGACTTATTACTAACAGGCATTATCGAAGCCGAAAGCTGAGTTGATTCGAGCGTAGCGCGTGGCCTAGTTGGCACGCGAAGCGTGCATAGGTGTCCCCCAGTACAAATTTAACTTAAAACTGTGTAGCTTACTCAACATGAGACCTAATTCAAACTTCTTTTGTAAGGTCTGATAGATGGCGCTCAGAAAAAAACTATTTCTCATAGTCGACAGAGAAACATTGCGCAGGATTGAATCTAAACGCGTGACAAAGATGACGAAACGTTTGGAACGGACTTCACGAGTGACGGACGGGGACAAACAATCTGGCCTCACGATTGGTCACACTTTCCCGCCCTGCCGGCCCACTGAGGCAGCAGCCCTTGATACGAAGGAACATATATCAATAGAACGTGTGTGACTTTAAACAGGGCAAGAGCATAATATAACAATGATATAGCAATGACTATATCTGTAGTCATTGGCAAGAGGCAGGTGGACACAGTAATGAAACATTAGTAGGGCGCTGCACCATTGATTGACAATATTTGCATTATTTTAGAGTAAAATTGAATTTTAACTTTTATTTATAAAACATATTTTTTAGGCTTATAATCACTCATACACCCCCCTCCCCCTCATTGGCCTATGACACCGGCCAATTGAACTCTCAAGTGCACAAAACAGCCTTCAGGGCAAAACATGCAACACTGATGATTGGTGCTCACTGGCTGAGTGTTGGGTTGGACCGACGAACAAACAGGTCGTTTCATAAGTTTAAGTTCATAGGTTGGTAGCCCTGGTTCTTCTTCTTCCTTGGCTATCAGCTGATTTAATAAGTGACAGGTATAGGCAATTTAATAAGTGGAATAAAAAGAGTCACTTTGAAAAAGGTGTCCAGAAGATGCTACCACCTACAAGACATGGTATTTCTCGTCGTAATAAAATAAAAGCAAACATATAACATTAATAATTTAAAATCAAATGTAGTAATTTGCAGTAAAATTAAGTAATTTAAAATAACTGATGAGCAAAGCAAGTCCTGTGAGGGTCTGTTTTTAAAATTTGGGAATAGTAGGGCAAATAGTTTCTTAATTCTGTATGTACCGAGAAAGCCTAAATTGGTATCTTTGAGTTGACATACTGTATTTATAACTATAAACATAATTTTAATGAAAGAACTACTTGGGAGGCGTTTAATAGCTGGATATAAAGTCATTGAAATCGAAAAAATCGAACATTTTTTGACCAAAGAGCCTTAAGGGATGACTAAGATATATATATAGTTTTTCTGCTCAACCATAACGATTATTGAGGCTTTATGCGCTAACCCATCCCTGGCTTTCAATATCCACGTACATTTGAACTTTGACACTTTTTAACAAAACAACCCCTAAAATCTGCTTTATAAATCTTATAAGCCAATCTTATAAACCGAAATATACACACTACTACTTGGAACAAAACTTCAGGACACAATTTTGTTGAACGAGGTCTAACTTTATAATACAGTAACTAGATAAAACACACATAAAATTATATTTAATTCAACAATCTATAATAAAATACCTTACTATAAATATTTTTATAGAAGGAAAGGCAAACTTCCGTCTAGGTTGAGTGAACCTAATCGGAAGTTGTTTGGCAGTTCCGTTCACAATTTGACTTAATGAATAGTTGACTTTCATTTCATATTGCATGTTAAATACACTATACGTCCTATAGTAACTAAATGAATGTTCAATTTATGTCAATAGTCTGCAAAGATATTATTTTTGATTTGTCACACATTATAAAACATACGATTTCACTTAGTAAAAATGATAAGTTTACACACTCTGATATACATTGTTTGTTTACACTTTAGCACTGAGGATTGTGTATTTGTTTATTTCTTTCTTTTGATAATCATGCATAGTAAATAAGAAGTATTTTTAGATCGTATGATTTATTATACATTTTTAAAAATACACGAAACACTTAATTCTGTAACTTAATTCTGTGTCATGTTTAGGATAAGAAATGGAAATAAATACTTAATAGTAGAATAATTAGTACTGAAACAAATCCAAATGGATGAACATTCTTTATGCAATAAAAATAAATTAAACATAGTAAAAACAAAAAGTTGAGATAACTGAAAACCCAAATGGATATATTCACAATATCGTTGTTTTGGTAGGACTTTATAGTTGTGTACATTACGCGTGTAACATTTCTATCAGTTTTACTGAGTCGTAAAACCGAAATATTATGAACGGTAACCAAAGTAATTTCACAACTTTGCAGAATAACTTATTTCGTTGGCGTATCAGAAAGGATTGTGCAAGCTGGCCGTTGGCTCAGCATTGTTACAGTTTCGGGTGGTCAGCTTTCTTCGATACTAGCTTGTTCGTTCACTGGAAAACCCTTGTGATACGCCATAATTTTCAGGAAGAAAACTATGTAAACAATAATGATATTTAAATTGGCCAACCAAAAGATAATGTCATGACGTAAGAGGAAACCGCAGTCTCCGGAGTTTTTTTTACACGGAGTTACTCAGCTGGAACTGTGAATGTCTTATTTGCTTTTATTTACAGTGCGAAGCGAATGAAAAGAAACCATCACCAAAAGGCGTGGTGCACGCAATAAACATTGGTATTTAGATCAAGACTTTTTGAACATTTATTTTTTTACAACTACTATACTATGGAGGGATTTGTTATGCATATTTTTGTATCTTGTCGTTTCCTTTTAAGAAAAATTGAAGTCGTCAGCAAAAATAAAAACGTTTCCGTGCAACTGTAATTTATATTACGGTCTCCAATCAAAAATAAAACTGGACCCAGCACACTGCCTTGGACCATGCCGTAGTTCAATTGTACATTGTCGTTCCATTCCATACTAGCGAATTTCGTTGATTAGGTTTTCTTAAAAGGCCGAAGCAATAAATAATACAGAAAGCAAACCTGTTGTGAGCGAATGTATAATAATTGATTACTTTGGAGACTATTCGGAATATTTACATTTCGGGATGAAAATAATTTCATTTTACTCTAACTTTAATTTTTAAATTTTTACTTTAAACTTTAAATTTTACTCTAATTTAAAGATAACTTGATCTATAAAAATTATTTATGATTGTTGTTTTTCATAAATTAGTTCACACATTTTGTAGATTTGAGTTCTTTTTATTATATAATTGGTCTTAGATATTTCAGTTTCACATTTTTGATAGCAACCATTTTGGAAACCCCTCCGAGACAAGAAGCTGTCTCACACGTAACAGTGGCTGGTGATAGTTATTTAAACTAGACTTTGCCTTTACTAGCTAGTGCTAGTACAACGTTGAGTTGAAAACTGACCTCCTGTAATCTCCCAGACAATGTTTCTATAGCACCACTTAGAAAGTCCTACAAGGTCTGACAAAAATCCCTTTTTATCCCTTTCCATGTTGGGGTTAAGTGTTAGAGAGGACTTTACAGTCCCAACTTCGACCCTTTAATAAAGTCATTTTTCATTTCATGTTACCCAAATATTCCCTTTGTATCCTTCAGACGTGATATTAAATACTCCCTATATCGTCTCTCGTATTTACAATCTGAAGGAATCATACACCGTCCTACGAGGACTAGAAAATGTATCATTTGTCTTAAGGACCCATCGTTATAACCAGATTAGTTATTTCACTCCTCCTTTTTTATTATTTTTCATATATACGGACATCTCCAATTTACACTTACACAAATACACAGAAGGCTATCAAAACATACAAGCAACATATAAGATAAATGTAATACATCTACATGATAGCTAATAGCGTTTAAATTAAGATTCTACCTCATCCCGGCTTCGGTTCTGTAAGGTGAAACCAAGACAACAAAAAACAATCTTATCAGTTTACTTTATGTTCAAATTTTTTTAAATTGGCTATCTTGTAATTTAAACGTGAAATTAGCCTCCAAATATAACAGTTTTATACGTTAAATTTTACTTTTTAAAATCCCAGAAAGTCCCTCAATCCCTCATCTGTCCCTTCGCGGGTCAAACATCCCTTAAAAGGGGGAAGATCTCTTAAGGGTGTTTGTCCGGGCGCCCAGTTTAGCGCTCAAAGGAATTTAGTTCTAGATTTTATCACAACTGTCACTAAGAGTAGTAAAGATCCTGACTCACTAACGAACAAGCAATGTATACCCCTCCCCTCTCCTCCCTCATAGCCCCCGCATGCCTCGCCACATTAGATAGAAGGACATAACCCCCACATTTATAATAAACTCTAACAATGAATGTTATATATATATTTTTATTCTATCTTTTTTAGCCATATATGACTACAAATTTCAACTAAAAATTTGAACAAATATCATTTATAGAAAAATAATTGGTAACAGTTAAAATTTTTTTTTTAAGATTTACTATATACTAAGTTGGTTAGTACCTTTTGTCCACTATATTCTCAAAATATTAATAAATTATATCACACAGTTTGTTCATAGTTATGCACTAAAAAGGCCAAATTAGTCATTTTAGGTAAAAAAAAAGCAAACTTAGGGAAAGTAACATCAATAACAGAAAACTCAAAAGGTACAAGGCTTTTGTACCAGTAGTACAAAAAATGTGTGCCTTTTGTATTGTAAACTTTGTGTGTGTTTTGTCTACATATTTCCATAAAGAATTTTTTAAAATTTTTACTGTAACACATTTATTACTTACATGGATATTAACAATTTTGTTTAAAAAAATCCAAAAATAATGTTTGATCGAACACCCTTAAGGTGGAAACATTACTCCCATACCGTTTGTCCCCACACCGGTACATATGTTTGACCCATATATTTGGGTTACCTATTCTGTGAAGGTCAATTATCAGAGTCAACCTCCCACTGCTGTACATTAGTAAACACACCTGACTGCCGGCGAGGGTGTTACCTCCCTGGTTGGTTACATGTCATAGTGTGCAACTTAGTTATTAGTGGTACGTAGTCACGTGACTTTCGGGTGCGTGTTTCTATCTGGGTGTAACAGACTTTGTAAAAACTCCATTATCTCTGGTAGGGTATTACCCTTCGTGTAAAAACACCCTGTTATTACAAAAGTCTAAAACATTGAGTTATTTAATTTATTTCCCTTCGTGCACGTTTGTTATTTTACAAAAGCCAGTTAGGTTTTTAGCGTGTTGTCTGGAAGTGAACGTTTCAATAACACACTCAATCTATAAGTGAACAACTAAAAACAAACGAACGAATACAAATACAAGCTAACTTATCTCAAACAATTCCTTCGTCTCTTACTTTTCTTCATTTAATTGTTCATATGTACAATCTTTTAATAGAATCTGAAGCATCAGCGGGTCTATGGTCTATTTACTAATTTCTTGCCGGTGTAGTGGCTCAGTGGCGTGATGGCTTCGAACTGCGGATGGACAGGTCCAAGGGTCCAATCCCCAACTGAGCCAACGGTTGGTACTTCACTCGTTGAATAAAGTCCATGCACAGGCCTTAAGGCCCATGGGAACTGGCGACTGAGGTTTAACAAAATCAGTTACTATTATTATTATTCATTTCTAAGACGCCGATCGTAGAGATATGGACGAATAGGAGGGGGTGAATGAGTGTGATGAGTGTAGATGAACGAATGCAGTCATTGTTACTATCTGAGTTTGACTTAGCACAGAAAGGACTATTTATTAATAGCCACGGCAACTATTGGACCTACAGCTTTACGTGAAATCCGAACCACGTAGTGTTCGTCTGATTTTCAGCTAACTGACAAGTCTTACGCTCATTTCTCTTCCATACACAACATCTGAACCTTGAATACCATCCAACGTGGACACACTAGACTTCTCTAGTAGTGTACACATCGATGGTAACCATTGAGTGGACGCCGTGTCGGTATTAAGAGACTGAGCATAGAACATATCGTCTACAATCTCCACGACGCTTTGTCCCCAAGTAGCCCCCAGTGCCGGTTGTTAGTTATAGTTAGAAAACCGACTTGTTAAGTGACATTAAAATCAAGTTAGTTAAAATTAACTGTCAACAAGTTACCACTTAATCAGTTGTGGCAATAGGTCAGTGAGGTGCATGAACATGTCTCATTGTTGAGGGCAGAAAGGTTGAGGTCACTCAGTGTTAGTGAATCATATCTGTCGGCGTTACTCAACAGAAATACGATTGGTGATTCAAGTAACTGTACCAGGGACTTAGTAAGTATCATAGCATGATGGTTTCCCAAGCCAAAATGTTCCAAAATACCTTGTAAAGTCTTCAAGTCGGCGTTACTCAACAGAAATACGATTGGTGATTCAAGGAACTGTACCAGGGACTTAGTAAGTATCATAGCATGATGGTTTCCCAAGCCAAAATGTTCCAAAATACCTTGTAAAGTCTTCAAGTCGGCGTTACTCAACAGAAGTACGATTGGTGATTCAAGGAACTGTACCAGAGACTTAGTAAGTAGCATAGCATGATGGTTTCTCAAGCCAAAATGTTCCAAAATACCTTGTAAAGTCTTCAAGTCGGCGTTACTCAACAGAAATACGATTGGTGATTCAAGGAACTGTACCAGAGACTTAGTAAGTAGCATAGCATGATGGTTTCTCAAGCCAAAATGTTCCAAAATACCTTGTAAAGTCTTCAAGTCGGCGTTACTCAACAGAAATACGATTGGTGATTCAAGGAACTGTACCAGAGACTTAGTAAGTAGCATAGCATGATGGTTTCCCAAGCCAAAATGTTCCAAAATACCTTGGAAAGTCTTCAAGTCGGCGTTACTCAACAGAAATACGATTGGTAATTCAAGGAACAGTACCAGAGACTTAGTAAGTCTCATAGCATGATGGTTTTCCAAGCCAAAATGTTCCAAAATACCTTGTAAAGTCTTCAAGTCGGCGTTACTCAACAGAAATACGATTGGTGATTCAAGGAACTGTACCAGAGACTTAGTAAGTAGCATAGCATGATGGTTTCCCAAGCCAAAATGTTCCAAAATACCTTGTAAAGTCTTCAAGTCGGCGTTACTCAACAGAAATACGATTGGTGATTCAAGGAACTGTACCAGGGACTTAGTAAGTATCATAGCATGATGGTTTCCCAAGCCAAAATGTTCCAAAATACCTTGTAAAGTCTTCAAGTCGGCGTTACTCAACAGAAGTACGATTGGTGATTCAAGGAACTGTACCAGAGACTTAGTAAGTAGCATAGCATGATGGTTTCTCAAGCCAAAATGTTCCAAAATACCTTGTAAAGTCTTCAAGTCGGCGTTACTCAACAGAAATACGATTGGTGATTCAAGGAACTGTACCAGAGACTTAGTAAGTAGCATAGCATGATGGTTTCTCAAGCCAAAATGTTCCAAAATACCTTGTAAAGTCTTCAAGTCGGCGTTACTCAACAGAAATACGATTGGTGATTCAAGGAACTGTACCAGAGACTTAGTAAGTAGCATAGCATGATGGTTTCCCAAGCCAAAATGTTCCAAAATACCTTGGAAAGTCTTCAAGTCGGCGTTACTCAACAGAAATACGATTGGTAATTCAAGGAACTGTACCAGAGACTTAGTAAGTAGCATAGCATGATGGTTTCCCAAGCCAAAATGTTCCAAAATACCTTGTAAAGTCTTCAAGTCGGCGTTACTCAACAGAAATACGATTGGTGATTCAAGGAACTGTACCAGAGACTTAGTAAGTAGCATAGCATGATGGTTTCCCAAGCCAAAATGTTCCAAAATACCTTGTAAAGTCTTCAAGTTGGCGTTTTTTACTTTCTCCCATATGAGTTAGTATGGAGAAAGTATTGTGATCGTCAAAAAAATTGTTTTTACATGTTGGTCTAAAAATCCATTTTAGGGTCCCTGAACCCAAAAGTGTTTTTTGTTCGAAAAAAATGTTATGACGTCTGTCCGTATGTGTATCTGTCTGTTTGTATGTGCAGTTCGCTTGACACCAAACGGATGGCTCAATTTTTAAGAAATTTGGTATGTATTTAGCCAATATCTCCAGACTATTGTTTAACTTTTTAGAAATTTTAGTTTTTTTATTTTTATGGGCAAAAACAAACAAAAATAGAAATTTATAAAAAATGGATCTAACGATTTTCATTAAATTTTCAGGAAATATGTAAATTACAATTTAAAATATTTTAGTAAAAACCGCATGTCTCGAACTTCTCTAGTTTTTGAGTTATGGAAACAAACATATTTGGGAATCAAATAGCTAATTTTCAAGGTTATGATTATTTAGTGCTTAATTATAGGAAAAAGTTTGTGCCAATTCTTTGGAACCATTTATTATACTCGATTTAGACTCAAACATATAGATTTTCCCAAAATATTCGTTAATTTAATAACATTTATACATTTCGTACTAATATTTTATTTCTACCATCACGTAACTTGCCAACTAATTTAGAAAGTTTTAATTAAAAAATAAAAAGATTTTGGTCTACCAAAGAATAAATTTTAGTCGTATAGTTGCACTGAATAAGCAATTTCGAAACATTTAGTTAAATAGTTTTTGTTTGGTATGATGATCGTTAAGAAACTAAAACGATATTAACTAATTTCAGTACCATTTTATATAAAAAAGCGCATAAAAACTTCTACAATTATATATGGCAGATTTTATCTACAGTATATTTTTTTCGTAATTAAAAAACATATTTGTTGTTTACTCTAAAATTATTAATGTTTAATATGGTTAAAAGTAAGCAATTGTTTGACGAAACTTTTATATTCTAACAACAAACATGTTACACTCGTTGGTTTTTTTTTTTATCACAAGGCCTTTTGATGACCTTTAAACCATAACAATCTTGAAACTTAGTTGTAAAAAATGTAACCAATGTGAGGATGCAAAGATAAACAAATAAATGTGACTTGACACTTGAAATTAACAAACTATATGTACTAAACAAAGTGTGTAAACACAAGATAAACTTATGTACCAAATTTCAAGTCTCTAAGTATGTATTACAGCTTTTGCTCAGTGTTGATTAAAATTCAGTCAGTCAGAACACTCCCTTTTATAATTATAGATAAATAGTTAGACCAGGGTGTCTCAGATTATTTATCAACATGGTGACAGGATTTATATAATTAAGAAACTAACTTCAAGTTTTATAATAAGTTAAACCCATACTTAACACTGCTTAAAGCAAAGATAACATGATCTTTTTGCTATCGGCGTAGACACTACTAGAGAATTCTATTTTGGGTGGTTTTCAATATCCAGACGTTGTGTTGGGGAGATAAGTGAGTATTAGGCTTATCAATTAGCTTTAAATCAAACCATTACTATGTGGTTCGGATTCCAAGTAAAGCTGTAGATTCCTTGGTGTTGTCTATGTAGTAAGAAAAAACATCTAGGTAATCTTCAATGCCTCAATTGTCACTTGCAAACAATTATTTGTCAATGGGCTATTAATTAATGACACTTTCTAAGGAATAGTCGGCCTTAGTTTGCAACTCATTTTCAGAGGGATCAGCTGATAACCACCGGCTGTTCATTGGTTATTAGGCGATTAATTAATGACACTTTCTAAGGAATAGTTGGCCTTAGTTTGTAACTCATTTTCAGAGGGATCAGCTGATAACCACCGGCTGTTCATTGGTTATTGGGCGATTAATTAATGACACTTTCTAAGGAATAGTCGGCCTTAGTTTGTAACAATGACTACATTCGCTCATCTACACTCATTCGAAATCCATATTCACCCATATCTTTCTGATCGGCGTCTTAAGAATAAATAAAACAAATAATTACTTTCAGACAATTTTGAAGTGTCAAACAATGATACTAAAATTAAATTAGGATTTTTGTCAATTACATTTAAATTAAGGATTACAAGTAAATTATATAGTTAAACAAAAATTAGTTATTTTCTAAAAGTAAATAAGTTTACCTGATCTAACGGCGACTACGAGGACGAGCGCAGTGAGTACAAAGACACGTGCTCCTGTCATGGTGAAGTGACGGTAGATACTGACTGACTCACTCACTGCTCGCCGCTCACTCGTAGCTGACCACTGTCCGAAGGAGGGGGGAGCGTGTACGTCCACATGTCGCTCACTTACCAACACAACAATAACAATGATGACATTGTTCGCTAGATAAACATACAAAACCTAAATAAACTAGTCACGTATTTAAGTTATAATGTGTCAACACTTTTTCAACCAACTGACTTTTTTTTTAGAAAACACTCGAATAATTTAAGGCAAATATTAAAAAAAAGTAATATACATGATTCTGTACTAAAGAAATAAGTTGTAGGTTTACGTATAGTAGAAAGTAAGAAAGAAGTTATAGTTCGGTAACGATTTACAGTCGAAAATACAGTAATCTATTACCAACACTTAGTATACTGAACGATTTTATGAAGAATGTAATTACGTCAATGTAAACTGGCAAAGAAAGTTTCTCGAATATTTCCACTCGTCATTATAAAGATCGATAAGATCTGAAAAAATCTCGTGGGTCATTCATCGTCGTGGACTGAAGATTGTAGGGAAGTGCAGTCCTGTGGGATATATATCTGTTAATCCATTAGTCATCAAAACGTCCTGTTTAAACCATCCTGGAAGTCCTGTCGTACGAGAAATCCTTTGAAAGACTCATTGTGGTTATGATTAATGCGGTCAAGGCTGGCATTTAACCGAATATTGAATCAGTCCATTTGAATTGAATAATTCTTAGTGACGATTGTTTAGATCTTATTTTTTGTGTTAGATGTTTTAGGTCAAAATATTTTAGCTGCCCTCCAAACTCATACTAATATCTAACCTAACCCAACTTTACCTAACCTAACCTAACATAGTCTGATGTTTCAGCGTTAAACAATGTAACTGAATATAGGATTATATGTTTAAATAATTAAACCAGTATTTTATTTTGCTAAAATGTGTGTTTGATACACCCTGCAACTTGTTTCGTAACTTATATATATATATATATATATATATATATATATATATATATATATATGTATATATATATATATATATTTAATACGCTGCAATAGAACATAGTATGAGTTTGTTGGAGGCAGCTAAAGTATTTTGACCGATGCTTTATGTTATATTCCTGTGTCATTACTCAATATTATCCCAATTATGTTAAAAACTGAAAACACTACACGGATATTAATAAAGCTAAAGCTTTATTTTTGATTTTACACTGCTGAAGAGTATCTTGATAATAGTCAAGTGTTATTTTAGTAGCAATGTACAATATTGTTTTACTATTGTCTAAAATCTGTCTTGAATATACTGTTGTCTATAAAGCCGGTGGCCTTGACCGGACGCTATCGCAAGATAACGACGTGGCTGTTCCTGTGATGGGTGACCGTCTGAGCGATCCCTTGCACGCAGCCTACCTGCCCGGTTACTGGTGGTGGTTCAGAAGTCACCGTTAGTGTTAGAGAGGGCTTCTTAGCCATAACCATAGACCTTCTATTATACCCCATAACGACGTAGCTGTTCCTCTGATGGGTGACCGTCTGAGCGATCCCTTGCACGCAGCCTACCTGCCCGGTTACTGGTGGTGGTTCAGAAGTCACCGTTAGTGTTAGAGAGGGCTTCTTAGCCATAACCATAGACCTTCTATTATACCCCATAACGACGTAGCTGTTCCTCTGATGGGTGACCGTCTGAGCGATCCCTTGCACGCACCCTACCTGCCCGGTTACTGGTGGTGGTTCAGAAGTCACCGTTAATGTTAGAGAGGGCTTCTTAGCCATAACCATAGACCTTCTATTATACCCCATAACGACGTAGCTGTTCCTCTGATGGGTGACCGTCTGAGCGATCCCTTGCACGCACCCTACCTGCCCGGTTACTGGTGGTGGTTCAGAAGTCACCGTTAGTGTTAGAGAGGGCTTCTTAGCCATAACCATAGACCTTCTATTATACCCCATAACCAGTGGCAAAATAAGATATTCTTTAACTTTAACCTCTATCTGTCTCTCTAGTTCTATATTAATAAATAATTATTTGATATGAGGTTCACTAAAAAAAAAATGATCATACTATACTGTAGTTCCAAATATGCACAGTGTATAAATTATTCGGTGTTCATAGTTTGGTTGCTCTTGAGTGCAAGAAACTTAGTTGGTCTAGCACAGTGTACCTCAAACTGTGTATGATTGTCGAAGTTCAGGTTTATTGGGTTCCGTATTTAACTGTTTAGTATCGCCCCACTCTTACCATCACTAAGATTTTTATATTTTAGTTTACCCAAAATTCTAGTTACAACTAAATCTACCCAGATTCCAGCGAATAAACCTTTTTAGTAATTAGAATACAGTCAAGGGGTATAATTTAATTTTTGTAATCTGCAAGGGGCACACAACTGGAAAAAGATTGAGCTGTTATGATTTTAATGAATATATAAGGATCGATCGACTTAGACCAATCATTTATCTACATTAAACTCTCTAATTCTCATCCGATATCTCTACGATCGGTTCCTTGATGATAAATAAATGCGGGGATTTGATTTTAGGTGATTACTTACATAAAAATCACCCTGTCCTCCAGAACCTACACGCAGTACGCCATACGTACTACCGTAAGTGTTTTATGGGAAAATATGACTAGATTACTACTTCATATAGTCATGAATAACCTATTTACTTCTGTTGGTGACGTTTCACTCAGTTTCAAGAAGGTTCATACCTTGTTCCTATCGTCAATAAACAGTAAACATGAATACCGACCTATTAATACCAGCTTCATGTATTGCCTTATATAAAAACTAAACATGTTATGTAATCAACAGTTTATGTATTTAAATAGCTTATTTAGTCCACACTTGTTAACAAAGACGATTTTCATTTCATTTGTTAGCTAGTTGTTGTGCACCCTTCACGGATGAGCTCACGCGTTTTCTCTCTACTACATCTTGTACGTAGGCTGTTGATTGTGACGACACGTCACAGACTGTCCCCTGGCCAGGTTAAAAGGTCATTGTTCCAGATCTATTGTCACCAGGTATCCGGGTTAAGCAGGTGAACGCTGTTTTTGTAATTCCTTTAATCTCGTGGTAAAGGAACTATTCGTGATTTTACAGGTTTATCTGAAACTAAACCAGAACAGTTTTATGTTCTGAGGACTTGAAGAAATCAGCTGATAACTACCAGCTGTTTATTTGTCGTTGAGATAATGACACTTTTTAAGAAATAGTCGTCCTTGTGACAAAGACTACATTTTCTCGTAGTCTGCACAGCATCATACTCATTCGAAATTCACAATCGGCCACATCTTGACAATCGGTGCATTATATAAAAAAAAAAAAAAAAAAAAAAAATTAATAAAGATTTATTTCATTAAGGTATTACAGCAGTTTTTCAATAATAGAATAAACCCGGTTGCTAAAACAAGTAATAATTGTTGTCCTCTTACTGTCTAATGAGACGCCGACACATCGTTGTGCGTATTTTAAGGCGAATATGAATGATGATATGAGTGTAGTCTGGTTACTAACTGAGTTCAACTGTTGCTCAGAAAGGGCAGTTTATTAATAGCCCAACAGCCAGGGAAACTAAGGGACCTACAGCTTTACGTGGAATCCGAATCGCGTTGTGTTGGTCTGATTTTCAGCTAACTAACAAGTCTGACACTCAAATATCTTCCCTACACAACATTCGAACCTTGACTACCATCCAACATGAACTTCTCTAGTGGTGTCCACGTCGGTGGCATCCATTGAGTGGACACCGTGTTGGTATTAAGAGGACCGAGCATGGAACCTATCGCCTACAATCTCCCAAACACTTTGTCCCCAAGTAGTTGGGTTACAGCACTGCGTGCAGTATCTACAAATTACATGTTACAGTATGACCAACAATCTGACATGACGAGTCTCCTGCGGACATTATATAAATTTATAAATAAAAACAAGGTGCGTTACTTACCAAGATGATGCAGCCAAAACTGTTCAAAAATAAACTCAACACTGTTATGCAAACATTAATTCGTTAACTATTTATGTAGACATAATTAAACTGTAAGTCTGGGATAGTTAGATAATTATTTTTAAAGTCAAGTTATTTCGAGATCGAGTCCAACTCGTGCTAGTACTTTTTATGCAACTTTGTAGAGGCCCTCCTGCCCTTTGACATGGTCGGAAGGAGGATGTCCTAGATAAACGGTGTCCGGCTTGGCTGGAAGAAAACAGAATTTATGTTTCTACTATGGTTGCACGAAACAACAACTGTTTCGCAAAGTTTTGGATTAGGACACGTGTTTTTTACAGTTAAATGGTTTATTTTCCTTTTTACTCTCCCAAATGCGTTAACATAGAGAAAGTATTGTGGTCGACAAAAAAAAAAAAAAAATATTTGTACAAGTTGAAAAAAATGGGTTTTTCGAAAATAATTTTTGATGTCTGTCCGTATGAGTGTCTGTCTTTGTGTATGTACACTTAGCTGGAGACCAAACGGATGGATCGATTTTAACGAAGTTCTGTATGTATATGTATTTAGCCAATCTCTACAGATTATTTTTTCACTTTTTTGAAATTTTTTGATGGGCAAAAACAAAAAAAAATTGAATTTTCTCAAAAACGGCTCTAACGATTTTGATTACACTTTTTAGGTAATATGTGAATTACAATTTAAGATATTTTAGTAAAAATCGCGTGTCTCTAATTTGACTAGTTTTTGAGTTATGGCAAAAAAACATATTTAGAAATCAAACTGATAATTTTCAATGTTTTGATTTTGTAGTGTTTAATATGGGGGGAAATTTGTGCAAATTCTTTGGAACCATTTATTTAAATTAAGGACATAATAGGGCATGTAAAATAATTATCTTTAAATACGTAGAAAGGGTTTTATTGTTAATTTGTAGGACATTTCCAATGCCTTTCGAAGTAAAAAGAACAAATTGTTTACTTCGACAGGTATAAAAACTCCCTAACTTACTATTTTACATTACATCGTATTAAATATTTAAGAATAAGTAAAAGCACAGCAATAACAAAACACCTTAATCGACGATATACGTATAAACCAAGATTGCCTATCATAAAGTCTTGTTTTCATTTAATCGATTACAAATACAAACAAATATACTTTACAAACAATATGTAGACAAATATAAAAATACATTTTTTAATTAGTAGTAAAGAAACAGTTACAATCTAAATCATGAAAAAACATTGAGACCATCACACTTAACATCATAATTGACATATATGTGGAAAGCCTCATGACTAAGATCAAGGCGAAAGCTCATCAAGTCGTACAAGTTCGCCAACTGACCCGTACGATTGTGTTCGTAGAAATGTGGCGTCATGTATTCGAGAGAGTTACAGCAGTTCAAGAAGTTATCGATTAATATCGATACACTTTTCTTCGGTATGTAAATTACCAGTTCAATCTTTAAAAAGCACTGTCAATTAATAACGCGAGAAGCAATTATTTGACCCGTTGTACAAGATACCTGACTTTTTTTGAACATATTTTTACAGCCGATAAAAAAACCTGAAAAAGTTCACATAATAAGGTAAAATAATTTTGACTAATGTGTATTTTTTTGTTTTATTATCTCAAACACGAATAATGGCACAGTGTCTATGAAGGCGTGAGTCATGATAAGACGTTTTTCGAGTGGGTATTTGAAAAATTCGATTTGTTATTGTTTTAAATACATAATTTTATGTTGTTTTGTTTTTATTTCTTTATTATTTATGAAGGTAAGCTATATCTAGTCTAAATTAACATACAGAGTAGTCTTTTGGATTTGAACTTAGAAGGCTTTCAAACGCTAATCATCTTGAAACTGAAATATATAGGATTTGATGGGATAAAACTTAATAAAACAAAGTTCGAAAGTTAATGCACCAAAAATGTAATGTCCAATGAATCATAACACCTATTTTAACGACTTAGACAGACACATTTTAACGACTTAGACAGACACATTTTAACGACTTAGACAGACACATTTTCATTTAATACATAAATAACCATATAAGGCTATATTATTTCAGAAAATGTATTTGTAAACATTCTAAAAATAGCAGCTGATAATACTAGTAGTCAACACAAAATACAAAATGTGCTGCAGTAAAATTTACATAAAATATGCTGTCGGCCATGTTGGTTTTAATCCCATAAGAACATTGTTATTTTCGAACTGGATCACGCGTATCTAAACTAAACATTTATTTTTAAAAGGGTTTTCCAAAATAATAACATTTGATCGTGCATGATTTTGCGCGTTGGAATTACATTGCAAATTTTTAGTTAGTTTTGTAGAAAAAATATAAAAAGCTTTGACTTTTAAGTTTTTATTTTCACCTGTTTTACAAAACTAGGCGTATGTATTCAAAATATCAAAAGCAAACCTAATGCGCAATATAATAATAACACATCATACACAATTTTTGTGGTAAATAAATAACGAAAAAATATGAGTTTGTAATTAACATTGTTCTTATGGGGCTAAAACCAACATGGCCGATAGCCTCTGCAGACTCAATATATTACGTATCGGGAATAGAAAGCCAATTGCATTAAAAATGGTGCATCAGTATTAAAGAAATGCTCTTGTAATAAGTAATTAGTACTGAAAATTACTCATTTAGACAGGAATTGAACATTTTTTGTTTACTGTTTACGCCAGTGGGCTTTTTTAACATACCGTGTTCTTGAACGTTGTTGAAGGACAACGGTACAAACCCCTAAGGCAAATTTGAAGTGAACCTCCCGGGATTTAAACCCGTGAACCTCTGCAGAAGTGATAACCACTAGGCTAGCAAGAGGCATTTTTTAAATGTGCTGACAATGAAGAAGACACAGATACCGACACTTAATAAAACGAATCAACCAGGAAAGAGAGAAGGGCTGTAATTTGCTAAGGCACAACCTTTAGCGCCATTTGCTACAATAGTAGTATGTGCTTTTGACGAGGCTCCTCTTGTTGAAGTATAATAACACTAATCAACTCATCTACTTCTATTTAAGATTTAGAAAGATATATTTTAACGACAAAAGGCTAGTACCTCAGCAGTTGCCAATCCCGCACATTTTACTCCTAAAGTATTCATTTAATCGTTCATGTAAACAAAAGATATTTGAAAACTTTGTACGTGTGATGTATTGTTGATTAACTTAGCTTTATTATTAGGCCTATTAAATAACATCTAACTTCCCTCTTCCATTCACTCATTAAAGGATTTACTGCTTTTAAACCTGATGTAACTGTAATGTATTGTTTATGAAACTTCTATAAAACAGAGTAGTTAATTAATACAAACTGGATTTATAGCTAGCTAAAAACGTTTTTTTTTTGTTAATTTAAGCCATAAAAGAACCTAAAACAAGGTGTCCTTGGGGAGTGGTTAGCTGTCCCGGTTCGCTCCAGTGGGCCGAGACTTCTGACGACACAGGACTTGGGACTCCACTGGCAGGAGGCACTTAAAGGCATTAAAGTTGTTGAAGTCATATCAAGTAACATCGATTATATACATTATCTCGTTAAATTTTCACTATGGAAGTCACTTAGTAATAGGAAAATGTTTAGGCCACGCATGAGTAGGGATGGAAAATATTTTCAACAAATCGATATATCGAATTATCGATATATCGCAGACCAAATATCGATCTAATAATAATACAAGAGGAAAATATCGATATATCGAGTAACTGATATATCGAACTGTAAATGATTTATCTGTTTAAAATTATGCCTAACTCGTATGTCATGACAAAAAAATACATAAGATCTGTCACTATTTAGAATAGCTTACTGAATGTAAAGATTAAATGCATTTATCTGCAGGAAGTTTTGTGTGGTCTGTGGGATGAATGAAAATTATAAATAATAATAACTATAGCATTAATCATTATAATAATTATAAAAGAATAATGTAAACATTTCACTTCATTTACCCATTCCAGCCACTGGTATACAATAAACTACATTTTAGAGCGTTAACCTCAAGTAATAAAAACTAATTCAATTTACATTATTATTTCATTGCATGTTTTGTACGCATAAGAGGCAACTTAAATGTGTTTTTTTCGAATAGTGATGATTTTGAGGAGAGAAAACATCAATATTTAGTGATATAACATATCGGACTAAAATATCGATATGGCCGATATTATCGAAAGAAACATCGATACTAATCTATTCATACACGAATAATATATCGAAACATATTTATCGATGTTTCCGATTGTCGTTGCCATCCCTACCCATGTGTCAGAAACAATAGTGTCTAAAAGTAGTTCGCATCGTTAACCGTTAAAGGAATTCTCTAGTGAAACATGAAGCTTTTATGTTTATTCTTATACAACTCTTATAGATTTTTTATATACTAATGTGTCGAAAGAAAAAAATTGTTTCTAGTAGTTTTTCAAAAAGTTTACTTATTTATATTTATAGATTTTTAAGAACATTTGTAGATCAATTTTGAATTTGATGTAATTCAAAAACTAATAAAGTAAAAAAATAAAGTAAAACTAAAAAAAGTAAAAATAAAAGTAAAAATATTGTAATGAATTTTGTATTTTTTGTAGCCTAACCATATATAATTTTGGGCATGGATAGTTTTATACATTTGAAAAATTTGAAATTTGAACTGGAGAAAATTTAAAATTAATGTCATTTTTTTAAAATACAACAATAATAATTAATAGCAATTAGAATACCCCAAAAGTTAGAGAATATGGCGTAGAAATATGTTTTAAAAATTTTAAGTTGTCATTATTAATTTCTGCGATAAATCAACTATTGTGGGACTTAACACTAAAAACTAAACTTTCGGTTAATGGCATTTGAAGTTGAAAAAAGGTCATTATGATGATGAAAATGCCAAAAGTGTTTTTTAAACAGTTTCAATTAAATTTAAAATTATATAAAGGTACATTTCATCAAAATAACCAATAAGCTACTTGTTTTGGATGGATAGTTTTTTTAACAATATTTTGTAAGTATACAAATAATGAGAAAATGGGGCAGACGCACGTAGTTTTAGGAAAATATTTTTTTTAATAAAAAAAGTTAAATACAGCTTACAGTTTTGTTGTTAAATAATAATGTATTTTAAAGCAAATAATAAAACAATTTTTTTGAAATGTTATAATTTTTTAGTAAAACTCAGTAGATAATCCTCGCAAGTACGTTATTCCCAGACTTTAGAGCTTATAAACTATTTTTGATAAATAACGGAGTACTTCCAAAGAGAATATGTAGAATGATTATTCTTTAAACTGATCGGTTTGCGCATGTCGGGGAACATATTGTGACTTTGATCTGATTGTTTACCATACTAATACCATTGATTGTACAAACTAAACAAACATCTTGTTTGTATTAGTCAATGCTAATACTTAATGACGTTTAACAAATTATCCAAGAGTTTTCATGCTTTTAAAATTAGGGAATGTGACTTAGTGAATAAATAAATAATGTGGGTGTAGTCTTGAGTGAAAATATTTATACTTAGCCTACTAGTAGAGTTTGATCCCAAAACTCCCTCGTCTTATGTTTTTGTAATATTTGAATTCTATGTAAACCAACTTTAAATCTAACTCCCAATGACCTTATGAAATAGCAAGTGTTTTGCAAAATATTTGAATATTTTGGCTTATAGGCAGTGTGTCATAAATTTAATTTTTCATAACCTAAAATACTTTTAAAAACATCTTTAACCCAATGTTCTACTTTAGTGAATCGTAAGTACGGTATTGAACATTATTTTTTTAATGGTGGAAAATAAACCTTGAATTTTAATTTAATAACCTTGTATTAGATTCCAAAGATTATTAGTGCTCTTAAAAAATGTCTTTGGTTTGATGCCATACATGAATGTAGAAAAATTGTCTTATTTAAAAAATGTTAATGTTTTAACTGTGATACCTCGTATTTTGTAGTAATCAAAGCTTGAATAAAATATCGGCTGTGTATTTGTTTCACCTACACTAATGGTTTTTTTATTTTCTTTTTTTTAGTTTACGCTCATAGTTTTCAGAGGGAGGTTATAAACACCTGTTTTCACCCCAGAGATAGTTAAAAAACTTATTTTCACGTTAAATTCTAACAAATAAATGGTTCCAAAGAATTGGCACAAACTTTCCCCCATATTAAACACTCAAAAATAAGAAAGTTTTAAAATTACCAGTTTGATTCCCAAATAGGTTTTTCCATAACTCAAAAACCAGTCTAGTTAGAGACATGCGGTTATTACTTAAATATTTTGAATTGTAATTCACATCCTTCGTAAAAATTTAATCAAAATCATTAGAGCTGTTTTTGAGAAAAGTCAATTTTTATGTTGCCCATAAAAATAAAAAAATAAATAAAATTTGAAAAACGTTATAAAAAACTGTCTGGAGATATTGGCTAAATACACATACATAACAAATTTCATAAACATTGATCCATCCATTTGGTTTCCAGCGAAGTGCATATGCACACAGACAGACGCACATACGTACAGACATACAACAATTTTTTTTTCAAAAGATCACTTTTTTGGGTTCAGGGGACCCTAAAATGGATATTTAGACCAACTTTTAAATAATATTTTTTTTACAATCAGAATACTTTCTCTATGCTAACGCATATGGGAGAAAGTAAAAAGCAACGCTTGATTATTTAGGCGATTTATAAGTTAATATTTTTTTCGGTACTAAATAATTATCATCCAATACAATAGTCTGTTTGGGAGGTCAGACCACACAATGACGCTCGAAGGACACACCTCAGTGCTGGCTCACCCGTCATTGTTACAACACTGTCACTGTAGCAGATCTAGCGGCCTACAAACTGTGTCGCAGCAGTTTGAACACGTACTCCACCTAAAAATAGCAGAAACCATGCTAACATTTTTATTTAAGTTTATTATTAAAGAACATTTTCTGAACACTTCCATGTAAAAGTATTGTTGAAAAAGTGTTTATAAATATTTTTAATAAATTTATTACGAAAAGCTTGCGCCTACATATTGCCCCAGTTTCGTCTTCAGGAGCACACTTTAATTTCGTATAGTACTTATCACTATATTATCATGAACTTCACATGTGTTATTTTGTTGCCTGATATTGGCAACAATGCATTATTACAAACAACTTTATTATTACAAAAAGTTATATTTGATAATAACTACTTATATTGCAGTTGTATTTTATAAATAAAATAACATGTTTAAGTTTTTCCAGTTTTCCGAAAGTTTAATTTTAGCCTGTTTTCAAGTACAGGGACAGTCGTAGCTTCATTTATATACCAGATAACGCCTCCAAAAAAATTTTATTTTAGTAGGGAATAAGATGCTCTATAAATTGTAGAATGGGTTTATAAAAATATTACTTACAAAAATTTTAAATAGTAAAAACTATAAATAAGAAAAAGTTCCTAACAACGTAAATAAATAAATAATTTGACCGAAAAACTTGAAATTTTCCAATACAATTTCTACTGTTGGATGACCTAAAAAAAATTATTATAAAACAAATCAATCGGATAAATTTCAGTTTTAAACAAACGATAACTCTATATGCGGTAATTTTTTTATATTTGTTACAAGCGTAATTTTGGCGTTATCATTTATTTTACATTTGAGACGACCTCTATATTGAAAATTATTTTTCTATCAAATTACATTTTTGATTGTATTAGGTAAAGTAATAACAATAGCAGTTAATTTAGAATTAATTTTTTTTCGGTTGAACAGTTTGTTTTTAGTTAAGAGATTATAAAGAAAAATACAAAATAGTGGCTAGCTGGTTAACGAAGGGCTTTGACCTATGTTTGTTGGACATTTTTTCTTATTTTGACCCAAGGAAACATATAATTAAGTTAGAGAACGTTCAGTAGTTTACGGCCACGCTTATGGACAAAGACTGTGATAACGATTGTTATGTTTGATGATGATAGCTTACCTGTTTTTTTGTTTTTATTTTTAACTTCACTCGTAAGTTTACATGGGCCTGCAGGCATGTGCGTGAACTTTATTCAACGTGTGAAGTAACGACCGTTGGCTCAGTGGGGATTTGAGCTTGGAACTTGCCCTCCGAAGCCTTAGCAACTGAGCCACCACGCGGCATAAAGAGTTGTTACATTAACTTTGCATAAAGGCTTTGCCAGTTCACATTTGGCATAGTTAAAACATAAACATTACTAGGTTTATATTGTTATTTAGGAGTCTGCAGAAGCTGTCGGCCATGTTGGCTTTAATCCCATAACAACAATGTTATTTGCGAATCCACATTTTTTCGTTATTTATTGACCAAAAGTTGTATATGAGTTATCATTTTAAACATTATCACATTGAGTATTGGATTTGCTTTTGATATTTTGAATACAAACGCCTAATTTTGAAAAATAAATAAAAATAAAAACTTCAAACGAAACTAACATGGTCGACAGCCTCTGCAGACTCTTAAGGAATAAATCAGCCGGCGCCCTTCCCACAGCATGTCTGTAATAGGATGTATAGCCTCTCATGGACTCAGTCACAAAAATTAAAAATTGAACACTTAAGCACACATAAAAAAATCGTGGAAACAGTGTTGTGCATCAAGGGATGATATATTTCCGTTGTTCCAATGGACCGCGCTATTGCCTGCTCGAGTGCATCTGCAAGTCGGTCAAGTACGAATCCAGATGGCGGATATAAGAAGGGTTAATTGAGCGAAGCGACCTTCGTTCGGCAAAGGTGGGTGCCCAGTTTGGACGGATGCATATGGGTGGTTACTATCTTGCAGTTATAATAACACTAATATAAGTGAAAAGAGCATTGAAACATATCTCGGCACAAACCGATAGAAATTGAGGTAATACGTTTGCACAGATCATAATAATAAACAACTAGGTGACACCCCTACATGCTACATTCTAAAATAGAAATCTCTTATTTAAAAATGTTTTTCTTAAAAGTAAAATTTTCTTTAAACTTAATTAAAATTTATAAATAAATAATTTAAATGTAACTTCATTTAACATGTTATATTTAGGGGTCTGCAAAGGCTGTCGGAACCTGTCGGCCATATTGGTTTTAATCCCATAAGAACAATGTTATTTTCGAACCAGACATACGATCACGCGTATCCAAACTAAACAGTTATTTTTAAACGGATTTTTCAAAACAAATTGTGTTTGATTAAGAATGATGTTGTGCGTTGGAATTGCTTTGAAAATTCCTAATTAGTTTTACAAGAAAATATATAAAAACTGTTTAGTTTGAAGGTTTTATTTTCACCTATTTTTCAAAACTAGGCGTAAGTATTCAAAATATAAAAAAACAAATCCAATGTACATTATGATAACGTTTAAAATGACACCTCATATATAACGTTTGGTCGATAAATAACGGACAAATATGGATTCGCAAATGAAATTTTTTTCTTATGGGATTAAAACTAACATGTCCGACAGCCTCTACAGACTCTTAAATAACAAATAATATGCTTGTTACTCAAAATAAGATATCTCACTCATTATCTTATGTATCACAATATCTCACACAAGCTCTCTCCCTTTAACATAACTAATCGCTAGAAAGGTCAACCGACCCATGTTAGTTACACGCAGGGCATTTTAATTTTGAAAATACATAGAGTCCACCATGCTAAAGAACAGTGTCATAGCAGTGGTATGACACAGTGACTACCAGTAGACAATATCACGACCCGCGTTCACGTACGGTTCAACAACACTAGAGGGTTTGATTGGATTAAAGCACGGTGTGGGAGTGATGGTGGTTAGGGCTGTGAAAGTCGAGCTCAGAATTAAAGAAAGCGGAAACTGTCGTTGTCTGTTGTCAAAGAAAGTTCGTTCTAATTCCCAACAGCTATTAGAGTGTAACAAGGAAAGGCAAGGACTATCTTCAAACTGAAGTAGTCTATCGAAATTGTACCTTACTGCGAAATAAAATTATTATTAAATTAGGAGACACCCCTGCACGCTACGCGTACCAACCCCGACGATAGCTGCACTCGAAACCTCGGCCTTCGGTCTCAGCATGTGACTTTTGACTACAAATAATAGTAGATTACCTGTATAATTACAATATTAAAATTACTACCGCCACCTCACTCACACTACTTGCATTTCTACCTATTTATTTATATAGTGAGGAATTTCATATGTGTAGTGAGGAAACGCGTTCATTTAATTTGGTTTTGCTTAAAAGCTGAAGATTAAACTCATAGTAAAATATTAAAAATCCATCAATAGTTTAATGTAAAACATACAAAATAGACACGTTTATTTATTTACGAAACAGTTGTTGTTAATTTACTAAAATCAACCCAATGTTATCCTTATGGAACAATCTTTTAAGGGTGATTTCTACCCCTTAGGAGTACCTTTATCAAGATGAAAACACATTAGTTGTCTTATTAAAGCCTAAAGAAACAGTGTACAAAATGTCAGCTCTCTATCTACATGGGAAATGAAATGAAATGAAATGAAATGAAATGAAATGAAATGAAATGAAATGAAATGAAATGAAATGAAATGAAATGAAATGAAATGAAATGAAATGAAATGAAATGAAATGAAATGAAATGAAATGAAATGAAATGAAATGAAATGAAATGAAATGAAATGAAATGAAATGAAAAATGAAATGAAATGAAATGAAATGAAATGAAATGAAATGAAATGAAATGAAATGAAATGAAATGAAATGAAATGAAATGAAATGAAATGAAATGAAATGAAATGAAATGAAATGAAATGAAATGAAATGAAATGAAATGAAATGAAATGAAATGAAATGAAATGAAATGAAATGAAATGAAATGAAATACGGCTTTATTTAACCAGGCGAAGTTGGGACTAGAAAGTCCCTTCTTCCACTTAACCTGAAGTTGGAGAATTAGTGATGTGTGTGAGTCAGTCAGCCAGAGCTTTGCCTTTTTTTATATTTTTAGCCAGATATTTATATTTTTAGTTATTATATAGAACGTAAACATTATAAATATATAATAACTGGATAGGAAAAGATATTTTGATTCGGAAGATAGTGGATCAATAATTTAATATTGTCCATAAAACAAGATGTGTATAACTAAATGAGTAAAGCACCTGTCAAATCGATTATAAGATATGGCGTACAGCCAGGCTAGGAAACTCTGCGTTTTAACTGTTGTTATAGAATGGAAAAAAATTAACACACAAAATCAGCGTAAAAACGCAGCAGTGAACTGCCCGTATAGAATATTCATTATTCATTGGTAAGAATTGAGTGTGATGAGTGTAGATGAACGAGTGTAGTCATTGTTACTAACTAAGGTGGACTGTTCCTCAGAAAGAGCTATTTATTAATAGCCCAACAGCCAGGGCAACTAAGGGACTTACAGATTTACGTGGAACCCGAACCACTTAGTATTCAGGTAACTGACAATGGCCCTAAGATAAGTATTTACGCTCCATCTCCATGGTATTACAGAACTATAGCAATGAGTTGAGTGAGGTAGTTGTTCAAGTCAAGTGAATTAACCCCAGGTCCTCCCACGCTCTGTTTGGCTTCCGGCAGCCTTCTTTGTAGACGCGTGCAGCCACTACAGAAATTACTTTACTAAATTAATTATTACTGAAGAAATATGTAGATATTTGTCAGATAAAATCAAGCGCATCTGATTTCAATGATTCTGACTATACTTCTGTTAAAAAAACTAAGTGATTACACGATAACAAATGTATTTTATGTATTTGTTATACATGATTAAAATACATTATTTCTATAACAATTAATTTTCTTGACCTCTGTTAATGATCTATGTAAAGTCTAATCTCCAGAATGAACTTTCAGTAGCATGTTCGTGACGGTGTTGGCGGCGAACGTGCTCGCCCGTGTGTGGGGTCACCGAGCATTCCAACTGGCGAGCATGTTCGGTTCGGCGCTCGGCTCGTCGGACCCGGCGAGCCGAGCCCCACAACGGACATGGTCGGCCGTCTGTGGGGACGACCAACTTGTTCGCGAGCATGCTCACCGGTCACACCTGGTCTGTAGAAATTTTCTTTATTTGCATTCGCAATACTTTCGGAGGAAGAGGCTAAGTGTGTTTGTTGAAGAAGCAGTGTGAACGTGTCGCTTGTGAAGTTACAGTGAAATTTATCGATATTTTGTATAAGTTAACAATAGTAAAATGTCCCTTTTTTAAGCAAATTCTTACACCATATTTTGTGTGGTTTGCGTTTTTTCATCTTCCAAACAAACGAAACCCCCACAAATAACCACCACAGCGTTAGCATCTATTTCGCAAATACTGTTAAAGCTAGACTCTCACAGCGCCAGAGAGGCAAGCGTACTATTTATTTATATTTATATATTATTTATTTATATTTATTTATTATTTATTTATAGTCGCTCACTAATTGTAGTTGAGTTGCAACCTATTGACAGTTTAAATAGAAAAACCCAATGTTATTTATTAAGATTAACTGAAGATTAAGAAATATCTATAGACTTATCAATACAAAAACATCATTTTTTTGAACCCACCCGCCCACCCATACACGTACAGTGGTATTGACACACCCGCCCACCCATACACGTACAGTGGTATGAACCCACCCGCCCACCCAGACACGTACAGTGGTATGAACCCACCCGCCCACCCATACACGTACAGTGGTATGAACCCACCCGCCCACCCATACACGTACAGTATACCATTGTTCGTGTATGTGTGGGCGAGTGGGTAGCACCTTGACGTAGTTTTCACCTTAAAATATAGAATCTAGTTATGACACCGGCCGCTTAAGCCTAAGTTCTAAGATCAATTCTAACCAGCCCTATTTTTTGTTCACATCTTTAAGTTTTGTACAGTAAGTATTAAGTGTCTTGTATTATTTATTGTACATTGATTTTTGAAAAATAAATTGAATTTAATTGTTTACTTTGAGTTCAGTTTTCTTAAATATCAGGTTGTATGTAAAATTGTGTCTACCATGAGAGTCACCGGTGCCCTGCACAATAATTTTAGCTCACGCCGTGAGAGCAACTCGTGGCCCTCTCTAGTTTTTAGCCTGGTGCCACAACTGTTTTTACGGTAAAGTTCAATTTCCATTGTTCCGAGTTCTGTGTTCCATGCGACGGGAAATGACCTTCCGAGTACAGAAATAGCTGACATCCGGTTTTTTGCCTCTTTTCGTGAAGTTATTGATGAGGGCCACTTTCTGAGGCAAATTTTACTTATACCAGATGATATTGTGTTTTAACTGTTTTGTTGTGTTGCACACTGATCAGCTTTTGAGGTTAGGTGTTTTGTAAGCGACACTGATTCATTTTATGACAGAAACTAGCCTCTTTTATTTATTTTTTCAAAGCTAAATTGTTAATTATATTTGTTTATGATGGGTGAAGAACAGTTTCCCAACTTTAAATAGAATATTTACGAAAATTACACAGTAGGGTACTACTGTGCGGCGACGGCGAGCACGTTCGATCGTCTGTTGGCAACACCGAGCATGTTCGCGAGCATGCTCGATCGTCTGTGGGCGACGGCGAGCATGTTCGCCAACAGGCTCAAGAACATGCTCGCTCGTGTAATTATGTGTCCCCGAGTTTGAAGGTGGTTTACTAAGAAACTAAGGAACATATAAAAAATAAAATAACACCAATTTTTTTCTCGTTTAATTGTAGGTTATTACATATGAGTTTATACATTTAATTATAAGTTTTAATAATTTGGATCCTAGTTGGAACAAAAAAGTACCGGAATTTTAACTAGTTTTCACTGACACTAAATTTAAATTTGTATTACTAAAAATCCGTAAATTTATCGCGTATTTATATTTTAACACGGGCTTGACAGGAATGTTTGTTATAAGTTTTGTAAATTTCAGAATGTTAACTCTTCAAGAAAAAATTCTTATAAATTTCCTGAAAAACGTTTTCTTGGTTTCTAGAGGTCGTAAAATTAATTACGTGGTATTCTTATGACGCGTATTGTTAGGTTAGGTTACTTGTATATGCGTAAGTAAATGTAGTGAATTTAAATTGATTAAGACCAATTAAAGATGGCTAATTAAAAGTTATTTTAAATTGATTAGTCTAATTGAAAGTGATTTTAAATTAATTTAAAATGAATGTACACATATAAAACAAATTTATCGTAACTACGCATTTCCTAAGGATAACAACATGACCAAACAATTAATTTTACTACCTCTATGAACAAAGAACACGTAGTTGAAGAAATTGATAGACACATTTTTCTTGATCAAATTAAAATTTATAAAACGTACAGGAAACATTCCTGTCAGCCACATGTTAAAAGATTTTAGTAATAAAAAAAATGAATATGTCATACGATAAAGGACATTAAACGAAGAAAACAATGAATAGCTGGATATTTCATTGACCTCTTAGTTTCTTCAACAACTTTCAACCTCGTGCACATAATTCCTGTACCTTAGTAGTATACCGACAGTAGGCATATGTTATTATTAATAGTAGTTAAAATACTAATTATAAAGAAGTTAAATTATGGATTTAAACAGAATGGTGAATCAAAATGTATTACTTAAGAAATTATATAAAAACAACTACTATAATTCAAAGACAACGAATTTACAACCATGTAAATACTTTGTTTAGTGTAGGCCTATTAATATATACAGTAAGTGGAATTAATTTAAAATATTTTACTGTGATTAAGTTTCAGTAATTTCTATTAATTAACATGCATACTGTGTAGTTGAAGTGCAGTAGTACAATGTACTCTTAGACACGAAGAGCCTTCAAAGTATAGTTGGCAAAATGCTAAGCACACGTGTAACTTTATAAACAAGCGCCAGTTTGAAGGCTAGATAAATTAACCATTTATTAATTATAAATAAATACCCAAGGTTCACATATACACGTCTATTTAAGATGATATATATATATATATATATACTATCAATAAGTTATTTCTTAAGATATTGTCATTTAAGAATTTAAAACCAGTAACGATACATTTTTTTTGTTTCTCTTAGTGCATTCATTATTTTGAGGGCTGTATTTATAAATGATAAAACCCTTCTACAACAGATACTAACGGCTGTGTTAGAGAAGATGGATGGGACATAAATACTAGGTTATATTTTTGAGTTAGTAAAGGGAAAATTATGTTGAAGATTCAAACAAAGTTCTTCGATATGGTGTCGACTGATCGATTTGAAAATGTTTATTTATCATAAGTTAATTTAATTGGCAAAATAATGGGAAGGTTCAATTTTCTTGTGTAATTAATTGTTAAGAAATGTAATGAGATTAGATCCGGTAAATTTTGGAAACCAACAGTTAGTGTATAAAGTTCCAAAGAAACTCCCTACAGAAAGGACATATGCAATACCCGCTAGACAGTTTTATACCTCTGTTTGCAGCCCAACGCCGCGCTTCTAAAATGCTGTACAGAAAAATAACACGAGTGAAGTTTCTATGTCAGAGAGGTTGACAATTTTAAAATATCGATAAATCACTGTAAATAAACTGTTCAATTAACATGCATGTACAGTATTTTTCTTAAAATTAGATCTGTTATTTTTTTAAAATTGTCCCCTAAAATTAGCTTGTCTTTTAAAACGGACAAAAAAATGATTCTTGCAGGTCAGAAGAACGGTCTAGTTTAAAACAACTATTGAGGGCGAAATGCAAAAATTAAAAAATATATTGATCCGTGTTACACGTCACCAAAACATGCTAATCTCAACATACCTACCTTTATTTACCAGCACGCAACTCGTCCGTCATTTCGTCATTCCTCTGACCAAGTCCACCACAGCATAGCGTCATGAAATATCATATTGACTGGTGTCAGACAGTCCATTCACATCGAAAACGACTGCCATTAAATAAATAAATAAATAAAAAAAGGATCTTTTCCGTTAATTAACTACCATAACTTAGGACCATCCCAGCCCAACCTAACATAACATAAACAAACATAACATAACCAAACCTAACATAACATAATCAAACCTTACGTAACCTAACCAAAGTAATGGTCGTGAATTAACGGAAAAGATCCACAACAAATCTTAAATCTCTTCCTTGGTGTGTAATTAAATTGTTTACTGATAAAAATTTATGTAACGTATTTCGCATAGAAGTCTATCTCGCTGCTTAGTCACTAGTCAATGTAATTACACACTGGGAACTCTTGGAACACTTCTCGTGACGTCATAAACTTGTTATACTTGCAAACAATTGCAGTTGACCTTGAGTCCCGTTCCACGTATGCCTTCTGAAAAACTCGAGTCTTTGTTATGGTATAGCATTCCACTATGTAATCAATGGCGTTTACTTTAGCATTAGGTAACGTAATGGGGTATAGCAGGGACTCTTTATTACGTTCAGGTTTATTTTATGAAAAAAAGTGTTAATAAACCTGTACAATATTTTAATTTCATATAGTTTTCCTCATAGGAACTACTTAATGAACCTTCACTGTTCCCTCATAGGAGTAATTTATTAGGTATTCACTGTTCCCTCATAGGAGTAATTTATTAGGTCTTCACTGTTCCCTCATAGGAGTAACTTATTAGGTATTCACTTTCCCTCATAGAGTAACTTATTGGATCTTTACTGTTCCCTCATAGCAGTAACTTATTGGATCTTTACTGTTCCCTCATAGGAGCTACTTATTGGACCTTTATTGTCCCCTCATAGGAGTAACTTATTAGGTCTTCACTGTTCCCTCATAGGAGTAATTTATTAGGTCTTCACTGTTCCCTCATAGGAGTAATTTATTAGGAATTCACTGTTCCCTCTTAGGAGTAATTTATTAGGTCTTCACTGTTCCCTCATAGGAGTAACTTATTGGATGTTTACTATTCCCTTATAGGAGTAACTTAATAGGTATTCAATTTCCCTCATAGAAGTAACTTATTGGATCCTCACTGTCCCCTCATAGGAGTAACTTATTGGATCTTTACTGTTCTCTCATAGGAGTAACTTATTAGGTATTCACTTTCCATCATAGAAGTAACTTATTGGATCCTCACTGTCCCCTCATAGGAGTAACTTATTGGATCTTTACTGTTCTCTCATAGGAGTAACTTATTAGGTATTCACTGTTCCCTCATAGGAGTAACTTATTAGGTATTCACTTTCCCTCATAGAAGTAACTTACTGGATCCTCACTGTACCCTCATAGGAGTAACTTATTAGGTATTCACTTTCCCTCATAGAAGTAACTTATTGGATCTTCACGGTTTCCTCATAGGAGTTAGTTACAGTACCTTCACTTTCTACCCATAGGAGTAACTTATTGGATCTTCGCGGTTTCCTCATAGGAGTTAGTTACAGTACCTTCACTTTCTACCCATAGGAGTAACTTATTGGATCTTCGCGGTTTCCTCATAGGAGTTAGTTACCGTACCTTCACTTTCTACCCATAGGAGTAACTTATTCGACCTTCACGGTTTCCTCGTAGGAGTTAGTTACCGTACCTTCACTTTCCATCATACGATGTTATTTCTCAACTTGAGAAGATATTTATTGAAATCTCTATCTCCAATTTTAAGATACTCTTTTGATCATCTCTCTTCCCTTTTAGGAGTTCATTAATTACAGTTAAAAGTAATGCTGATGATGCCTACTAATAACATTTTATTACGAATCAGCTGTTTTTTTTAGGCCAATTTTCCACCGGATGCAAATCTAGGAATAGACTTACATTATCGGACCTACAAGTATATACGTAAAAATTAATTGTTGAAATCTAGCACTTTTAATAAACAATTTTTCCAAGTCAGGACAAATAACATAAACTCTTATTGTTTATAAATATTAAGTTGTTGTTATAAACGTTACATGGCAATTAATTGAAAAAAAAGTCTAAGAGTGTAGAATTAACGAATAAACTCTGGGTTTTAAAAGTGATCAGGTATAATAAAGAAATTTTCTTTGGTAATTTTTCATATGAATAAGCTGTTTGCTTTAAGTTAGTTTTCCACCGGATGCAAATCTATGAGTAGACATACATTATCGGCCTTAGGTAATTTTTAGCTCTTTGGTAGTTTTTGGACACCCTCCTAGGGATGGCAACGATATATCGGAAATATCGATAAATATGTTTCGATAAATCGATATATTAGTATCGATATTGGCTTTCGATATATCGGCCATGTAGATATTTTGGTCCGATATGTCATATCAATAAATATTGACTTTATTCTCTCTCCTCCTCAAAATCATCACGATTAGTAAAAAACACACTAAAATTGCATGTTGTGCGTATAAAAAAAGCATTGAAATTATAAAATAATTTTATTTAGTTTTTTACATGAGGTTAAGTGGAAAATTGCTTTCCAAAATTTTATTTTTTAATGGTTTACCTGACATGTATTGGAAGTAGGTTTAGTAAATTAATTTGTTTAATTTTTACTGCGAATAAGAAGTTTGATGGCATTGTTAAATGTTAATAATGAAAAAAAAAACAATTTTATTACATTATTCTTTTATAATTAACATAGTATATACGGTATGATTATTGTTATTTTGAATATTGTTCGTTCAACCCACAGACCACAACTTGTTTCGTGTAGATAAATGTATTTAAATTTTACATTCAGTGGGCTATTCTAAATAGTGACAGCAAAACATTTAAACAGTGTGAGTGTAAACAGTTAAATCAAATACAATTCGATATGTCGGTTACCCGATATATTTGGTTTGCGATTTATCGATATGTTGAAAATATTTGCCATCCCTACCAGGTAAAGGTATCCCTCGATACACCTATAGTAATAAAATTTAGATCTGTAATAAAAAAAAAAAAAAAAACTGTACATAGTAATTATAAAGTTGCTGGTACATTATATTCCATATTTGTATCAATAAACTTAATTTTCTAATTATTGTTGTTAAGGCTAAAGTATCTTATTTATTATTATTGTTATCGTCACCTTGCACTCTGTGGAGCTTGCTCAGCATCTTTATTTATATCATTTCCCCCAGGTTTGTCACATAATATATCATGATTCACAGGCCCTCGAGATAGTTGTTCAGAACTGCACAATATGTAAAAATGTTTTCATCATAAACAAGAGACAAACGCATATAGTTAAGGTATGGACATTTTTGCTTTAGCATGCCAAAAGTATTTTAAACAAGTCTTGTAGTTTGTTTGTTGGCTCTGTTGAAAACTGGAGCTCCAGCTACTTTGTGATTTTCTAATTAGCCATTCCAGCAAAGGGTAGCCAGAGTCGCCAAGAATTACTGCCTATAGAATAGTATGCCAGCTTTCGGTGATAAAGACTGCTATTCCCAACACTCTAGCAACATGCACGATTCATGGCCAATTTACATGAACATAAAATATTTCCACGTTAGGATCACAATAATCATACAATCAATTGAATGTTAGGTGCATCTATTTTGATTAATGTTCTATCAACACTTTCACTTGGCGTTGAGAAATCCAGAGATAGCAACAACATTTGTTGACACATTAAGAATATTTTCAGACCAGTTCAATCAGTTGACAACTAGATTGAAGATTAGGTGATTCATAAGCATTTACGACATTGTTAACACATCAACACATACTGGATTCACTCACCCCATGTGCATCTGCTTGATGTGGTATTGACCCTCATTGCCTAGCCGATGTAATGCAATACAAATCTGCAGTTTTGTTGACAGTGATTGGTAACGGTTAATTATACAATATAGGCTTAGGCATATGACAGTAAGTGCAGACCCCAGTTTGTTTTAAGGTGGTGCAATCGGTTTTCGGTGAGTTAATTATTTTCCAATTTTATAGTAAAAATTAGTTAATATACCTTCTCCCTTGAGGCAGGAAAAATATATAAAAACATTTTTTAACCACTACATTAGAGCTTATAAGTTGGTGAATTTAGCTGATTTTAAATGAGCGTTAAAACAAAACTGTTCAAAGTACAAATTTAATTTTTTGTAACTATGTTTTTTACATAAAACTCAAGGAATTTAGATGTTTTTCATCTTTTTTTAAATGTAAAAGTGTTTATAATTTTAAGGGTAAAAATAGGATATTTTTTCACCTTTGAAATTATAAATACTCAAGGAATTAAGATGTTTTTCATCTTTTTTAAATGGAAAAATATTTATAATTTTATGGGTACAAATAGGATATTTTTCACCTTTGAAATTATAAATATTTTTACATTAAAAAAAATTAAAAACATCTTAATCCCTTCAGTTATATGTAAAAAACGTAGTTATAAAGAATTAAATTTGTTCTTCGAACGGGTTTTTTTAAAAACTGATTTAAATCAGGTTCTACAAATTCTAATGTAGTGGTTACAAATTTTGTTATATATTTTTTCTGTCTCAAGGGAAGGTATATTAACTAATTTTTATTACAAAATTGGAAAATATTTAACTCACCGAAAACCAATTGCACCACCTTAAGTCATTTTAAACCTTTCATTGAAGTTAAATAATGATTCAAAATGTACATTTATACGTTGCCTAAATGTCTTCTTCGTCTCTGGCCTTAAAAATGTACTTCTATTTTCATCGCAGGAAGAATTAGATCACATTATCACTAATTATAGCTGAATTATAGTCACAGTTTACTTGTAACAGAATACAAACTAACTTTTGGGTTAGGTCGAATTCTTTTGGTTGGGCACAAGTGTCAGTTACAAGTTTGTTATATACTGTTGTTACATATATGTAATACACTTGTTATTAACAAGTACATTACTTGTAGACTTGTTAAAAGTTACTTGTAATTACAACTTTACAATTGTACTTTCGTAAAACATCGTAACCAACAAAATATCGACACTTGTAAAAATGTACCTGTTCAATATAAGTCAAACAACATAGTTAGAAAATTTAATATTTACATGTGTAACCAACCTTTTGAAAAACTTGAACTGAGAGGATAATTCACCTCTCTATGTTAGAAGTTGGTCCAAGGATTGTAGAACCTTTCAAAAACTAAAAATTTAGAATGGCAAAATTAAGTAGCAGAAATAAATTAAATTTTAGTTTATTAGAACTGTTTCAAACTTTAATTCATGCCTTGTCACTGTTTGTACAGTTATGTTATTATTTCATTCAATCTTAAATAGCAGTGTAACACTTTAAAAGGTTTTAAGAAAACAATATTATCTCTGCTGCTAACAGGTTAAGTTAGGATTTCGACATCTGTACTCGAACTTTTTACCAATAAATACTTACTTTCAACAGTTTCATATACCAAATTGAGGTTATTTCTAGTAAAACCGCCTCATGTCGGTTTTTACACTGTTAAAGTAAGTACACCAAAAATAAATAAAAAAAAATTGTTTTGTACAATAAAGCTTAAAAAATATATTTTTTGTACCTTAGTTATTAGATAAAATGGTTAAACCATAACTGATAATTTTGTTGGAGATTTCCAATTATGCAAGTGTTAAAAAAAACACAACTTTTTTGCAGATTAAACATCTTTTGTTGTTACTTACTTAGTCTACTACCTTAGCCTACATTCAAATTTTTTCTTTTTAAATTACCCCTTATTAGTGTTGAAAACCCTTAAAAAATTACATTGAAATCTATAAGCATTTAGTTGTTTAAAATGGTGTTGATAAATTTAGATAAATATGTTGTAGATTTAGGTTAATTTAGTAACATCTGAAAATATTAGGAGCTTTTTCCCTATCGAAATGTTCTATTTTCCCCTCTTTGCTAACACTTGGAAGCGTTGGAAATCTCCAACAAAATTTACCAATCATGAATAACGCCAACTTCCAAACAATACTTAATTATTTCTTAGCATTTTTTTAAAGCTACAGCTTTTAAGATTATCCTTGTGGCTTATAGTGATAACATCAAGGTTCGTAGTGTTTTCATTATAACACTTGTACAAAATCTCAACTATTGAGCTGTGTAGAAACAGTTCCAACACGCTAACATATGATTGGACGAACCACGTCTTTGACAATTATTAGTCTGTGCGTGTGAGAGTGTTACTACTAACCATATTACTAATGAATATTACAATTGTAAATATCAGCTGACAGTAATAATATAGATAGGACACTTGATTAAGACAACCAATTGATTGGGCTAATGTTTAAAGAAAAGAGCCCCCTCTTCACTTCTTCCCTATGTATAGCTGTCATTGGCCGTGAGCACAGACTAACTGTTTAGACAGACCCTTAAATACATTTCAGGTTTACTATCTGGCTAAATTTAAGTCGATTGAAAAAATATTACTGACTAAAAAGTAAAGGTTAAAAAAAGTTCTCATCTTACTTAGAAAACTATGTACTGTGAACATACAACTTCAAGCACACTCATGACACTCTGATTAACGATTGTGCAACAGAATAACCCAACAGAAACTAGAACCTCAGTCATAAACACTACAACTAACTCTGGTTAGGAAACATTTTAAAGTAAAAAAAATCAAGTGTAAACTGCTAATAAAAATGTACATATATACACTATTTTCCAAAGAGTAAAAATATAAGTGCTGATAAACAAATGAAATAATAATACTCTCAAGGTCTGTTAAATGTGGAGTAGAAAATACTTTGAGGTTGTAAATTTGTACTGTATTTATAGACTTATTTTCAGATAAAAAGATACCGGGCATTTATTCGTCCTAAAAAAGTATCAACAAAGTATTTTAAATTTTACAATAAGCTAGTTTCAAGATAGACAATGAAATACAAAGACATTTAAACACTGAAAGGCGATGATGCTGAGGCACTCTATTGCTTGGCCGTGAAGAAGTATGCAGCAAGTGCAGCAGCAAGCAACAGCAGCATGGAGGAGGGAACGGCGGACGAAGCGCCGTTACAACCATCCTTCTCGCAGTTCTCGCAGAAAGTAACAGTGCCTTCGGCTTTCAACTTTGTACACACATCAAAGCTCTCCATCTTGGGGATGGTACAGCTTCTGATCACCAGCTTCTTGTCATTTTCTGCAACGATAATAACACTGATAAACGTCAAACTTGGATTTTACTAAAATGGCAGGCATTTATTAGCCATTTTGCAGGCCTTTGTTATAAAATTCATAAAAAATATTTATTTACTGTAAAACTACCTACATTTGGTATCAATATGTTCACAAAAATGTAGACTATCATAAAATATACATAAAGTAAAAAAAAATATTTATGGCATCTACATTTGGAAAATTATTTTAAAAATCGTGAAGGGGACTACCCCGAGTAAAAAATGTTGTGATCATAAAATAAAAAATGTGATGTAGCCAAAATATTTTATATTTCATCTAGTTTCTGGAAAGATATACATATATTATTTACCTTATTGGCAAAAATAGTTTGTGATTTTATAACTAAAAACAGTACACAAACAATTAAAATTGGTTACTACGTAAACAGTAATATTAAAAAATGTCCTAACAATTTTCTATTAGATCTAGAGGTTACATATCTATACTAAAATTTAGTTAAAACATGCTCTATCAAGTAAATAATATTTACATTTTATAAGTTGATAGGGTGAAATATAAGTAAACACATATCATATCGTATGTAGATGCCTATGACTGACAGAAGATACTTAACTTTCATTCATTTGTATTCGGCTGAAAAATGGAATAATCGATTAGTGATCCCATATCAATGTAACCGGCAACTAATGTAGATTCCATAGAGCTCAAAAACATTGTCGTAGTGGACTATCACAACACTTGTTTGCGCTAGTCTCAGTGTCTCAATGGCTTAATTTTAAGCCACGTGCCTCAGAGTTTATAGGTACAAAACGAAGCATTTGCTTCTATAGATAAAAACCAATTCTCCTGTAAAATAAATGGTACCAGGTATAACTGGCACAACCTTTTCCCATTCCCATTGTTGTATCAGACTGTTTACTAAAAGCTTTTGTTCAATTAATTACATTTCTAAAGAATGTACAGACGAAACACTTATTTTATTTAAATATAAGTATGGAAAAAAATAATCTTCAAAACAGTTGTTCAATTAAGTACATAGTAAATAACCTTCATCAACTTGAATTTTGTCTTCCGGCCTTCGGTCTCTATCACCAACTTAGTGGGATGGTAATTAATAAATAAAATAAAACGTAACAAATTTTGTGAGTATAATTTTTGTCTTTACTGAACATTTAATTAAAATCGTTAAAATAAGCCTTGAAAATTTTGCAATTTTTAATGTTTTAGCGAACAAAAAATGTTATAACTCTAAAAACTATTAAAGTTATGGACATGCAGTTTTTACTAAAACGTTTTAAATTGTAATTTACATATTTCCTGGCAATTTAATAAAAATATTTAGAGCCGTTTTTCAGAAAATTAAATTTTTGTATGTTTTTGCTCACAAAATAAAAAAAATAAAATTTCAAAAAGTTAAAAAATAGTCTTGAGATATTGGATAGTCCAGCGAAGTGCATATACATAGACAGACACCACAATCTAAAAAAATTACATACTTTTTGTCCAGGATGGGTTACAGCACTGCACCACTAGTGCAAAGATAATTTAAAATAAATAGTAGATAAATGTGTCTTAGCATTAATGGTTCAACTTCTTACTAAATCACATACCAATAAATTATATCACATACCACTGTATTTCAACGAACGTCAGTGATGTCATGAGTCAAAAGTTCTCATGAGAGTTTCTTCTCCTCCACCCGCCCACCCATACATGTAAAGTGGTATTCTCCCACCCGCCCACCCGTACATGTGCAGTGGTATGGATTTTTAGACCAACTTGTAAAAATATTTTTTTGGACTATCACAATACTTTCTCTATGCAAACGTTTAAAGGAGAAAGTAAAAAAACCTTCATTACAGAAAGACATTTGGTTTTTTGTTACCATGTTTAAAATAATGCGGGAGAATTTTACTCTTAACTTGAGTTGGTGGTCCTCAAATGGTAAATCTAGTACGTTTAGTAGTTAAAAAGGCATTTTTATTGTTTCACAACCGTGAATATAGTTCGTATATTATACCAAGCCACAAAGTATATTGCACAAATAATAAACAGATGCAGTTACTACTGCTGTAAATCGGTATAAATACTAGGTTTATGCTTCAGAATTTAGAACTGAATAAGTATAGGGACTGACAAAGGTGCTGGCTCTGTCATTCGTACAGATAATTAAATAACTAACTACTCAACACCCTGATTTCACTTTCATTCTTCTCTGTTACCAAATAGACAAAAAAGTTTAATATGTTTTGCAGGGGAACAAAAGGTTGTCTACATGGGACACCACTATAAAAAGTTTTCATATATTATTTATACAATATACAAATAGATATAGTCGTTTAATCACTCTTAATCATAATAATTTATGATGTATCAAATTAACATGTTGGGGAAATTTTTGTATCATTATCCATTCTTCATGCACAGTTAACACAATCAATGATCTAATGCTGGCCACACAAAAAATGAAACATAATTATACATCTTATTATTTGATTTTGTGTACAAGGTGAAATTTGTCACCTCCGTAAAACTAGAGTCACCTAACAACGTATGTCTTGACATCAGCCTATTTGGGGTGTAGGGTTACAGCAATCACTCCAACCTTTTATCTGTTGTCTCTACATAAAGTCTATCTTCCTCTAGATCTTTACAGACTCAGAGGAACCCCTCTTGGTTAGCATATCTTTATGGAGGCGTTTCGCTCCATGAAAAACGCCAGAACCAAGTGTTTCTATTTCAAGGATTCGGTCTGTAATAATAGTCATATCGTAACATTTGAAGTGTCATTTGATAGATGAATAAATATTCTAGTGGACCATAGGATTTTGTAAAATGATAGCTTTTTTTTATCATTTTTACAGCTAAATATGTTAAACTTTAAATGTAATTCTTTACAATTTTAAATTAAAGAACTCATAAATTCAACTTATGGTCAACTGGAGAGGACGTTTGATAATCACACAGTGTTTATCATAAATTATTATAATCATAAACAAGACGCATACAGTTGAAACAGAAAAGCGTGTTTTAGTGAGCTGACAGTAAAATTGTATTTCTACTTATGACTATCGACTTCCCAGCGGTGGCTTGGCGGTTTGGAAACTCCGGAACCAGATTGTAATCACATTTACCTTGTTTAACAGCCTTTACACAGGAGAAGGACGCGCTTGCATCAGGAACTTGGACGTTGGTGTCAAAGCCCATTTTGCCCAGAGCAGAAGAGAATGACTCAACGGCACTCTTGAGGAGTGCGTTGCCCTCCTTCATCACAGTGGGTGTGCAGTCTACGAGAGGCAGGCTGGTGTCGATGGGGTCTCCACACTTAGGGTCTGAGGCCGAGGTGCACTGGTGGCACTTGATGGCATGTCCTACAATAACAACAACATAACTATAAAACCGTCCACAACATTCTGTCGTTATTCTAATGCATACATTTGTCGGTATGGTGGTTCAGTTGGTAGGGTTAAAACCCCACTGAGTTATTTTTCACATAATTTTCAGCCACAGTTTACTTTTAATAGTGGATATAATCGCTGAATAACATTTTCATTATATTCATAAGAGGATATAAGAGGTACCTTTTATTTTTTTATCCTCTTAAGTCAATGCTGATAATCACAAAAGACAAATCTTCGAAAGAGTTGCGTTTTAGATTTTCGTTCTGTATTTTTTACAACTGTCCAAAAACGTGTACTCGCCTGCAGGTCCCAATGAAGAGACAATTGAGTGTTTAGAAATACGTAATAACAACATTGTTGAATCATTAGTAATACTATTTTTCAATGGAATTATGAAGAATCAGAGGAGTATACTTAATTTAAAATTTAAAAATTATTCACAGACCCTAATAAATGTTTAAGCGTGAATGTAATAATAATAATCTATAAAAGAACCGTATGTGCAGTAAAATATATTGTAAAGAATGTTCGTTGTTGTTGTTGTCGATCAATGTAAAGTTTCCTGATGAGGATGTTAATTAAAATTGTCCAAAGTGAAGTTACAATCACTTTATTTAAACAGAATTTAAATTATTTATATATCAAAATCAGAATAAATATGATATTACTCTATTAACATAAATAACTTGATACAGACGAGCTCTGAAAGTTAGAGAGTTTAGAATGATCGAGTTAAACAACACGTATAGAAGAGAAGTAAGAACTGATTCTGGACTCGACTCTACTCGGTTTACGTGTGTCAGGAATATAGGTATATCAGAGCTCATTTGTTTACATAGAAACTTCTACAGATACATTAGGTCTAACTACTTATTTACAGGGAAAGTTCCGCTTGAAAGACAATAAGGATGTTTACTAGTCAAATTCTTATGCAATGAAAGGTTCCTGTAACAAACTATTCATCGTTATAGAAATGATTTTATATAATATATATTCATAGCCATATGTATACATCATAGTATTAAATATATGATAATGCATTTAAACACATTGTAAATTATTTACAATATCTAATACGCCAATTAGTGTCACGTAATTATTCAATTACAGTAAACCTCGATTTACCGGACTATATGGGTCAAGCTCTAGTCCGTCAAAGTCGATTGTCCGTTAAATCAGGGTGCACACACCTCAACTCAAGCTGTTATGAAATTTCCACACCTTAATAAAAACTAACTTAATTTCTGCCAGCTAACAGTTAGCTCAAAGATTAATAAAATATACAAATAAATATTTTATAAAGGTTAGATTTTAAATTACAATTTTTTAAATAAAAATTGGTTAATAACTCAATTCCATGATGTATAGAAATTTTAGATACTGTAATGTAGCCGTAATCTGTCCGTTAAATCCGAAGTACGTTAAATCGGGGTCCGTTAAATCGAGGGTTTACTGTATAACCTTAGGCACTGTAATATTTGAATAATCTGAGTAAAACTGAACCTATTATGAGAAAAATTGAATTATTATGACTACGACGTATAAAACACATTTGTTTTAATCAGCTGATTACACTAAATATTTCAAGATTACAACTACTTCTCTTTGGCAATAATCGTTCACCGACCAACTGGTTGCAACCAAGACTACATCAATCGAATCAAACAACCCCATGGAATTCACGTTGTATACTACTTATAGTGTACCATCGAGACCACTCGACGAAGTGGCGGGTGTAACCGAGAGGAAGTGGCTGGAGGGGGGACATCTCCGGGGGTTGAGGGTGTGGCGCCACAAGGGTCAATACTCACCATCTCTTCCGTCGTCGGAACATGCTCGCTGTCATCGTTATACAAGGTGTTCCCAAACTACGTTACAAACCTTGAGGTTATGATTCGTTGGGTAAAAATAAGTAAAAATGTTCCTAAACATATAGGTCCTAATATGCTTCATTTTCAATATGGCGACCATTTTCGTATTTTCACTAAATTATGTGCAATTTCATAACTCTTTACAATACAGTATACAAATTTGGAATAACGGTACCTGTTATGCTTTTTTTAAGAGTGTGATAATATTATTTTAAAAAGAGTGCTCAATATTTTCAAAATGGCAGTACTTAAAAAATTTAATTGTAAATTGCTCAAAAACACGTAATCTTAGAAAAAATGCGCAAGATATAAAAAAGTTGCAAAACTTAATAAGTAATCTAACAATTTCTAGTTGAATAAAATCAGTTCATAAATAAAGGACTAAAACTAATTTAGGCAACACGAAGTATGCTCTTTTTCATTTTATTTAACATTGAATTGCTTGTGTTGAATGCATTTCATATCAGCTGATGAAGTAAATATTAAACAGCTGATTATTAAGTACAAAGAAACTAATTAATTTGTGCCATGGAACAACAATTAATTATTGTACTTGAACCATTGATTTTATACACAAATAGATTTCCCATCCAATGTTAAATTTTGAGTCTCAAAATATCAGCTGTTTTTGTGGTCCATTGTGGAGCGCTAGTGTAGTTCCATGTAAATGTAATGCAGTTTAAACCAGTTGTGGTTGCGGGCCTCACTAACAAACAAAATTACAGGCATAAATATTCCTAGTAGATGGTTTATCTATTGTAGGTTTGTATAATCAATGCTTGAACTTACAAAAGATATTCACATATCAAAAACTAATTTGTCAACAATGAGTAATCTGTAATGCAAATGCTCTAAAATAACAGCTGTTTACCGAAGAAGGAAAATACGAAAATGGCCTCCGCATTGAAAATGAAGCATATGTGTATAGCATATATGAATAAGAACATGTCTACTTATTTTTATCCAACGAATCATAACCTCAATTTTTGGAACGTAGTTTGGGAACACCCTGCACTTCCCAACTAATTGTTCAAATAACTTAACCCCATTTTAACGAAGAATGTCTGTGTTCGTAGCAAAAACGTTTCTATTTTGGTAGACAATTTTAACTGGGATTCATCGTATTTACTACAAAAATTAAAGACATTTTAAGACTTATCACTGAAAGAGAAAACCCTCACTCACTCATCACTAATTCTCCCACTTCCCGTCATCCTACAGAGCTGAAATTTGGTAGAATGTTTGTTGTAGGCTAAATAGGACAACTAAAGTATTTTCATTTTGATCAAATAATCCTACGGTTTAGAAATCACCCATAAAAATTTGTTTCGTAAGGATAACATTGGGCTGATTTTAGTAAATTAATATCAGCTAGTAAATAAACATGTTTAAATTGTATGTTTGAAATGTATCTTATTCACGCATTAGAGGTTTACAATTAACTGTTACTCTTTTTCAATATATTTTGTTCTCTATACAATTATGTGTAAAAATGTAAAAGAAGCTGTTATAATATAAATAATGATGTTTTTAATATTGAGAAGGTTATATATGTTTTTAAATCTCAGTTATAACACTGAGTTTTTAAATTTAATTGAAAATAGATTGGAAGCCAAGTGCAATGAGTGAGCTACTGGAAGATAAATCACATATTATGAATGTACTAAATGCAGTTTAGTTACTAATATTTGTTGCCGAGGCCGAGGTGTCACGAGCACAGCGAGTGATGGGGTTGGCACGCGAAGCGTGCTCCAGGAGTGTCCCCTAGTTTGTAATAAATAAGAACGATGTGATTGAACAAAAATTAATTTCAGATATATATATATTTATTATTTGAAACGTTACAGCAATGGTAACGTTGTTTATACACAAACGAAATTACTTTCAGCTATTCCCTCACTTGATTCATTTCTCTCTTTCCCACAAAGTACGCAGTGTAATTGTTTATAGTAAGAATATATTACTGTATATGCAAATAAACTGCATGTCTCTTTCAACAGAAATAACGCATATTCTATTATATTAAATTATACGACAGTCATAAACAATACTGCGCGATAAATCTAGGAAGAAGCATCTGTTATTTTATAAATACAATGTGCTAGACAAACCCCTTTCGCCCTCTTCAATACATCCTTGGTGTATTCTTGATATATAAAAAAACTGCCTTCAAGATCTATTTCACTGGCAACCAATAGCTTTCGGACCAAAATTATGGAATAAAATTCCACTTATTTAAGATCAATGTCATACAACAACTTCAGGAACAAAATTGGCTCATTTCTCTTGGACCACCAAGAAATGAACTTTTTTATAACCAAATATATCAAAATAGAACTTCAATCTATTTTTAACCCTGATTGTCTTGTATTCAGATTTTTTTAACCAAAAAAAGACCGATGTAGGGATGGCAAATGTTTCAACATATCGATATATCGAATTATCGATATATTTAAAACCAAATAACGATCTAACGATAATATCGAAAGAAAATATTAAAATTAAACAAATTAGTTTAATAAACCTATTTCCAATATTTCGCAGATTAACCATTTCAAAATAAAAGTTAGGAAATCAATTTTCTACTTAGACTGTTTCGTTTTTCCGTTACAGAGTTTCCAGTTTCAGAAAACATTCTCTCACGTAAAAACCTAAATAACGTTACTTGCGATCGACGGAGTTAATAGTGCCTCCTGGTTAGGGATGGCAACGATATATTGGAAATATCAATATTATAGTATCAATATTTTATTTCAATAATATCGGACATGTAGATATTTTTGGTCCGATATATCGCATCACTATATAATGACGCTATTCTCTTTCCTCAAAATCATCGATTCGAAAAAAAAACACATTTAAATTGCCTCTTACACATATTAAACATGCATTTAAATAATAAAGTATCTTTATTTAGTTTTTTACGTAAGGTTAACACACTAAACTGTAGTTTATTGTAGACCAGTGGGTGGAATGGGTAAATGAAGTTCTGTGTGAGTTGACAACGCTGACTCTAATTAATTTGTTTAATTTTTAGTGTTTATAAGAAGCCTAAAGGCGTTTTTAAATATTAAAAACAAAAATAACAATATTATTACATTATTATTTTATAATTAACATAATAATTAAAGGTACCGGTACGTCTATTCTTATTTTGATTTTTTTAAATTCAATGTCACAGACCACAACTTGTTTCGTGTAGATAAATGTATTTAATTTGTACATTCAGTAGGCTATTCTAAATAGTGACAGCGAAAAATGAGGGTATTTTTGGTCATGACATAAGAGTTAGTGCATAATTTTAAACAAATAAATCATTTTAATCGATCGGTTACCTGATATATCAATATTTTTCTTTCGGTATTATCGGTAGAGCGATATTTGGTTTGCGATCTATCGATTTGATGAAAATATTTGCTATTCCTACTCCTAGCACATTTAAATTAAATTTCAAATATGTGTACTTGTAGCTACTTTCAACCTTAGCTGTTTCGCCAATGATGATTTCACAGCCAGCCTTGGTGCGCGGGAAAGGTCTTCCTCGCGGTTTGGGCCGTCTGTCCCTCCCTTCACGGCCCCTCGAGCGACCGGCCGCGACCGACATGCATTCGGCTCGCTCACTTTACGATCATGACGTCACAAAACGCCGGCTCAGGGCCAAAGAGTGACATCACCAGCCTCATTCAATTCACATCTACCTCTCTACAGCCGAGGCTGTTTCCTCGTTGCACCTGAGTACGTATGGGAAGGATCCATTTCAGAGACTATTGCTGGAATGTGTGTAAATAATTTAAAATTATATTGTCAGACGATACAATTTCTAGTTTTTCAAGGCATTGCAAAACAGCACGAATATTTGAGCTTTGTTTGATTCACTTACAAGCCTTTCGACTAGGGAGGACAACGATACATCGATATATCGATAAATATGATTCGAAATATCGATATATTAGTATCGATATTGTCTTTCGATAAATCGGGCATATCGATATTTTGTTCCGATATATCAAATACCTAAATATTGACGTTATTCTCTCTCAAAATCATCACGATTCGAATGGATGGTAACATATTTTTAATAAACAATAATTACCTAAGTTGACAGAACTTGTACAAGAAAACATTGATATTTTATATTTGGCGTACAACTTTTGTGTTTGATTATTACTGGATATTCTAATATTCCTTTTTAAAAAATTATATAGAACAATTTTAAAATCTATATAAAAGTTACTGTATTTTGAAATGTAACAAATAATTAAAATCCATTTTGTAGCCCTGAACTGTTGTAAATAGACTAAAATAGGTGTACTTTACCTTCACGTCAAACAGTTCACAGCGTGTGATGGTGAGAATACTAACTACATGTTTCACCGTGAATACGGCATCTTCATGTTGGAGAACATAAATAAATAAATAAGTCCCAGTGGGATGCGTCACAAATTAATTAAAACCTAACAAACACAGTTCACACAAGGAAACAAAGAACATTAAAACTTTTTGGTAGGCCAACATAGATAAAGGTAACAAACAACTTTATCTAATAAAAAACTAGAAACACTGGTTGTAGCCAATCTACTAATTGTAATGTTAATAATGATAAGCTGATATATAATTTGTATTTAAACACTTATCTAAGAGTCTTAAGCGTTGCTGTATCTTGTTTACATCAAGTAATCACCAAGGCGGTTTTCAGAATTACTGTTGTAAAATGATAATGAGTGATACTTATAGAAGTGTATCTAAGGGATTTATATATATATATATTTAATTTCACTCGCCAGTTCACATGAGCCTGCAGGCATGTGCGTGAACTTAATACAACGAGCTACATACCGACCGTTATCTCAGTTGTGGATTTGAACTTTGTAGCATTCACTCCACAGTCCGAAGCAATCGAGCCACCAAGCCGGAAAAACATAAACAAACATAATACAAAGATTTATAATGTCTATAACATCGAACAAATCTAATAACGAGTCGCCTGTGTAAGATCTATATTGGTTCGTGTAGTAGTTCTTTTATATTTATTATCTGCTAATACATATATCTAGTATTTCACAATATCTAGTTTTTCAAGGCATCACAAAACAGAATAAATATTTGGACAGTAAGTTTCATTCAACATCAAGTGAACCAAACGACTTGTCAGGTTTTTATGATCAATTGTTCTATTGGGGCAATCACACAGCTGCTACCGTCAGACCGTGGACCATCTCACGCGCCAACTCGCTGAAAGTTGTGAATTTGGCTTTGTTTGTTGCACTTACAATCCTTTCGACTAGAGATGGTAACGATATATAGGAAATATCGATAAATACGATTCGATATATCGATATATTACTATCGATATTTTCTTTAGGTAATATCAGCCATATCGAAATTTTGGTCCGATATATCATACTGCTAAATATTGACGTTATTATCTCCCCTCAAAATCTTCTCTCACTTGATACTTTACTTCGCGTACTGGAGAGGAAATAAGGAAAGGACGAGATGGTCAGAGATAACAAGAGGCGAGTGCATGACGAACGGGCGGACGAACCACGCACGGCGCCAGAACGAGTTGTTCCTGAGTGCTGACCTCCTTTTCGCGCATGCGTGTGTGGGGCCGGAAGTCAGGGGTTTACAAAAGAGGAGTAATTCCATAGAGTTATCGATAGAGTAGGAGTGTAATTATTTCCAGTGAATTTGAATAGTTTTGTGATTTATAATATATGTGACTTTATAATATATGTTGACATTGCAGGTGTTATAAATGAATTACATACTAAGTAATAAGTTGGCATGAGACATCTTACTCTCTAAAACTAAGCTAAATATAAATAATGATTAGGATGCAAAATACTGGTCGCCTTGAATTCCTGTGGGCTTCAACAGAAATTTTGTGCGATTTAATCTAATAAACTTATATACAAACAGAGAGTTGAGTGTTCCTTTAGGTGCATGGTTCAGATTAGATAAGTCTTAAAATTAAGAGTTCACTTGGTCCAGTGGCAGAGAGAAGACCTAGACTGCAGGTCGAGTGTAAGAAGTCTTGATTATGACCACTCGTACAGTACTATCAGGTCCAGGGTGGACGTTAGTTACACGCCCAAGAGGCCAGGTAAGTGGTGCCGTTGGGGAGTGCACCAAGACGAGATTTCCGTTTATGAGATTGTTATGGGGAGTATTCCATTTGGAGCGTTGCTCTTGAGTGGAGGTACTCAAATTGTCAGCGGCGCCAGATGCGTTGGTGGAATGCCTGGACTAGTTGGCAATGACGAAGGCGGTTGGTTGGAACTTCGGAGAGATGAGGTTCTGGCAGGGTAACCAGAGGAGCACCAACCAAGAAATGACCAGGTGTTAAAACTGAAGTTTCGGAAGGTTTCGAACTAAGAGCAGTACGTGGGCGTGAATTTAGCGTCGCCTCTACTTGTATTGATAGAGTCTGAAATTGAGGTAAGGTGAGCACAGTTTTATTGCTCACTCGTTTTAAATGGTATTTTGCACTTTTAACCGCACTTTCCCACATTCCACCTTGATGAGGTGCTGCCGGGGGGTTAAAATTGAAAGTAATTCCTCGGGAAGAGGTAAAATGAACAATTTTGCCCTGTGCCAGGCGAGAGAGTTGATTCACGAATCACTTTTCGTATTCCAAAGTTAGTTCCACGGTCTGAATAAATATCTGATCGTAGACCACGTCGGGACACAAAACGTGTGAGAGAGGCAACAGAGCCTTCCGTAGTAAATCAGTCACCACCTCTATATGAACGGCTTTAGTGACCATGCCAATAAAAATGCACAAGTAGACTTTAATTTTTCAAACGGCCCTGAGATTGTGAAACTTGACAGTGAAGGATCCGATATAGTCACACCTGTTGATAAAAACGGTCGAGCTGGGTTAACAGGATGTGCAGGTAAATCAACCATAAGAGGGGGTTTTGTTTTTTGGTTTGTTCTTAAAGCACACGAAACACTGGGAAATACGTGAGCGAATAGCGCTTCTAGCACATAATATCCAGATTTTGCGTGTTAGTAGTGCTTGTGCTAATTGAGGTCCAGAAAGGGAGATGAATACGATGATAAAAGTCTATAACAGATTTACGACATGATGCCGTTTGGGAAGCACAATGGGATGACGTATGTCATGTGAGAGATTACACTGTGACAGTAAACCACCGACACGTATAAGTCCACCAGGGTCTGTAAATGGAGTCAATTTTCGAAAGTGAGTGGAGCAAACAAAGTCTTTCTTAAGTGATTTAATATCCTGCACTAATTTGAAAACAGTTAATTAAGTGGCATTCAATTCACTGATGTAAATGTCCAGAGATATCTTTTTTTGATCGACATAAGTTAATGAAGCGTAACACGTTTGCTAAGACCCAGGTAAGTTTTACCCATAAAGAATATTTTGAAAGTATTTCCCATTCTTCGACTGGTGTTGTTGATAAAGCTGTGATGGTATTGGACTTTATTTCTTGCACTGATTTAGTCTGAGAGGGGGTTACCTTTTATATAGGCCACCTTTTATGGGGGAGTTGGAGCCAGTCTGGATCATTCCACCAGAGTGAGTGGTCTGGTAACCGAGATGGAGATATGCCACGAGAAGCGCAGTCTACAGGGTTATGAACTCCACCAACGTGATGTTACCATTCTGAGGGAACAGTCTCCTGCGTTTGTGCAACGCGGTTTGCGACATAGGTCTTAAGCTAATTATTAGGAGTGTGAAGCCATGTTAGAACAACAGATGAGTCACACCACAAATGATGGGAGGTAAATTCATACTTTTCAGACAGCACTGAAAGAAAATGAGTGAACAATTTCGCTATAAGATGAGCACCACATAGCTCAAGTCGAGGTAACTTTCTTTAGAGGGGCTACACGGGTCTTTGAAGTGTCGTGTCTGTATGCTGTTAGACTGTGGTGTAACGTGTTAAGTTCTTGCGATGATTTGTTTGAACAAAGGACAGCTGTTTAAAGTTGTGTAGTTTGAAATATACGTTACAATATTTACGTGAAGTGGCCTGTATTAAGATTACAAGTACAGAAGTACTAAAACTACGAGTAATAAGAGAAGGTTGATTCGACAGATGATTTTTGGCCAGACTCACTCCAAGTCTGAAGAATACTCTTCAAAATTTTATAAATTGACCTTCTGATTTTATACAGTGTATTAAGAGACAACGGGAAAGTTGAAAAAGGAGGAGAAAAAGAATTGGTCTGTTTTTTTAAGGAGTTCACTGATATGGAATATGAATTCAGACAAATTCATTGCAGGTGTTTGGCAAAATTTAAGTTAGTTAAATGTCCAAATTAAACCAACACTCAAACAAAAACACGTTTTATAAACGAAGATCAATGTAGAAATCAAGATTTAAAGGCACTGTTGTAGTTACGTGACATAGAGCTACTGTAGTTACACCTTATATAGTTATCAGGCTATACTTACACGTCACATGCAACTTAACTGTATGTCACCTGCCATGTAATACTACTGGCGCTGTTGTAGTTACGTGTCACAGAGCTACTGTAGTTATACCTTATATAGTTATCAGGCTATACTTACACGTCACATGCAACTTAACTGTACGTCACCTGCCATGTACTACTACTACTGGCGCTGATGTAGTTACGTGTCACAGAGCTACTGTAGTTATACCTTATATAGTTATCAGGCTATACTTAGCCTACACGTCACTTGCAACTTAACTGTACGTCACCTGCCATGTACTACTACTACTACTACTGGCGCTGTTGTAGTTACGTGTCACAGAGCTACTGTAGTTATACCTTATATAGTTATCAGGCTATACTTACACGTCACTTGCAACTTTACTGTACGTCACCTCCCATGTACTACTACTACTGGCGCTGTTGTAGTTACGTGTCACAGAGCTACTGTAGTTACACCATATATAGTTATCAGGCTATACTTACACGTCACTTGCAACTTAACTGTACGTCACCTGCCATGTACTACTACTACTACTACTACTACTACTGGCGCTGTTGTAGTTACGTGTCACAGAGCTACTGTAGTTATACCTTATATAGTTATCAGGCTATACTTACACGTCACTTGCAACTTAACTGTATGTCATCTGCCATGTACTACTAATATTGGCGCTGTTGTAGTTACGTGTCACAGAGCTACTGTAGTTACACCTTATATAGTTATCAGGCTATACTTACACGTCACTTGCAACTTAACTGTACGTCACCTGCCATGTACTACTACTACTACTGGCGCTGTTGTAGTTACGTGTCACAGAGCTACTGTAGTTAAACCTTATATAGTTATCAGGCTATACTTACACGTCACATGCAACTTAACTGTACGTCACCTGCCATGTACTACTACTACTGGCGCTGATGTAGTTACGTGTCACAGAGCTACTGTAGTTATACCTTATATAGTTATCAGGCTATACTTAGCCTACACGTCACTTGCAACTTAACTGTACGTCACCTGCCATGTACTACTACTACTACTACTGGCGCTGTTGTAGTTACGTGTCACAGAGCTACTGTAGTTATACCTTATATAGTTATCAGGCTATACTTACACGTCACTTGCAACTTTACTGTACGTCACCTCCCATGTACTACTACTACTGGCGCTGTTGTAGTTACGTGTCACAGAGCTACTGTAGTTACACCATATATAGTTATCAGGCTATACTTACACGTCACTTGCAACTTAACTGTACGTCACCTGCCATGTACTACTACTACTACTACTGGCGCTGTTGTAGTTACGTGTCACAGAGCTACTGTAGTTATACCTTATATAGTTATCAGGCTATACTTACACGTCACTTGCAACTTAACTGTATGTCATCTGCCATGTACTACTAATATTGGCGCTGTTGTAGTTACGTGTCACAGAGCTACTGTAGTTACACCTTATATAGTTATCAGGCTATACTTACACGTCACTTGCAACTTAACTGTACGTCACCTGCCATGTACTACTACTACTGGCGCTGTTGTAGTTACGTGTCACAGAGCTACTGTAGTTATACCTTATATAGTTATCAGGCTATACTTACACGTCACTTGCAACTTAACTGTACGTCACCTGCCATGTACTACTACTACTACTACTGGCGCTGTTGTAGTTACGTGTCACAGAGCTACTGTAGTTATACCTTATATAGTTATCAGGCTATACTTACACGTCACATGCAACTTAACTGTATGTCATCTGCCATGTACTACTAATATTGGCGCTGTTGTAGTTACGTGTCACAGAGCTACTGTAGTTACACCTTATATAGTTATCAGGCTATACTTACACGTCACTTGCAACTTAACTGTACGTCACCTGCCATGTACTACTACTACTGGCGCTGTTGTAGTTACGTGTCACAGAGCTACTGCAGTTACACCTTAAATAGTTATCAGGCTATACTTACACGTCACATGCAACTTAACTGTATGTCACCTGCCATGTACTACTACTATTGGCGCAGAAATTATGTGCACCCGAGTTTGAAGGTTGTTTTCTAAGGATCGAAGAAACCTACGAAAATTCTAATTATATGATTGTTTTCGTCATGTGCAGCTATCCAAGGAGTGAAGTACCAACCGTCAGCACTGTGTAGATTCGACCCTTCGAAAATGGACTTCGCAGCCGAAGCTTTTAGAAGTCGTAAAATGAATTACTTGGTCTTGTCATAAATCCTTATGACATGTATAATTATGATAAATTACTTTCATATGTGTAAGTAAATGCAGTGATTTTATTTTGATATCAATCAATTTAAATTTATCAATGTAAAGTTGTTTTACATTGATTTAATTGGATTTAAACTACCGCATTTACTTACACACATGAAATTAATGTATCGTAACTATACATACTGTAACATAAGGATTACAACAAGACCAAGTAATTCATTTTACGACCTCTAAAAGCCAAGGAAACATTGTTTCAGGTAAATGACTAACACTTAATTTCTCAAATAGTCTAAATTCTAAAATCTATAAAACTTAAGAAAATACTCCTACAAATCAGACATTAAAATATAAATATGAGTTTTGAGGAATAACGGTGAGAACTTGATGTACAGAGAACAAAACTTGTTGAAATTACGGTACTTTTTTTGTTCCAACTAGGATAACAATTATTGAAACTTATAGTAAAATTTTAAAATGCATAGTTCACAACGTACAATTAAACTAGGAAAACAATGTTATTATTACATTTTTTGTTAGTTTCTTAGCTCCTTAGAAAATAACCTTTAAACTCGGGTGCACACCATTTCTGCACCGACAGTAATTTGTTTTTTACTTTACTTCAGTCACCAGATCATATGGGTCTGCAGGTCTGTGCGTGAAATTATCCAACGAGTGAAGTACCTACCGTCAGCACTGTGGAGATGGAAAATGGTCTCCGCAGCTGAAGCCACCATGCCGGGAATGTTAGATTGTCAGATGTGATTGATAAAACATGTCTATAAATTTCGAATAAATAAAATACATATTTCTTTAACGATTTAAAACTTCACGATAAGAATGTTTTGCCACAGACCTGTGAAAATTACAGTGTGCATTTCATTCTGCCATCATTTACCTATAAAAGAATGATAACATTGACAAGTGTCGGTGTGTAAATTTCCCTGTTAATTTCCTCACTTTGTGAGAGGAGTGTCACACAAAGTTCCTTTTTATGTTAAGAGTATGCAGATGCTGTCGGCCATGTTGGTTTTAATCCCAAAGAACAATGTTATTTGCGATCCTATATTTTTCGTTATTTATTGACCAAAAGTTGTGTATGAGGTGTCATTTTAAACGTTATCATCCGCATTGGGTTTGCTTTTGATATTTTCAATAAATACACCTAGTTTTGAAAAATAGGTAAACAAAGCTTCAAACTAAATATTTGTTATGTTTTTTCCTAAAAACTAATTAGAAATTCACAAATCAATGCCACCAAATTTCATTCTTGGTCAAATGCAATTTTTTTTGGAAAAACCCTCTTTAAAAATAACTGTTTATTTGGATATACGTGATTGTATGTTCGGTTCTAAAATTACATTGTTCTTATGGGATTAAAACCAACATAGCCGACAGCCCCCGACAGCCTCTGTAGACTCATTAGTACAGCAGTATAAATGAGTTGTAATTTCCTGAGACTGTTTTCACATTTCAATAAGGCAAATTTCATTCCAATAAATATGTTAAACTTATCTAGCGCACTACTGTTAGTGCTTCGCTAGTCGCCGTAAAGCACTGTAGTGTGACAGCCTAGAGTGGAGGGGGGGAGGTCACAAGTCACACAACGTTGTGAGTCACCTAATTAAACATTTCCACCTGTGTCGTTCTTGTGTATCAGCAGAAACACGATCTTCCTTTCAACTAAGAGGGTGAATCAGACTCGTTGCGCACTTGCGGAATGTTATCAGGCAAACTGTTCCGTCAAATGTCAGGTGTAGTGTTGCTAATGTCAACGGTGAGCCAGTGGTATGAAAATGGCATCAATTAGATTTCTGAACCGTTTTAAATTCTCTAAACTATTGTATTCTAATATCTCGGTCTATTTTTTGTTTAATGATTACTAGGCCTAATTAATTGTAAAAAAGTTATGATATATTAATAAACCTAAAGCCCCCACAAATACCCTCTCTTTACACTTGAGATGTGGCAGAGAGGGAGTCCAATATTAGGTACGTGTAGTCTGGTTACTAAAATCCTATCTTCAAGGGACCATTTGTTAATCTCTAGTCCTGTACAGCATTTTTATATATGATTCACCAGTTTGTGTTTTACGGTTTTCAAGTCAATAACAAACAAGGCTATTTGTAGTAAATATAGCAGTTTTTAAAAATATTTTTGCCCATTTTGTTGCATTGTATCTGGAAAATGTTCTTGATTTCTTTTCATAGTTTGCTCCTAAAAATTTGTTTTATCAGGGTTTTCTTTGATACACGATCTCTAGTAACAACGAAGAACCAATTTTGGTTTTAAAGTAAATTACTCATAAAAAATTAGTTAATTTTGTTATGTACATAAAATTGTGACGTTTCAATTAAATTTAAATATGTGTAAATTTCAGAAATCTTTAACATATGTATGCACTTTTCTAAATTCAATCTTTATTCATAAAATCAATGTGTGTACCTCCTAATCTGCAAATCGCATATGTAATGCCGCAGTATATATAACGTATGATTTTTTTCAGCTACCATTTATTAATTTAAAATTATATAAAAGGCTGTGATATATACTTGGAAAAAACTCAAAGAGTCATTATTCATTTCTAAGACGCTGATCGTAGAGATATGGGCGAATATGAGGGTAAATGAGTGTAGATGAACGAGTGTAGTCATTGTTACAATCTGAGTTCTACTTAGCTCGGAAATGACTATTTATTAATACCCCAATAGCCAGGGCAACTCAGGGATATACAGCTTTACGTGGAATCCGAACCACTTATCCTTGGTCTGAGTTACAGCTAACTGACAAGCCTGACGCTCAGTTCTCTTTCCTACACTACATCTGAACCTTAACTACAATCCAGCATGGACACCCCAGACTTCTCTAGTAGTATCCACGTTGATGGCAACCATTGAGCGGACGCCGTGTCGGTATTAAGAGGACCGAGTATGGAACCTATCGCTTACAATCTCCCAAACACACTGTCCTAAGTAGCTGGGTTACAGCACTGCACCACCAGTGCCAACTTGTATTAGATATTAAATATATATATATATATATATATATTAAAAAATATATATATATTAAAAAATACATATATAAAGTGATCTCGTGTCACAAAGCTAAATACAACTCGTCAAGCCATTTAAGAGCTGCCTCACTGATTCTATTCATGCTGGCTAATCCCCCCGTAAAAATTATCGCAGTACTGAAAATCGTCAATAAAATTCGCAAATTGCTGAAAAAGTCATGTTTGCAACTGATTACATAGTGTTCATGTTTATGACCACACAGTGCGTCACCAAATTGGTCATTTCCTTGAGTGATAAGTGGCTTGTGAGACGACGCTGCCATACAAAGGACTAAACTCCACTGCTAAAGCGATCTCAACATTCCACAATATGACGTAACTTACGAACGTCCTAGAAACATGAAAAAAAATGTGACGAGTTTACAAAAAAATAATAACACATTCTGTTGATTAGAAAAAAAAGAAAAAATAGAACTACTGTAATGATAAAAGGATGATAATTGCGTGTATATATTTTGTACTAACGGAGAACTCGCAAATATTTTGACTGAATTGCAGATTTTCAGGGATCGTTAATGGAAATGGTTGGTTTGTAAAATGTAATTACTAAGTTATATGTAATATATATAAAATAACATTTTCACATGGTTAGGATAGTTGTATTTGTTTATTTGTTTTTGCTGTCTAAACAATTGGATTTTTTCATATTCAATCAATCATTGTTGTGGGATAACGGTCCAAGTCCTATGGCAAATTGAAGTAGATTTCCCTGGAACCCATGATCCTCTGAATTGAAGCGAAGTGCTTGCCACTAGGCTATCAAGATACCTATATGATTTCACGAACCTTTCCAGTTAATTTACTACCATTTCTTTGATTAGGTTATGTTATGTTTGGTTAGGTTATTTTAGGTTATGCTATTTTAGGTTTAGTTGTGTTAGGTTAACGAAAGTTATGGTTATGGTAGTGAATTAACGAATTGACACATAATAATAATTTATTTCCATCACTATACAACATGTTACAAACTTCGTACATGCTTGGAAATTGACTAACCATTGTAGCAAGTTTTTGTGGTTAGTATATCGATTACAAAATTCAAAGAAAAAACACAAAGTTAAGTCTATATTTAGAACAACTAAAAAGACTCAGCTCGGCCTCTACCTGCAGCGCATACACATACATGTAAATGACAATTGAAGAATCCACTAAAAGTCGTGGTTGGACAATTGTTTTAGCTCTAAGGAAGATATAGAATTGTCGTCCCACTTTTACGCAGGGAATAGTGTTCCTGCACTATCAAACCCTTATGCACCGCTCAATTAATGACATAAAAATAATCACGAGAAACTTTGGATAGTATTATCTTAAATTAGATCGAAAACATCGTCCATATTTATTTAATGCAACTAACATTCCAGCCCCTGTTATTTCAAAGAGAAAGTCAAATTAGACACAGAATCACGACAACTATGCGTGATTATCCGGCCTGAGAAGACAATGTACCAACTTGTTTTTGGTAACAGTTCAGTCAGATTCAACCAAATACAAACTCTATCACGGAGTGTTGAGATGGTCTTTTTGAGAAAAAGAGCCCCTCATCATTATTTAGGACAGCTAATTATTTGGAGACGAGTAAAAATCAGAAAAACAGACTAATTACACAAATATGGTTAAAATAGCAACAAACTCCAAAATACTTAAGACAGTAAAAGATCAACAACAAAAATATCAATAACTCTAAAATTTCCCACAAAATTAACGACAAAAATAACAACATATATTAAACAAAATAAATAGGCAAAATCAAGCAACACTTTAAGTAAAGGAAACAAAACATATCACCTGTGATAAATTAGACATCGTGAGAGAATTATGTCAAAAGCGATCGACGATGCCAAATTGAATGGAAGCAAACAAATCGATGAAAGACATTACTCGCTTAAGGACACTCTAGTGACCCACTTGTGTCAGGTCACATCACAGGATTTAATCCTTCATCCTTACTGAATTTGTTATTAGGATCGAACTTCAATAGCGATCGGGTTACGACATAATATTGTCATCACGCATTTTTAAAAGAATGTAAATTACTTTTAAGGCGAAACTTACCGATAAAAAATACCAATTGACCAGGATGCAAACCTATGCTGTCTATAACACAAGCTCAATGTTCTAGACCGTTCGGCCACAGGTTCGCCAATTGAGGGAGAATTAGAGAACGCAGGCCATGTTTTAACAATTATAGGTAATAATGGCATAAAGGAAAACACTTGTTTTACTCATGAATTGAAGTTTAAATGTGACTTGTATACAATATACAGAATATTTTATTCATAAAAATTGATTTAAGCCGTTCATTGAGTAAAGTGAAGATTTCTTACCACTTGTTTGGAAAGGAACATAATTTTACGTTACGTTCAGCCAGCCATTGTAAATGCTTGTACACACCGCGGTATTGACACATGACTTTTGTTTGTCTATTGCATACTTAAATGTGTTAAACTCAGATAGTTAACTCTGAAAGTTTCTCGACACTATTTCTCAGCAAACGTCTGCTATTTCTCAGCGGGGGAGAGGAAGAGTTTCTGCGTTTTTTAATATAAAAAATTTTTAAAAATATAAATGACTTGGAGATTTATTGGATATTCTATGAATACATAAAATTTATAAATATTTAGATAAAGTAGGCGTAAAATACGCGTTTATAATCCGGCTACATTCTTAGCAAAGGGAAAGGATGGTACCAGAATTAAACAACACAACATAATAAATGAAGTAAATCACAGATCAACTAAATCTAGATTTTTGTTTGAACATTAAACTTTACATAAGATGTCTTGCAAATCGTATTTACTATTTATTTAAAATATAAACGGAGAAATGTTAACATTTTAACGGTAATATTGCATTTTTTAATTGACACGAGGTAAGTGGAAAACCCAACGAATAGGTCGACAACAGTTTTTATCTATTCGAAAACCCCAGACATGAGGTTATCGCACGCAAAGGAAGTTCATATCTTACCCAACTTAGTATCTGCTTGTGACTCATGGACTCTCATGTTAGAGTAGTATACATTGATGGGCTAATGTAGTTTTCGTTGTGAATATGGTTGATCAATGAAGTCTGATTACTAGATATCACCTTACCTTTTGCACGGTCTATATATTAATAGCCCAACAATGACCAAGACTGTGGAAGGACCTATAGATTGTCGTGGAATCCAAACCACGATGTGTATAGCCTATTTCAAACGATCTCAACATTCTACAATGTTACGTAACCTACAATCGTCCTAGAAACATGAAACAAATGAAAATAACGAGTTTTAATAATAATAATAATAATAATAATAATAATAATAACATATTTCGTTGATTCGGAAAGATGTAGAACCAATGTTAATGTATATACAGGGTGGAAAAAATATGTAAACACTTTCACACAACGTTATTTTTTCCGTTGATAATTTGATAATTTAACTTTTTATATAATTGTGTTCCTTAAAGTAACATTTTTGATCAGGATAATTTACTTGAAACCGTTAAATAGCGGATGAATAGTATTGTACAAATTAGTTACTTCAAAATTCAAATGACCGCTTCTCTGGAAAGAATAAATCCTTCGAAGTCCGGTTTGCGGCAATTAATTTATCTTGAATAGGCCTTTCATTTGATACCAAACTCGACCTAGGCTTATGTTGACGATTTTCGTTCAACTCCTCGTGGGCCGTCCCCCCGAAAAGATGAAAAGTCGCTAATAGCGTCAAAATGTATATTCTTTATAACCATGATCATGTACAAGATTTAATTTTTACAAGTTTTGTGAAAGTGTTTCCATATTTTATTCTATTTTTTTTAGATCTGTCAAGATGAAGAACAGCCAGCGATATGTTCACTACTACATGGGGCCACTTAGATTTATTTTGTAATGCTTCTCTTGATGATGACGACGCTGATTTCTGACCTCACAACCTAGGAGGGTTTAGGTTCCTTCTTCCATACTAACTCCTTGTGTTCAAGTAGCAAGACCACAACACTACGCCACACGATTCCGTTCTTTGTATCTGTCTTATTTTCCACAATAGATTATTTCTCGTGAACATACGATGATGGCTTAGACTACAGCCAATCATGTTACCTACGTACAGGTACCTGAGGTAATTATTTGAACATGTGATCAACACCTGCTGCAGACAGGGTAAATACCAATCACATGACTCGCTCATTTTGTGACAAATTCCGTTCACTTGGTCTGTAGTAATTATATGTAATTTACATTCTGACTACGTTTTTGAAAGATGTAAAAATATGATTAAGGTTACAATTCGAGAAATAACCATGACCCTAATGACAGTGTTTTATATGAAAAAAATGTTGTCGTATGGCTTTCATTTATAACTGGTGTCTTATTTCTATTTTAATGTTTTTTTTTCTGGACCAAAACGTTTAGAATAAATGAAAGATAACATTTTGATGTCAATTGAAATGATAAAAAAATTTCAGTTGAAAAAATACAATTATTACTTTTAGTACTTGGTTTATATATTATATGTAATTATTGAAAATTAGCTATGTTTGAGCATATTTTAACATACAATATATTTCTGTATATTATGTGATACTAGTAGATATATTTTTCGCCTCTTTTTAGCCTTGGCCCGGCTTTCCCTAATAAATTCATTGGGTTTTGATAACTATTTTTATAAAAAAAAAAGTGTCTACATTCTGAGAACATTTTGTAGTTGCTTATGTTTTTTTATATTTACAGTAGCTTCACTTTTTTAGAGAAAGGTACAATAGAGTTTACAGGTAGGCTTATTTTGTTAAAATGAATCATCATTCTAAGGGATGATAATATAACATAATAATGGAGGATCGAACATTAATTATGTGATTGTGACAAATGTATAACCACAGCATGCATTATAAGAGAAATTATATGGTCTAAAAGTTGATTTTTGTTGCAAATTTCACACAAAGGTAGAAAACTATACTACTACATTAGGGGTTTTCAAAGCTGACACATCCCATTAAAAAAGAATGTTTACATTGACAAAACGACTCCAGTTGAGGGACTGAAATACGAATAGTAATTTTTAGGGGATGTCATCACGTCTGTGTGGAGAGTTCATAGGAATCCTTGAATCCTACTATGATTAGTAGACTTTAGTCTACTAATCATAGTAGACACGCGAAGCGTGCAGGTGTAACCTTACTTCTTATGATAATTATAGGGAGAAGTTGGTAAAAAAAGTAACGATAGAAACGTTATTGCCATTACCAATACTGTAAAATACTAGCGCTTTGTAAAATTACGGAGGTCCTCAAGGGTCGAGTGTGGTTGTGTTATTATTTTACGTGAGTAATGTACTAAGGTACCAAGACTAACAGCTTATTTGAATATATTTAGATTTTGTCATTATGATTGCAAATAATCGAATATATACTTACTTACGTAGCTCGTTTCAGTTTAATTTGGTTTAATATTTTATTTGTTTAGAAACATTTTACAGTCACAGAAGTTGTACAGTAAGTTTTTTGTGAGCAGAAACACAGTTCTAGATAATTACGTTTGCAGCACACACAAAATTACATTGCAACATGACCATTTCAGATACAATTAAAAATTCACAATTCACACAATATACGTTGTATGATGTTCTAATGCCTATGTGAGTATAATAGTGTGAATACTTCCAGCCAGCCGACCTTTCCATGACGTCACACGGTATGACTCATAAAGTTGTTTTACTGACATTGAAAAGGTCAGCTTGGTTAACATTGACATTATAATTTTTTTACTTATTTTTGTTTGCTTCGTAACTCAACTAGTTTTTTCTTCAAGAAATTTATTTATGTTATTTTCAATAAAAATCTGAAGAATCCAATCAGTTCTGTTGAAATCCAGTCGTAAGTGTGTGGAGATTGTAGGCGATAGTTCTGTTCACAGTCGTCTTAGTACTGACTCGGCGTCCACTCAATGGTTCCATCGACATGGGCACTATTGTAGTAGTATTGGGCGTCCGTGTCGGCTATTTATAAGGAACAGTCGACCTTAGTTAGTAACCAGACTACAAAAGTCATCCACACTCGTGTGATATTCGACTTAAAATACGCACAAGCTAAACGGCGTCTAATAACTAATTAATGTGAGTGTTACCAATGACAGATACTTGTACATATTTTAAATATATATATGACTTAAGTGGATACATTTATTACACCAGTGGTGACAGTATAACGTGCCTGGTACGATTTAGATGGTGATATTCCCTGTCATCGAGTCACGGAGGCGAATCAATTGTTACTGTATTGATCGACCCATCATACTGTCAACAACACAGTTCCAGCCAGTTTTAACTGCCATATTCCTCTTTGTGATAAAAAACAACTAATATTCATCATTTTTTGTTATCGTTCAGATGTGTAATGAATCATTTAATATACAATGGGAATTTATTAATTAATTTTAAATGTGATCGTGTCATAACAAAATCGACTGTAGGACTTGCTCGTGAGCATGATGCTGTGGATTTGCTCATGGGCAAGTCCTCTCGTGTAGAACAGGGGAGCAAGTCCTGTCGTAAAGAACCCCCCCCCCCCCAATAGATAGCGCAGGTTCGAAACCGGTTTGGACTAGAAGTTTTTATCAGTAATATTCATTATTCACTGTACGGGTTCTCCCCCCTTAACATTGCCTGAATAACTTCCCCGCACATATCAGTAGTCTGTGGGTGGGGTATCTCAGAGTAAGGTTAAAAAGTAGATCGGTCCCCCCTTGGGGAGAGGGGGGCAGGATATTGCTTCCTTTTGCTATTAAAGATGTACAGAGTTAAAAAGTATTTTATTGGACACATTGTCGGTCTCTTTTTATATGCGTTAGCATAGAGAAAGTATTGTGTGATCGTCCAAAAACACTTTTTTACAAGTTGGTCCAAAAATCCATATTCGGGTTCCCTAAATCCAAAAAAGTGGGGTTTTCGAAAAAAAAAAAAATGTTTGTCCGTATGTGTGTCTGTCTGTGTATATGAGCAGTTCGCTAGAGACCAAACTGATGGATACATATTTATGAAATTTGGTATGTAGGCGTATTTAGCCAATATCTCCAGACCATGTTTTCAATTTTTTGAAATTTTATTTAAAAAAATATTTATGGGCAAAAAACATACAAAAATGGCTTGAACGATTTTGATTGAATTTTCAGAAAATATGTGAATTACAATTTAAAATATTTGAGTAAAAACCGCATGTCTCTTGCTTGACTAGTTTTTGAGTTATAACAAAAAAACATATTTGGGAATCAAACTGCTAATTTTCAAAAGTTTTGATTTTTTAGTGTTTAATATGGGGAAAAGTTTGTGCCAATTCTTTGGAACCATTTATTCCTATTGTATTAGGAGAATGTTACTGTTTCCACTATATTGAATCACCACATATGTATTCTCAACAGCTTGTTTCTGGAGAGTAAATCAGTGAATAGAGAGTATATATAGAACAGAAGCACATGGCGACAAAAATAGTGGACGGAAGTTTATCACTATTGCTCCAACCAGACGACGTTACCACCCACAGTGCCATTCAACGGTTCCATTTCATGCTTGAATAGATTCAATGGTAAATAATGGTAACTGTTGTTGGGTACCTGAAGAATTAAACGTTATCAAGCTCATTACGATTGGGACATTCCAAAAGTAAATCCTTATTCATGAAAGGGATTTCTAGTATAATGTCCAAAGTTACAGTTTTTTTTAAAGCACAATGTTTTTTGAACTCATAGTTCTCAAACATTTAACAAACGCTTTACTTTTAGCGTCACTGATAGACAATGCCTTGTTTGGGATTATTTGGGCCTTTTACGAAAGTGGTCATTTAAATTTGTTACTCGTCAGCTATGAAGTTACTGTACAAGAGTTGCGGAGTGATCGGTCTGGGCAATGCATTGTCTTATTCTCACATCCTTCAAGAGCAAAAAATTAAAGAAACAAACAATAAATATTATTATGAACGTTCCATTGAGGGAGAACAAATATTGTAAGAATACAAAGAAATTCAACTTTCGACATTCTTAGCAAAGCCTTGTAAATAAATAGTACCAGGTAACTGGCACAAACTTTCTCCCTTTTCCTCTGTTATGTCAGATTGTTAAACAAAAATGAAAATTAAGGGATGTAAAAACACACTTAAATAAAAACATATGTTCAATTAATTATGTTACCAAGGAATGTACAAACGAAACACTTATTTGATTAACTTACTAGCTGAACCCGGCGGACGTTGTCTCGCCTTTCATTTTTCACTGACATTCCAAAATAAAGAAATAAAAAGAATTATAGAAAAAAAACCATTATTTATTAAATGAATGCAAGAGGGTAAACAATATTTTTGGTCTTCTTATTTGGTGTATAAATGTAAAGGTTTTTTGGTGAGCCTACTCTTGAGCAAGCGACGTAGAGCTGTCCATGTGAAAAACATGGATTACTTAAATGTATTGCGGCAACGCGCAATGACTGTCCTTGAGATTTATTAATGGTTATTGCGAAGGTGAAATGTAGAACTACAATAAATCAAAACATATACAGTACTGTTGTTGTGAGAACTTCAATCTGCTTATGGCATGTGAAACTACATTAACCACACAGTCATGTTTTTTGTAAACAATTCAGATTCTTCATTTGAATAACATGGGATCTTTAGGAGCCCGTGGAGCGGGACCCTGTGGACGGATCTGCATCAAACCATCTCGGGAGTATACAGGACAACATCCTTAAGTTTCATGGCGATCGGTTGGATGGTTTGGCAGCGCATAAACTTCAAACACACACACACACACACACACACACACACACACACACACACACACACACACACACACACACACACACACACACACACACACACACACACACACACACACACACACACACACACACACACACACACACACACACACACACACACACACACACACACACACACACACACACACACACACACACACACACACACACACACACACACACACACACACACACACACACACACACACACACACACACACACACACACACACACACACACACACACACACACACACACACACACACACACACACACACACACACACACACACACACACACACACACACACACACACACACACACACACACACACACACACACACACACACACACACACACACACACACACACACACACACACACACACACACACACACACACACACACACACACACACACACACACACACACACACACACACACACACACACACACACACACACACACACACACACACACACACACACACACACACACACACACACACACACACACACACACACACACACACACACACACACACACACACACACACACACACACACACACACACACACACACACACACACACACACACACACACACACACACACACATATATATATACAAACATCCTCTTTTATAAATATAGAAAAGTATGGGAAAAATAATCTTCAAAAACAGCTGTTCAATTAATTACGTAACCAGATTTTATGTAAACAACCTTCAACAAGTTCAATTGTGTTCCCGGCCTTCGGCCTCCAGCCCCAACTTAGTGGGATGGTTAGTAAACTATATTTAATTAATTTTAATTTGCATCTTTACTAAAAATTTAATGAAAATCGTTAGAATAAAGCTTAAAAAATAGCATTTTTAAATGGTTTTGCCCGTATAGAAATGTTAGAATTCAAAAACTAGTCACACCTTCATACCAAATTTCATAAACATTGATCCATCTGTTTGGTGTCCAGTGAACTGCACATACACACAGACAGTCACACATTCGGACAGACGCCAACAATTTGCTTTCGAAAAACCCACTTTTTGGGTTCAGGGGACCCTAAAATGGTTTTTAGACCAACTTGTAAAAAATGTTTTTTGGACGATCACAATACTTTCTCTATGCTAACGCATAGGCCTATGTGAGAAAGTAAAAAAACTCATAATTTTCTATTTAGATACATACAACGAATTTTCTGATTTATCGCAAAACATTCGTCATCATTTTGGAACATTAATCCAATATTTAAGAGAGCAGAACACAGAAAAAAAAAGTTTAAGATGCAAAATATTGTATAACTTTCCAGTTGATACCAAGCTGTCTAAAACGTGTTTCACGAAATGAAAACTGGGCAAACTTATACACGAAACTAAATGAAGCACAACATTGAATTTTCACCTCTAACAGAACTTACACCATCCATAAGCACAATTTTATTTTCTCCCATATACGTCCTAAAAATTTTTGTTATAAATTGGTCTAAAAATCCATTTTAGGGTTCCCTGAACTCAAAAAGTGGTTTTTTCGAAAAACATTTTTGATATCTGTCCGTATGTGTGTATGTGCACTTCGCTGGAGACCAAACGGATGATTCGAATTTAACGAAATTTAGTATGTAGGTGTATTTAGCCAATATATCCAGACTGTTTTTCCACTTTTCCGAAATTTTAGTTTTTTTATTTGTATGGGCAAAAACATACAAAAATGGAATTTTATCAAAAATGCTGTAAGATTTTGTTTAAATTTTCCGGAAAGATGTGAATTACAATTTAAAACATTTTAGTTAAACCGCATGTCTCTAAAATGTCTAGTTTTTAAGTTATGACGAAAAAACATATTTGGGAATCAAACTGGTAATTTTCAAAGTTTTGATTTCTTTGTGTTTAATATGGGGGAACGTTTGTGCCAATATTTGGAACCATTTATTTAGTTTTACTTTATATGCATTTTTCCAAATCACATGTAATACTGACTTAGACTATTACACTATGTTATTATGCAATTTTTCATCGTTTGAGACAAAACGATTATAAAAGCGAAAGACCCAAAATTGACTTTTTTTTTGTAAAATGATTCTGTTTTAATATTTTTAAAGTGATCAAACTAATAGTATTGCTAAAGCTACTTCCATAATTTGTATTCTTCAGCCCCACCCAAACAGTGGCCTCCAGACGCGATATCGCGTGGCGTCGGGCGTAGCTGAAACTTGGCATGGAGCTGGAACACCTGCGAACTCCGGCAACTTGGTTTGGGGGCACGCGACGAGAGAACCGCCAGCCAATTTCGTCTACAGTAATAGTAGGCCTACTACCTTTCATGTAAGATAAGTTGTGTGAAAAATTCAGAGTGGATGGTAGATTAGAACTGATTTTTCTCATCCCCGAACAAAATCAATCAGTCGATCAATATCTTTATTGATATTTTATCAAGAAATACAGTAGTGTCACGTAAATAATTAATGGATCCAAAGAACTGATACAAATTTTCCCCATATTAAACATTAAAAAATCAAAACTTTGATAATTACCAGTTTGTTTCCCAAATATGTTTTTTGCCATATCTCAACAACTAGTCAAGTTAGAGACATGCGGTGTTTACTAAAATATTATGAATTGTAAATTCACATCTTTTCTGAAAATTTTATCAAAATCGTTCGATCTATTTTTGGGAAAATTCCATTTGTATGTTTTTGCCCATAAAAAAAAAACTAAAATTTCAAAATAGTGAAAAAATGGTCTGGAGATATTGGCTAAATACGCCTACATACCAAATTTCATAAAAAATGATTTATCCGTTTGGTCTCCAGCGAAGTGCACATACACACAAATATGTACACATACGGACAGACATCAAAATGTTTTCGAAATAGCAATTTTTTGGGGGTTCAGGGGGACCATAAAATGGATTTTTAGACCAACGCGTAAAAAAAAGTTTTCTTTACGATCACAGTACTTTCTCTATGCTAACGCATAAGGGAGAAAGTAAAAATATATTTTTTACACTCAGCCTACTCTCTTGCTGAACAATTTTTATGGACAAAATCAACAAATGTATTGAATGGTTGATCCAGCACCCACCTTTTGTGTTTGTAAGTGGTCTAGAAGGCTGTAAAAATAATTCGTTGTCCCAAGTAGGAACGCTTCCTGTTATACTGAGCTGAACTAACCCAACAGCCAGTCTTTTGAGTTTTATCCTGAAGTGGTCTGGTAGACTGTTTAAAATATTCGTCGTATACGGTGCTTTTGGCACTGTCCATTGATTTTATACAAAAATTTATTTCCCATCTAATGTTAAATTTTGAGTCCTAAAATATCAGCTGATATTGTGGTTCATTGTGGAGAGCTAGTGTAGTTCCATGTAAATGTAATGCAATTTAAACCAGCTGTGGTTGCGGGCCTCACTAACTAATAAAATTACAAGTACAAATATTTATTGTAGGTGTATAATCAAGGATACTTGGAGGGAAATAAAGGGAAGGATTGACGACGGCGTTGATCCTGCAATACTCACGACTACTCGACACCTATTCAGCGCAATAATTCTTGCGACATTTGGTTATACAATTAATGATGAGAAGCACTTTGACATTAGTCTTGGAGTTCACTTAAGAATCTTCATGAAGAATCTTCATTAATCTTCAGAAAAGGTTGAGGTATAGAGTAAAAACGTTAGAAATATTGTCAGGCTAGAAAGACGCAATAATCAATGACATTCTGTGAATGGACTACTAGAAATGTTCCTAGGATTTGTTAAAAAATCAAATCATGTACTTTATTTAATAGAGGTTAATGAAAGTTGTTAAACGCGAAAACGGATGGATCGAGATCCGTACGGGAACAGAACTGGTATCACTGTCAGAGGCATTGATGAAGAGTTAATATAATCTGGGTACCAGATCATGGAAGTGAGATAGAGAAATCGAGAAGGTAGGTAGGCTAGTTAAAAAAATGGCCGGGCTTACTATAATTGGCACAGGATAAATTTGGTTCATAAAATATCCTAGACTGAGTTTTGATAGCATCGGCATTGTTGGGAGAAGACAACGAGGGAAAGCTAACAAACATTCAAGAGAATGGTGAGCAATTTGATGTCTCAAATGATTAGATCCCAGTGGACTCGTTGCATAAGACACTCCACTACTAGTAGTTAATCTATGGACACTAACGTAAAATGGGGGTCCCAAATGTTTGTGTATGAAATAAGGATGGTAGCGATATATTGATATATAGCAAATATCGATAAATATAATTAGATATATTAGTATCGATATTTTCTTCCGATAATATCGGGGAAATCGACATTTTGGTCCGATATCACTAAATATTGACGTTATTCTCTCTTCTCAAACCACGATTCGAAAAAAACCACTTACATAGCCTCTTATGCGTACAAAACATGCATTGAAATAATAAAGTAACTTTATTTAGTTCTTTAAGTGAGGTTAATGCACTAAAATGTATCACTGTTCTGTTATTACAGAACAGTGGGTGGGAGGGGTGGCGAATCTATAACAATGTTATTGTATTATTCTTTTATAATTAACGTAATAATTAAAGGAATAATTATTTTTATTTTCCATTTTTTAATTTAACCCGACAGACCACAACTTGTTCCGAGTAGATAAATGTATTTAATTTTTACATTCAGTAGGCTATTCTAATTAGTGACAGCAAAACATTAGTGTATTTTTGGTCATTATATAAGAGTTAGTGCATAATTTTATACAGGTAAATCATTTACAATTCGATAAATCGATATTTTCCTTTCGATACTATCGTTAGATAGATAATTGGATTGCGATATATTGGTAATTCGATATATCGATATGTTGAACTTATTTGCCAACCCTAGTATGAAATTGGGCGTGCCGGAAGAAATAGCTCCTCATCTTCCAATATCTTGTCGGCTACAGACCAGGATTTCTCTTTACAGTATCAGTGTATAGGATCGAAGTGTTTAAAGAAACTTATGCTCATTGAAAAATTTGAAATAATAACAGTCAGTAAAATACGTGCTTAACGGAATACGAGCCTGTATTACGTTGAGAATTTATTACCTCCATGTGGAAATTCCTATGGAAACAGTTCAAACACGGACTTAAGTGGAACTGTCCACTTGTGTACATACAACTAATTGCACATTAAACACACTCATAATTACATGACGTGTTCCATGCCAACTGTGGCGCAGTTTACTGTTTTATATGCCTCTGCACAAGATACTTACTCAAACACCTACAAATAATTGTTTTCAAATAACTAAATGGAGATTATCTTTAAAAATAAAGTAAGAACTTCCGAAGAACCAAAATATAAATCTGTACGTATCAAACAAGAGATTAAAAAATGCCAAGAAGAAGTATTGCGAAAAGCAAAAGATCTGATTATGTAAGGATCTAAATAATGGAATATACCACCACTCACGCAAACACTAAATTTGAGTGCTTTTTATTTGTGATCTGTCATGAATCGTCAGTGAATTAGTTCACATATTTAACATTTCTTCTTCAATACAAAATTACCAAGATAAAATAACGTAATTTTATATATTAAATATTCATAGAGGGAAGCATTTACCAACAATGCTGTGGAAGCATGGAACCATCGCTTGAATGGAATTGTTGGAAAACCACACCCTCGAATAAAAAATGTAAGCATGACGTTAAAAAAAGCAGAATATTCTAACACTAAAATAATCAGGATTGATCTAAATTTAGAAGGTCTGAAGAGGAGACAAAAGTATGTATATTGTCATGGACAATAGACTCGAAAGAGCCACTGCAAATTTGAAGAAGACAGGTGAAATTAATAAGTTTTTTTAGGAACGTCTCTTACATAGTAAAAATGGATTAAGGATGAACAAGAAAGGACATCAGCTGCTGCATACATTGTACATGCTGTAGTATCGATTTATGAAATTAAAGTTAGTTGACAAATAAGAAAGTTTTCTACTAAGAAATAACCCCCCCCCCCCCCCCCCGCCATACACGTACAGAGGTATTGACCTACCCGCCCACCCATACACGTAGTTTTTTTTTTTTTTTTTTTTTTTTTTTTTTTTTTTTTTTTTATTGCGTTGTAACAATTTTAACATGTCATGCAATCGTCAATATTATATACAGAAATATTTAAAATGTGTTAAAAATTCTAAAACTAAACAACAAATGGTTATTCACTCCACATTCATATACATTACTACTACATTACTAACATTCATACAGCCACAATCACACTGCCTTCCTGTCCTGCTATTTAATCTTAATCTTCCCAGCGACTCATCATGAACTCATCCACAGAATAGAACGCTTTAGACACCAAGAGGTGTCTAAGTCGAGTTTTGAATTGAGTTTGGTTATTAATTACATACATTGAGTTTGGTTATTAATTAAATACAGTGGTATTGACCCACCCACTCGCCCATACACGTACAGTGGTATATATTTGTAGGATTGTGTTTTTAATCAAACCTTTCTAGTTGATTGGCTGAACTTGTCATAGCACTCTCATTTATAGCATCATAGCAGTGTTGAGGAACGCAGTAGATAATGATTATATTATATATAAGTTATTATAGACCTGTCATACTGTCAATCATAGGTGGCAGGACGAAATAGCACTATTGGGCAGGTAGAGAGTTAACTCTCACCCTCGTGTGTCGTGCAAACGGGACGAGGTGGCACCGGGACGAGATGGCACCGGGACGAGATGGCACGACACGAAAACATTTTATCTCCACGGAGTAAAAAACGATTGTCAATATTTGAATTGACGCAACATAATATATTTTATAGTAATTTAGTGTTATTGTTGTAAGAGTTAGCTTGATAATTCACCAGTCGTTTTTCTTTTGATTTAATAATCTATAACTAATGTTATTTATTTTAATTTCATAAGAATTTTATTACTAAATAAGAGTTTTTCTGATGTGGACGATTATGACAGTCGATTTTTATCAGAATCCCCATAACTCCCTTCACGTGAAAATTATTTGTTAAATGTTCTATTTTTATTGTTCCAATATTATTTTTTACTTTTTTTATACGAATTGCTTATTTGTTTAGTTATTTGTATACTTTTTAATGTTCTGTACATGATTCTGGTTATGCATGTACTAACCCGCTTGACTAATTATGTATGGAAATAGTTAAGCGTTGAGTTCATCAGCCAGCAAGTAACTGAACTAAGGTGAGTTATAGAACAGCAATCCTTATATGGTTATTCCGACGAAATTACGTCCAAACATAGACTCTGTTGACTATTTAAAATATAGAGGACTATGAACAAATATTAGGTTACTGATATAGAAATATTAAATTATAATTGACGTATTGGTAGCTCTTCAGACTTCGGGCCAGGATCCAACGTTTGAATCCTCAACTGAGCTGGCGGTCAGTATTTCAATCATTGAATAAAGTCCACGATCAGGCCTGAAGGCCCATTGGAATTGGTGATGAGGATTTTATGAAAATAACAACAATATGTTTAGTAATATACGTATTTCAAGTAAACAATAACGGCAAAGATGATTTATTGTTGTAACAATGAGGGACACACGAAGTGACGGAAATATTTGTTCCCCAGCGAAGCCTCCAAAGTGAAGGTGACCTTGGGTATTAGGTAACTCTGGATGTGAGCAGAAATGACGTAGTTGTGTGTTGTGTTCTCGCCACTTCCCTCCACACCCCTTCCGCCAACCTTCTCTAGTATACCAACTTTCTACTTGTTGCAACTACTGACTAAACCCCAGAGCGCTCTACAGCAAATGCTGGAACTACGAGGAGGTTTTGACTGCTTTGACCGATGCCGTGATGCTATTAGCCAGCCCACAACGCCTTCCATATTATCGTATATTCAGTTCTTTATCTACATCAATGTGCTGCTAATTTTAACATGTGAATTTCTTTGTGATGAAACATCTTATGATCATGGAATTTCTTATTGTTTATTGTGTCTAAAATATTTGAAACTCTTTTGTTTATAGATTGTTGTAGATTTCCATACTGAACATGTTCTTGACAAATACAAACGTCAGTTACCTCCCACAATCGCAACTAAGCGCGCTCATATCAAGTCGGAAGATTCGTTAAATTGAGTACAACTGTACTTGGAAATAGACTTGAAGTTGTCGTCAAAGGCTTCGCATGTCTGCTTGCACATCAAACTGTCGTGTTAGTACAGGTGACTTGTTCCACATGTTGACTTTAGACATCGATCGTCAAGATATGAGCGAAAATGAATTTCGAATGTGATGAGTGTAGATGAGTGTATGCAATCTTTTTACAAACTAAGGCTGACTATTCCTTAGAAAGTGTCATTAATTAATAGCCCAATGACAAATGAACAGCCTGTGGTTATCAGCTTATCCCATTTATCCTTTTCAAAATTTGGTAAGACAGAGAAAAAATCTCAAAAATTGGTATCGGACTGAGAAACTTTAACTTATGAACTACGCTTCTGACCACTCGGTTGTTCACTCAAATCTCTAGGTACAAACATATTACAACGTGAAGCGAAGTTCTGTAATTCACAACTCCTATGTTTACATATACATTTATTGAAAAATTATATTAAAGTTACGATTCACCTAATTTTCTAGGCGGTTGATAAACAATTCATAAATAACAAAAAGTAGTGATTGGAATCGTTGTTGAGTACTGCCACTACAGTACATCAGAAAAGTTGACTTTCCACTTAAGAACTTACTTTTTCTTCTTCTTTTTCTTCTTCTTCTTCAATTGTTCAGTAGCGTAGTTAGTTTAGACCCAGCTTTATATGATAAAGAACTAAGTGCAATCCCAATCAGAATACAAAAATGTTTGAAATTGATCATCTGATAGCCACCGGCTGTTCATGTCATTTAGCTACTAGTTAATAACATTTCCTAAATGTCATTGTTACAAACGAAATGTCGGCCTTCGTTTGTAACAATGACTACAGTCGTTCATTTACACTCATCACACTCATTCGAAATCCATGTCCGCCCACAGTTTGATGATTGGTGATTTATGAAAACATTTCCACTTCTTGAATCAATGTTTGGCTTAGAGGAGATAATCGAATAATACAAGCACATTTTTTTTTAAGTAAGTGAAAGTTGGTCTTAATTCTGGATCTTCAGCTAAAGAAATATATCTGAACTTAACGTTTTACATAAACGTTAAACATGTAAATTTTAAGTAAATGTACTCTGAAAACATGTTTATTTATTAAATATTCAACATTGGTAGAAGACATGTCAGTAGGAGGTATTCGTTCGATCTTGTTTTCACTGAGACGTCTAAGAAAGCGTACTTACGTTTTCATTCAAATTACAGTCTTCGTTCAAGGTAAGCGTTTCCGTTGACGATTGGGCGAGAAATCAGACAATTTCATAGGTTCACGGTTGAATGAGTTACAGACCAACTGTAAGTCTGAACAGAAGTGTGTTAATTGTCCTTGGCACAAAACGGCCCACAACCGTAGCTTTCACCTGAGTGATAGGAAGGTACAGTTTGACAGGCCACAAACAAACGGACAGTGCTTCGCCGAACACAGTTTGATACAATAGGCCTACACATGCCTTACAGAAGTCTTAAGGTCTTACGTTGTCCAAAATAGCAAACAAAAATCGTTTCGAACAGTAACGAATTTAAGAACTTTGTGTAGGCGGATCAGTGTAGGCCAAACTTTAACATATTTGTCGTTTATGTAAGTGCAAACTCAAAACAGTTTTCATAAAACTCAAACACTTGATACGTCACTTAACGAGTAACAAAATGTAAAATATTTAATACAGTATTGGCATCACAATAATTGGGTTGAAAAAACTCCTTTCCTTCTGGACGTACCTTCAGATTTAAAAAAATTCCAAAATAAATATACCCAATGTACTAAAAGCCAAATCTTCAAGTGTTAAATACCATAAATTAAAGCTAAAATAGGAAAAGACCAAGGAAATTTTGTATACCTATTACGTCCTTAAAATAGCACAGAAAAATATGAAATATTATCTTTCAACTCCAAATGATATTTATAAACCAGTTTAGATTGATATCAGAATTTGAAATATTGATTTTTTATAAATACGGAAAAGATTGTAAGATTTGAAAGAAGATACTCGGGCTAATGCATTGTTTTAAAGATTATAATGAAAAATAATGAAAGAAACCGCGAGGAAACTTTTTGTGTCTTACTTGATCATATAGTTATTTGAAAAAAAAAACCAACGCGTGTGTCCAAAACATTTTTGTTGGTTTTCGTGGGTTCAACCTCAACGGAATTCACAGAGTATTGATTTTAGTCACACCTAGTATGCCACTGTTATTTCGATTGGATGTACAGTAAACCCTCAATTTAACGGACCCCGATTTAATGTATTTCGGATTTACCGGATAGCTTACAGCTGCATTACAGTATCTAAAATGCTATATTTCACGGAATTAAGGTTATTACGGAATTTTTATAGGAAAACTGTAATTTATAAAATGTGTAGGTTAATCACCTTCATACAATATTTATTTTATATTTTATTAATCTTTGAGTTAACTATTAGCGGGCAGCATCTCAGTTAGTTTTGATTAAGGTGTAGCAATCTCATAAAAGCTAGAGTTGAGGTGAGTGCAACCTGATTTAACGGACAATCGGCTTTAACGGACTAGAGCCTGTCCCATATAGTACGTTAAAACGAGGGTTAACTGTACACAGATGAAGTGAATTCCTCTCATGGATGGTGTGGAAGTGTCCGGAGGTTTGGTGTAGTGGAAGCGCGTGTAAAACTTAAATTTATCAATTTTGTTAACTCGTCGTTCTGGGATTGTCTTTTTATTGTTTTATAGCGTGCTTCGTGGCAGGACAGGTTGAATAGAGGCTACTGGTATTAAGAATTCATAATATATCGCTCAAGAGATGTATTTGTTTGCTCATACTTTGTAGTATTTTGTCCAGTGGACAGATGAGCTAGCGTTCAAACAGGTTTCACAACTCTAGCTACACCCAGCTAGTTTAGTTCAACATCTCGAGTGTTGCATGTTTGGACATCAAAGCTGATTTGGACAATTGAGAGTTCATTGGTTGAACTCATAGCTAGTGGACATGTCTTTGGCATGTAGGAGGTGCTGGTGAGTGGGAGGCCATTATCCTCAATTCTAATAATACTATGTATGAGGAACCGTTTTAAAAATTCGGTTTATTACATTGTTATATGTGGCTGGCCAAGTCCAAAAGTTGAAAAATATTGTTTTTTTTTAACGGGAGGAAAGTGTGTGGTAGTATATGAGTGATCATACAACATACAAACTTGATTGACGATTGACCAAAGTATCATGATTGTGTTGTTGCATTATTAAATATTTGAAATTTTTTGACATTTGTAGCTTATAAATTGCTTAATATATTTATATATATAAAAATAATAACACTAAAAATAATAAATAATAATAAAGAAAATAATAATAATGGATATCAACCAAATTTAATAAGTAAATTAATTAATAAACACAAAAAGAAAACTATTAATTCTAAAACTAATGAAAAAAATAACTATATTCAAATGATCTATCATGGAGATATTAACAAATCTTTACATAACATATTCTCCAAACAAGGATATAAAATTACATATAGAACAAAGAACAGTATCAAACATATACTACAACATAACTACTCTACTAAGAATAATGAAAACAAATACAATAATTCTGGAATTTATAAAATTAAATGTTCGACTTGACCTAAATATTACATTGGCCAAACAGGAAGAAGTTTTAGTAGAAGATTCAAAGAACATATACCAAAAAACAAACATCAAAATTTATCAACATTTGCTGAACATTTAATACAAGGAAACCATAATATTTCATCAATTGAAGAAAATTTAGACATTATACATTTTGCACCTAAAAGTAAAAAACTAGATGCTATTGAAAAATTTTACATATACAAAAACACAAAAGAAATCCCATCATTATTACTCAACGATCAAATAAAATTTCACTCAAATATTATGTTTGATTCTATCATGAAGATGCAAAATTATAAAATTTAACAAGATCTACAACTTATCCATCTACATTTTTATTTAAATTTTAATAATGTCAGCTGTTAAATTAATTATTCTAAAATTAAGTATATTTATAACCCTATTTATATTCTGTTTTTCTGATGATAGTCTTACGAGACTGAAATCGATCTTGAAAATTAAAAACACCAAAAAAATTGCTAAGTGTTATTATTTTTATATATATAAATTTGAAATTTATTTTTAATATTAAAAAAACGAAAAATACGGACATCTACACGGTTTTTTTTGTACGATACGATACGGACAGGGAATTTAAAATACAAACTGTCCGTTTAAAATACGCACGTATGGCAACCATAATTATGTATCGTACATACGTATATTCTTGAAGAATATACGGAAGAATAATTCTTCTATAATATTTAAAAGCCATTTACCACTCATCACTATTTCTTCAAAACTATACGTCCAATTAATTTGAAATTATTTACGTATTGGACTGTATAAGCTCACTAAGAAAGCATTTTCCTCTCTGACCTCAGGACTCTGTCCCACTGGCCTCCAAAATTCCTATGATATTATTATGGAGCTATATTAATTGATTTATTTATTTGACTAACAGCTGTTTTTTTTTATTAACTAAAAACAAATAATACTCAAAATACTGAACAATTTAGCCGACACCTATTTGTACAGGCTTGATGGGTTTTAGAGCCTAATGGCATTTATTAACGCTGAAGCTAACATTAATGTTACTAACCTTGAGGAAGGCATAAGGCGAGCAGGGCGAGGGCAACGGTCTGGCACCACATTATCACAGAGATGTAGAAAGTCGAACGAGGTACAAGTACGTCTGGCTGGACTGAACTGCGAAATGGCGTAGAGAGTTGAGTCGCACCCGGACCGACAGCTGTAGGGTGGGGAAGGGATAGTGGGGGGGACCCCCAACCCCCTCCCAGTGTGATTCATCATCAGGAATAATCCTAGTGTCACCAAAATGTTTAATTATTAGTGGAAAAGTTCAGGCCTATCTCACTTTTTTTAAAAATAACCAAATTGTCAGGAAAAAAGAACCGATTCTAATTCTAATTCGCTGACTTGTTTTATTTTATCACATTTTGAAGAACACTTATGCACTCTGTAAATGACAAACATACAGATGATAATTAAATAGTATGTTTGAAATTTTATTAACCCATCCGATTAGAACAGCAAGATCAGTTTTATTGGTAAAATTACGTTTGATTACATGATTTTCTATTCATTGTTTAGGTCATAGAGATGTGCTGTTTTGGGGGTAAGGATCGTATCAAAATTTTTCGCTTTAAGCTACAACAGATGAAAAGAACAAATTTTACTTTTTAAAATATACTGGGTAAATTAAAGCTTACGTTCTCTAGTAATTTTAGCGCTTAAGCACATACATTTCTTAAACGACTTATTTTAGGTTCGAATCTTGGAGATTAAATGTCGAGAAAAATGCCCAGTAACTTGCTTATCAAGTAAAATATCTACAGTTAATTTAAATAATGGCGTCGAATCATCTGACCAACTTCAGTGAATCAGAAATTTAACCTCTATTCCTTAAAGTACATGTATGTCTAAGATATATTTTATATAATATATTTGCAAACTAGATAGAACAATTTAATTTAGAATAATATCAATTGCGTTGCACTGTTTTTACTTTCTCCCTTATGCCGTTAGCATAGATAAAATATTGTGATCTAATAAACATTTTTTACAAGTCGGTCTAAAATTCCATGTTAGGGCTTCCTGAATTGGAGTTATCGAAACAAAATGTTGATGTCTGTCCGTATGTGTGTCTGTCTGTGTGTATGTGCAGTTCGCTGGAGACCAAACAGATGGATCGATTTTTATAAAATTGGTATGTAGGGTATGTAGGTGTGTTTGGCCAATATCTCCAGGCAATTTTTTAACTTTTTTGAAATTTTAGTTTTTTTTAATTATGAGCAAAAAACATCAAAAATGGAATATTCTCAAATATGGCTCTAACGACTTTCATTAAAATTTAAGGAAAGTTGTAATTTAAAATATTTTAGTAAAAACCGAATGTCTCAAAGGGAACTAGTGTTTGAGTCATTTTTTGTACGGGCATAAACATTTAAAAATGCAGTTTTGTCAAGCTTTGTTCTAACGATTTTGATTAAATTTTCAGTAAAGATGCAATTACAATTAAAAATATTTTTCACAACACTACCAAAAGTTCAGCTGTTTTCGTGAAGTGTTTATAACCAGCGAAACGTCATATTTCCCACAGCTGTCTATTGTTGACAGTCGAAAGTAACATTGTTTACGTTCGAAAATTTTCCACTATCAACAACTTAATAACCTTCAAAAGCTTTTAATTTATATGTGCATTTAAAATAGTAGAGCTGATTTTATAAAATGTTCCTAATTAAATAACAAGTTAACATTCCAAAATTTTTTATTCAGTAGTGTTGTGAAAAACATCGTTCAAAACTCAAGTGAAAATGTTTTGCACGTTCTCGACCAATTGAAGTGCTCGACAAGTCTCTCACTTCAAACATATGGTCTCGAACATGCAAAATCCCACTTTCCACTCTTGTTATGAAATATACTATTACTTACCACCCCACTAAGTTCGGGCTGGAGGCCGAAGGCCGGAAGCCACTAATTAAGTTGTTGAAGGTTTTTTTACAATAATAAAATCTGGCTTTGTTATTAATTGAACAGCTGTTTTTGAAGATTATTTTGTCCCATATTTTTATTTAAATAAAATAAGTGTTTTGTTTGTTCATTCCTTAGAAATGTAATCAATTGCACATTTGTTTTTATTTAGGTGTTTTTATTTTTTTACATCCTTCAATTTTAGTTTGTTAAATAATCTGACATAACAAAGAGAAAGGGAGAAAGTTTGTGACACTTACCTAGTACCATTTATTTATTCTCTATTTGGGATCTACGTTTAATTTCTGTTTCAGAATTAAATAAATAAAATCCAAAGTAAAAACGACAAATAATGAAGATGAATAGAAAATAAATCAAAGTAAATGCAGACAAATCAAAGGGAAATCTTACATTTATTGGCTTGGTGTTCGCTGAAAAGTGTTTTTCCCTTACGTTTGTAAAATACATTGTAATATTATTTGGAAAGTTGGATTCTCATCAAAATAACATTTTTTGTTGAGTGGTTTCCTTCAAAATACAATAGTAACTAAAGTGTGGTTAAAGCTATATTGGGAATGACGGAACAACAGGATTGATATATGCAAAAATAGAGTAGAAAGCCATTTTCCTGTGATCATTGATAATAGGTTGTTCTGGTTTGTACGAATATCTCACTAAAAAAACTTTTTGTTTGTTAGGTAAAGAGAACTTCTTGACTCCAACAAAATAAACAACATCGACACGTTAAAAAAATTAAATTCTTTTGTAGCCTTTTTTTATCAATATTCATTACATGACAAATGTTACAGTGAAGCTGTGTGTGAAACATTGTATTTTAATTAGTGTCATCCCCATTTCAAAAACGCCAATTTTACAAAACTTGTACAATTTGAGCTATAACACATCTAGTGAATTTTAAATTTTAATATGTAATTATTCAAATGTAATTACATTTATAGAATTCTTGGAATAGGTAGGAATTTTATACACTATTTATAAACTACAAAGTCATGCATTTGAGATAAATTATACCTTATACCATTTCACCTATATGCTGTTCGGTTAGAGTTGAGATTGAGGCTCCGCCAAGACTGCCACTGTCACAAGGGCACCGGCCAATAAAAAGGTTGCGTCCAAGTGGACTCTTGTTTGACATGAAGTCTGATTCATTGGCATCCCCAGTAGGCAGTTAGTCAGTCAGGCTCAGGCAGAAAGGACAGTTCATCATTACAGCAACATGTGAACGCCTGTGAATAGGCCTAGCACCTACGTCACACCAGCAGTGGGTGGAGCTTCACTCTCAACTCTCGTTGAATAGAATATAATTACGTTTGTTGAAGCAACGTGCAGTGAATTGTTGTGTAGCTGAATAGTCACTAAAGATGGAACAAAATATCGCTTTTATACATGAGGTATAGTCAGGTAACATTAAAATATTTTTTTGGGAGATTGTAGGTGATAGGCTGTATGCTCGGTCCTCTTAATACCGACATGGCGTCCGCTTGGTGGTTGCTATCGGCGTGGACACTACTAGAGAAGTCTGAGGTGTCCATGTTGGGTGGTAATCATTGTGCGGATGTTGTGTGGGGGAGATAACTGAGCATCAGGCTTGTCAATTAGCTGAAAGTCAGACCAGCACTACGTGGTTCGGATTCCACGTAAAGCTGTAGGTCCCTTAGTTGCCCTGGCTGTTGGGCTATTAATAAATAGCCCTTTCTGAGGAACAGTTGAACTCAGTTAGTAACCAGACTACACTCATCTACACTCATCCTACACTCATCCTACACTCATAAAACCATTCATATTCGCCTTAAAATACGCACAACGTTATGTCGGCGTCTCTTATGTACGTTATGTCTTACATCTTACATATGTAAGAATGTAAGAATAAGAATACTTCTTGGTGAGATCATTTTTGTAAGGAACGACCTTACAAATAGTTCCTAAACAAAGCAACGTGCAGTATTTATATGCGTCAATGTGCATTGTTAAAACACGTAAACTTATTATAAAATCGTTAACTATTTGAACTCACAGCAACGCCTTTACACAGTAAGGTGTACTGTCTTTACACAGTAAGTGTAAAGTACACACAGAGCAACTTGCATTCTGTTTGTGACGCAACCTTCACCGTTGCGTGTCTGTCATTTCTGTCATGTTTACCTGCTAACATATGTTGCGCCACATGTCACTGCTTATCTTAGAAGAGTTTTACAGTTTTATAAATTATTATAACTGAATCTTAGAAATTGTAAAGTGACAATAAGTCATTGTTGTGGTCATGGTAATTAGTGTGTTTACGAGCTGACACATTCTATTAACCGCTATACAAATTATTTACTGTCTATTCTCATTATTTTGTTATTTATAAGTTAACCAGATCGTTATCGATATTATAAATTACCTTTTACGAGTGTAATTCATTCAATGTCAATTAAATCATGTAATAATCACACACCATTGTGGTGACTTTTAATTTATTGGCTTACGGCTTGGATATCATTACCTTGATGTACATGTTGACGCTACCTTAAGTCTCCCAATACTAATGACTAGAATGAAGATGACTGTCGCTCTGTTTCTACACAAGCTGATCAATGGGGCCATAGACTGCCCAGATCTACTGACTCTTGTTGAATTTAGGATTCCCGGCACCACCAGATCACAGGATAATTTCGCAGGCGTGCCATGTCATCCCTACACCCACCAAAGCAGTATTCCTCATCGGATAAGAATTGAAAATTAAATTACTAACGATATTGAATTGTTCGGGTCACACATGTCATTTCGAATGAGTTCATAGAATATTGACCACTAACGCTTGTGATGAGTAGTCTGTATACAAGTTGTTACCTACGCTTGTGATGAGTAGCCTGTATACAAGTTGTTACTAACGCTTGTGATGAGTAGCCTGTATACAAGTTGTTACTAACGCTTGTGATGAGTAGCCTGTATACAAGCTGTTACTAACGCTTGTGATGAGTAGTCTGTATACAAGTTGTTACTATCGCTTGTGATGAGTAGTCTGTATACAAGCTGTTACTAACGCTTGTGATGAGTAGCCTGTATACAAGTTGTTACTCACGCTTGTGATGAGTAGCCTGTATACAAGTTGTTACTAACGCTTGTGATGAGTAGTCTGTATACAAGTTGTTACCTACGCTTGTGATGAGTAGTCAGTCTGTATACAAGTTGTTACCTACGCTTGTGATGAGTATCATGTATACAAGCTGTTACTAACGCTTGTGATGAGTAGCCTGTATACAAGTTCTTACTAACGCTTGTGATGAGTAGCCTGTATACAAGTTGTTACCTACGCTTGTGATGAGTAGTCTGTATACAAGTTGCTACTATCGCTTGTGATGAGTAGCCTGTATAAAAGTTGTTACTAACGCTTGTGATGAGTAGCCTGTACAAAAGTTGTTACTAACGCTTGTGATGAGTAGTCTGTATACAAGTTGTTACTAACGCTTGTGATGAGTAGCCTTTATACAAGTTGTTACTAACGCTTGTGATGAGTAGCCTGTATATAAGTTGTTACTAACGCTTGTGATGAGTAGCCTGTATACAAGTTGTTACTCACGCTTGTGATGAGTAGCCTGTATACAAGTTGTTACTAACGCTTGTGATGAGTAGCCTGTATACAAATTGTTACTAACGCTTGTGATGAGAAGCCTGTATACAAGTTGTTACTAACGCTTGTGATGAGTAGCCGGTATACAAGTTGTTACTAAGTAGCTGAATAGTCTACTAAAGTTTGGTACTATCGCTTTATACATAGTGTATATCAGGTAACATAAACTATTTTTGGGAGATTTACGATACGCTGTATGCTGAGTAGCCTGTATACCGACATGGGTGTTGGTTCTAACGCGTGGCATATGAGAGACTGAGTGATCACATGTTGTGTAATCATTGTGCGGAGTGTGTGGGATACTTATCAGCTTGTCATTAGCTAAAGTCAACCAGACTTGTGGTTGGATTACCACGTTAAAAGCTGTGTCTTTAGTTGCCTGGTGATTGGCTATTAATAAATTGTTTCTAAACAGTTGAATCGTTAGTAGCCATGATACATATTACACTAACTACATCATATAAACCATTAAATTGTTAAATACGCCCGTTGTGATGAGCCGTTATAGGAGATTGTTACTAAACTTCTTGGTGAGATCATTTGTGAATTACAAAGTTAGTTCCTAAACAAAGCTTGTGATGCGTAGCATTGTTAAACAAGTTATTACTAAATCGCTTTTGAATAGCACGTTACACAGTAGGTGTACTTTTACGCTGTGAGTGAGAAGTCCTATACAAGTTGTCTTACGTTTGTGATGAACTTACGTGTGTTCAGTTGTTACTGATCATTTTGTGATGTGTAGCCTGTATACAAGCTGTCCTACAGTCACTGCTTCTGATGAGTTTACAGTTTATAAATTTTTACTGATCTGATTGTTGCATAAGTCATTGTGTGGTCATGGTAATAGTGTGTTTACGGCTTGAGATTCTATAACCGTATACAAATTGTTACGTTTATCTTTGATTGTTAGTCTTATACAAGTTGTACACTACGTTTCGATATATAATTCTTTTACAAGTGTATTACATTCAATGTCGATATTTAATCATGTATATCAACCATTGTGGTGTACTTAATTTATTGGTAGCCTGTTACAGTTGATTATCATACCTTGATGTATGTTGACGTATACTAAGTCTATACTAAGCTAGATGAATGACTGTCGCTCTGTTTACAAAGCTGATCAATGGCTCATGATGACCAGATCTAGCCTTTGTATAATTTAGATTCCACACTCAAGGTTTTTCGCAGGTGATGTATCCTACAAAAAGTATTCCTCATCGATAAGAATTGGATGAAAGTTAGTACGTATAATTGTTCGGTCACACGTCATTTGATGAGTTCTGAATACGTGTTACTAACGCTTGTGATGAGTAGCTGTATAAAAGTTGTTACTAACACTTGTGATGATGTAGCCTGTATACAAGTTGTTACTAACACTTGTGATGAGTAGCCTGTATAAAAGTTGTTACTAACGCTTGTGATGAGTAGCCTGTCTACAAGTTGTTACTAACGCTTGTGATGAGTAGCCTGTATACAATCTGTTACTAACGATTGTGATGAGTAGCCTGTATAAAAGTTGTTACTAACACTTGTGATGAGTAGCCTGTTTACAAGTTGTTACTAACGCTTGTGATGAGTAGCCTGTATACAAGCTGTTCCCTACGCTTGTGATGAGTAGCCTGTATACAAGTTGTTACTAACGCTTGTAATAAGTAGCCTGTATACAAGTTGTTACCTACGCTTGTGATGAGTAGCCTGTATACAAGTTGTTACTAACGCTTGTAATAAGTAGCCTGTATACAAGTTGTTACCTACGCTTGTAATAAGTAGCCTGTATACAAGTTGTTACTAACGCTTGTGATGAGTAGCCTGTATAAAGTTGTTTCTAACGCTTGTGATGAGTAGCCTGTATACAAGTTGTTACTAACGCTTGTATTAAGTAGCCTATACATAAGTTGTTACCTACGCTTGTGATGAGTAGCCTGTATACAAATTGTTACTAACGCTTGTAATAAGTAGCCGGTATACAAGTTGTTACCTACGCTTGTGATGAGTGGCCGGTATACAAGTTGTTACCTACGCTTGTGATGAGTATCATGTATACAAGCTGTTACTAACGCTTGTGATGAGTAGTCTGTATAAAATTTGTTACTAACGCTTGTGATGAGTAGCCTGTATAAAAGTTGTTACTAACGCTTGTAATAAGTAGCCTGTATACAAGTTGTTACTAACTCTTGTGATGAGTAGCCTTTATACAAGTTGTTACTAACGCTTGTGATGAGTAGCCTGTATACAAGCTGTTACTAACGCTTGTGATGAGTAGCTTGTATAAAATTTGTTACTAACGCTTGTGATGAGTAGCCTGTATAAAAGTTGTTACTAACGCTTGTGATGAGTAGCCTGTATACAAGTTGTTACTAATGCTTGTGATGAGTAGCCTGTATACAAGTTGTTACTAACGCTTGTGATGAGTAGCCTGTATACAAGTTGTTACTTACGCTTGTGATGAGTAGCCTGTATACAAGCTGTTACCTACGCTTGTAATATGTAGCCTGTATACAAGTTGTTACTAACGCTTGTGATGAGTATCATGTATACAAGCTGTTCCCTACGCTTGTGATGAGTAGCCTGTATACAAGTTGTTACTAACGCTTGTAATAAGTAGCCTGTATACAAGTTGTTACCTACGCTTGTGATGAGTATCATGTATACAAGTTGTTACTAACGCTTGTAATAAGTAGCCTGTATACAAGTTGTTACCTACGCTTGTAATAAGTAGCCTGTATACAAGTTGTTACTAACGCTTGTAATAAGTAGCCTGTATACAAGTTGTTACTAACGCTTGTAATAAGTAGCCTGTATACAAGTTGTTACCTACGCTTGTAATAAGTAGCCTGTATACAAGTTGTTACTAACGCTTGTGATGAGTAGCCTGTATACAAATTGTTACTAACGCTTGTAATAAGTAGCCTGTATACAAGTTGTTACTATCGCTTGTGATGAGTAGCCTGTATACAAGCTGTTACTAACGCTTGTGATGATTATCATGTATACAAGCTGTTACTAACGCTTGTGATGAGTAGCCTGTATACAAGCTGTTACTAACGCTTGTGATGAGTAGCCTGTATACAAGCTGTTACTAACATTTGTGATGAGTAGCCTGTATACAACTTGTTACTAACGCTTGTGATGAGTAGTCTGTATACAAGTTGTTATACTAACGCTTCTGATGAGTAGTCTGTATACAAGTTGTTACTAACGCTTGTTATGAGTAGTTTGTATACAAGTTGTTACTAAATCGGATCGTGCCTATTATACTAGACTGTTTCGACTATCTACTTATCATAATCATATTTATTAAAACAATCTGGCAATTTAGTTCACTCACTTTCTGAACTTATTACTTGACCGATTTTGATGAAATGTGTTTTATTCAAAAGATTAATTTAATTTCTAATTCGTAACGTAGTTAGATTTTTGAAATTCCGATAGGTCTTTGTCCTACATGGCGTCAAAGCTGCAGTGTTACTCTTATGGACAATTTTAATTTACCTTCTGGTGGCATTAACAAATAATGTTAAATAGTCCATATAATTTGTTAGGTTAAACATAGAGAGCAGCACAAAAATATATCAAGTTAAATATATAAGAGCGAATACATATCTGTCTGTGTGTATGTTATGATCAGCCATTAAACAAAATGAAAACATTTGACAGGCTTGATAATAACATTGGTTTTTATAATTATTATACTATAAATAGAGTGAAAATCAAGTGCAGTAAGTGAACTATTGTAAATGAATTTAAATAATATGATTTTACAGTTTAATGACTAATATTCATAGAAGTCAAAAGTTACATGCCGACGCCGAATGCCGAGATGTCACGAGCGCATCGAGTGACGGGATTGGCACACGAAGCGTGCAGGGGTGTCCCCTAGTACTGATTGATGCTGTGATCATTTGTAATTTTAAATAATTCTGTGCTTTTGTAACATGATTAGTATCATTACTTCAACATTACTAATATTCTTAACTAACTGAAATTAGCTACCATAACAATTGATTATTTATTTATGACTTTTGCATTACTTTAATTATTACTATACTAGATGAATGTTATTTAATGTTAAAATGTCGTATCATAAAACATCAAGTATAACATGTATACATCACAAAACGGTTTACCGTTGAATTAAATAAATTAATAAATTTAAGAACGTTTCCTTTTGTTCATAGTATACGAATATTATCGATTTTTGTATTTTATTAAATTGATTAGTTATAAAATTTTAATTTCCTTAAGGTTTTTGATAGTCCCAACTTAATCGTGAGGATATTGCTATGTAAATCTATATTTATAAAAGAGGATGTTTGTGTATATATATATATATGTTTGAAGTTTATGCGCTGCCAAACCATCCAACCGATCACCATGAAACTTTAGGATGTTGTCCTGTATACTCCCGAGATGGTTTCTGTGAAGTTTGATGCAGATCCGTCCACAAGGTTCCGCCCCACGGGCTCCTAAAGATCCCATGTTATTCAAATGGAGAATCTGAATTGTTTACAAAAAACATATGACTGTATGGTTTAATGTAGTTTCACATGCCATAAGCAGATTGAAGTTCTCACAACAACAGTACTGTATATGTTTTGATTTATTGTAGTTCTACATTTCACCTTGAGAGTGTAGCACACACTACTTTTACTTGATCAGGTGATCTGTATTTGGTGTTAACCTTTTTTCCTCGGTAATTAAAACATTTGGTGAAACGTGAAAATAAAAAATAAATAATTATTTGTTTTGCAGTTTACTTTTTATGACATGCCTCCTAAAAAATCTAATATTGGTAGAAGAAGCAAAACTGCACGAATTCTTTCAGCTATTAGGTTCTAAATCAAACTCAATATTATGACCGGCGAAGCGGGCGGGTACAGCTAGTATTATATATAATACTAGCTGACAGCTCTTGCTCTTCACTACGGGATGGTTCTTTACGCTTGCTTAACATTCTCTTCGTGGTTCTCTACAAACGATCACATCAATATAAGAGAACAAGCTGCTGCCGTTCTCTTAGATAACAAAGTTTCATAGTCTAGAACATCCTATAAGTTTACTTGAGGGCGATGCAAATTACAGTTCGGCAGCTTTTAATGTAACCTTCTTATAGAACCTGTGTGAGAGAAATAGCTAGTCATTGAATTGAGGCACAAAATAAGTCTTCTCCCACCACTGTATCGACGTGCCACATTTAGTTGTCATGGATACGCTGTGGGAAGCTCCGCCTACTACGTCATCGTGCTAGGTGACCATTGGCGGGCAAGGCACTTGGTGGGAATAATCAAAACCAAATCAGCTAAGCTGATAGTTCATGTTTATGTTTTTTGTATCAGCTGTTTAAAATAAATAATTTAATTAAATTAATACCAATATTTCTCTTATTGAAAAAGGAAACTTTTTAGAGGCTGTTTCTACTCTTTAGGAATAGAATTTAGAGAAATTCTTCCTTAGAGGGTTTCTATGATACAAGAGTCAACGTCTTTCCAAACTTAACCAAAATCTTTGTAGTGGTTTCGGAGATTTGGTGATGATTGAGTACATCGTTTTGGATTTTACGTATTAAGATTTGAAAGCAACCCTCTCTTATCTTCATTTCAACATCTTCATTTTACTTTTCTATTGTCTATAGTGTTTGAATATATAAGTTTAGTGAATCGAGATAAATATAATTTTTGTCTAAAAAAAAAAATGTAGAACAAACGATCACTAGCGTCCCAATATTGAGTCAATGCCAAAGAAGACCATAGAAGTAATAACAAGCCATTGTGCTACACAAGGCTTATCAGCTGACATGAATTGTTTCCATGTCTTTGGGTTTTCCACTGTGCCTGGCATACACAAATTTCGTATATAATAATTTTTATAAACAAATTCCATATAATTCACTAACTAACATAGTTGTTTTTTCATTGTTTTCTCAGTTAAATTGAACATTTTAAATCTAATTTATTTTTCATTCTTGTAAAAGATTATTGTTTATTTGTGGAGTAAAAGTTTGCTTTGTAGTCAATTATGTATATATCGATTGTTAAAATATTTATAAAGTTAACTATTTAGAATATAGTAGAAAACTGCTTATTGCATGAAGAAAATACGTGAAATTGCATGACAATTGGCTTAAAAAGATTTTAAAAAGGTAATAATAACTATATTAATTAATTATTTAAAACATTAAGCTACACAATCACTCCAACAAGGGCTCATTCATACATACAAAATTTGTTAATTTATTCTCAACCTGCACTATCTGAAAATTGGATAATTGTTGTGATTTCAAAATAAATTGTATTGTAAAGAGTTTTGTTGAGGCATATAAATTATGAATAAGAAAGAAAATAACAAAGCTATTACCTCATCTTCTATTTATAAAATTTCTCAATCTGAGCATGGGCTGAATTCATTATTATTATTCATTAGTAAGACGCCGATCGATAAGATATGGGCGGATATGAGGGTGAAATGAGTGTAGATGAACGAGTGTAATCATTGTTACTAATTAAGGTCGATTGTTCCTCAGACAGAGCTATTTATTGATAGCCCAATAGCCAGTGCAACAAAGGAACCTACAGCTTTACGTGGAATCCGAACCACTTATTATTGGTCTGATTTACAGCTAACTGACAAGCCTGACTCTCTGTTCTCTTTGCACAACATTTTATAATTGTCTTCGACTTCCCATTCATTCACAAAGCTCCCATGAATAGACTGCCAAATCATCACACAGCATTGAAACTAAATGTTCTATTGAATACACTTTGCAATAATATATCTCGAAGGAGTTTATATAGGAAAATCATCCTTTCAAAAAGAAGAACAGTGTTTAATCATTTGAAAATTAAAATAAAAAAATATTTGTTATACAACTTTTAACATAGGTTCGATTAAAAAAATATACCACTCATTTTTGGAACGATTCCTTCCTACAAAGATATCTCAATAAACACTGTTAATTAGTACCCAATTAATTAATTAAGCACCGTAATATTATCGGACAATTTATGTAGGGAGAGGGCGTGGATGTAGGGGCGCCTGGAGATTTGCGTGTTGTAAGGGTGTTAATGTTGGATGGGGATCAACGACCATTACAGTTGTACCAACGTTTACGTTTCGGTTGATCAAAGTAGTGGTAAAAATAGCGTTTCAGTCTGTAAATATTGTTGACAGAACTCTTCTTTGAACATATCAATAAAATGTTTAGATTGTATAACTACAGGTAATAGTAAACTTAAAATTTGTACTGAGAAGACAATCGTGCAACATGTCTATTATCATTGCATTTTCACCCTGAAAACAATGTTGTATTTAAAAGTCAAATGGGTTGTACCGTTACCAATGTGAGAATACTTAAAGGAATATTCATTAACTATTAATAACAAATTCCACTGAAATATTTTCAAAGAAATATTTGTGAGCCGACCTCTACATCTTTAACCTAATGATATCTTATAAACAGTACAAACCTGTTGCATTTTAAATAACCATTGTTTTCAGGGTGAAAATACAATATTAATAGACATGTCGTATGACTGTCTTCTCATATCTCGGACCTCAGGTTACTCCCAATATTACAGCATACTTCAAAAGTACAGCACCTACTTATGTAATGAATCGCAAAACTGAAAAAAACTTTTAATTTATAATATTCTGCGTATAATAAAGACAGCCTAGATGGGATGTCCTAATGTGTTTTATTTTTTCAAGTTTGACCATTCTTGGTACGAGAAAACAACCTTCATCCTGATTATAAATGACTTTGTGGTATAATTTCCGACGTGCTTATAGGATTGGCTTAGTGACTCACAAGTCTGTGAAATGATGTACTTGTTTTTAATTTTTGACAACAGACTGACCAAAATTGATTTCCAAACACCAAAAAATATGTCCAGTTGTATTGCTTCCAGGTTTCCTTGGTTTCCGTTTCGAATTTCCACGTGAAACAATCACATTTATATCCACCTCTCACTTTTTAATTTCATACAACATTCCATATTTCAGTAGAACAGTTTTCACTAGAATTTGAAAGGACTTTGTTGGGTACGTATATGTTTTTGATTAACTAATGAAGATAGTGATTTTAATATTTCCAAAATCCAAGTCTGCTCAATATGACGTAGGCCTACTCAAAAATATAAAGTGAAATGTATTTAGAAATACACTTTTTGAGCTTATATTCGAAATCAAAAATCATCGAAATCACCGATCGCAGAGATATGGACGAATATGAGGGTTGAATGATGTAGAACCAGTGTAGTAATTGCTACTAAGGTCAACTGTTCCTTAGACAGAGCTATTTATTAATAGCCTAATAACCAGGACAACTAAGGAGCTTACGGCTTTATGTGGAACGTGAACCACGTAATATTGATCTGATTTTCAGCTAAGAAGCTTGATACTCACTTATCTTCCCTTCATAACGTCCGGTCCTTGACAACCACCCAACACGGACACCCCACACTTCTCTAATAGTGTCCAAATCAATGGAAACCACCTATATCTCCCACAACTTCCACAAACTTTATCCCCAAGTAGCTGGGTTACAGAACTGCACCACAAGTGGCGCAGCAACTTCTTTTCAGAAAAAGAATTAATTTTCAGCTAAAAATTAATTCTTATTTACAGTAGAAATATCGTTTATTATTATCTAAATAATATTTTAGAAAAACGGACATTTTAATATAAATTATAACTAGTATATCAATGTAATACTGGTTTATATATATCAAACTAACATATATATATATATATATATATATATATATATTTATTTATTAATAAGACGCCGATCGTCAAGATATGGGCGAATATGGATTTCGAATGAGTGTGATGAGTGTTTATGAGCGAATGTAGTCATTGTTACAAACTAAGGCCGACTATTCCTTAGAAAGTGTCATTAATTAATAGCCCAATGACAAATGAACAGCCGGTGGTTATCAGCTGATCCTTCTCAAAATGTATTATGACTCTGATTGGGATCGATATATATATATATATATATTTATTTATTATATGTATGAGAATGTTTTATACATATAAATTGCACCTTTTGGTTACAGTAATCATTAAAATAGTTTCATAAAATTAGCTGTAAATAAAGAATCGTTTAACCGTAACTAACCAACATACCTTTGAGTTAGATAAACATCGACTATCTGGGTAATGAAATGAATAAACCATTACAAAACAATATTTAAAGTAATTAAAATGTTACATATCATAATAATTACAAACTATAATCTACAATGGTTGTCATTACTAAGTTTTATAACTGTAAACACATTGTTTCAGCACAGATATACATTTATTGTATACAAATCATATAATGCACACTTAACGGTACAACAAGTGTTTAAATTATGCTACACTTGAAGATATTCAGAATACTCACCAAAATACAGTTGTACAAACAGTTATTACATTTTTAAGTTATATTACTGTTATATTCTATTTAAGATATTACGTAAAATTAACAAATATTTCGTTAGAGTTAAAAAAAATACTACATGTTAATACTAATTAGTGTAAAATATATTTTTTGTCATTACAACAAGTAGAGTATAAAGTCGAGTAATTTGTATTGGAATGTTTATTAAGAGAATTTAAAAGTCTTGTTTATTTTTTGTAGAAAGAAAACAAAACAATTAAAACTACGTTCAACCTTTTCTAAAGTTAGTAACTGTCATCGCTGCAAATTGCAGAAGTAACATTCCCCACAAGTGTCAACTCCCTTTTTTACTTGAAGACTGCGGAGGATGCGACAAGGGCGGGAGCGACGACCAGGACTAACGTCCATCCTCGGACCAAGGGTGACGCCCCATTACAAGCATCAGTGTGGCAGGTCTGGCAGAACTCCAGGTCTCTCGACTTGAGCTGACTACAGACGTCGAAGGTGTCAGCCCTAGGGATGGTGCAGCTGCGGACGACTACTTCACGGCCGTACTCTACAACACAGAAAGTCAAGGAAGATTGCGTTTTTCTGATAATAATAGAAAAGTTCAAATGCTAAATCATAGGATGCAAACGAATGTGAAAAGTCAAAATTAGTGAACATTCCGGTACTTTGTTTGTTTCAACCAAGATAACAGTTATTAAATCATTGACGAATATATATACTAACCATCAAATATTTAAAAATTCTATTTATATAATCATCAGAACATTGATATATTTTAAAGAAGTTTTATTTGATTAATATTTTATAATAGTTAATCAAATTTCCTGGAGAATCTGTCACGGTCAATGTAATCAATATCACCATTGTGGTCTTCTGGGTCCGGCCGTGTCAAACTATGTACATCAGGAGCCGACGTTTCGGTCTCTTTATAGAGTAGGCTACCATCTTTAGGGCTACACGCACTAGCTCACGTAGAACTATGAGGAGTACTGAGTAGTATGAGTAGAACGTGTGCTAGTGCTTCTATGTAGCCCTGAAGATGGCATTCTAAAACGAGACCGAAACGTCGGCTCCTGATGTTTTACACGATATTCAGACCCAGAAGACCACGATAGTGATATTGACTTAATCAATTTTAAAAATTGTATATTTGTTTATATATATATAAAATTATTTACCTAGCCATGCAATCGTAATAAATTGAAAAAGCAATAAGTGAGTATTATTATTATTATTACTAAGGGATTTAATTAAAACTGAATTTCATTATGTTAATTAGAAATAATTAAACATTTTCAAATCCAGTTGAAGGAAATAGTATTTCAAATTTTCGGAACTTTGATTCAGCATACACACTAATGACCTTTTTGTAATTAATCACCGCCTTACTACACTATCATTAAATTAATTTAGGGTCATGTTTGTATTATATGTTGAGGTTTTAATCTCGAAAATAATTTAGTGTTAAAAAACTAAAATCAGTAAAAGATATTTTAACTTACCTCGTCGTTTGGCCTTGACACACTGGAAGTCCTCGGGCTGCACAGTTCTATATCCAAAGCTGAAGATTCCAGGAATTTGGTCGCTGATGTCCCGCATGTTCTCTTGGGAACAGTGGGTCAATTTGTGTTGGTGGTGGGACGGCAGGAAGTCGTCCTTGCAGCTAGGGTCGCGCTCCGAGGAGCAGACGTAGCACCGAATGGCCTCCCCTAGAAATATAAAACCATCTGGCGGTAAGCAAATCACAATGTTTAAGAACCATTAAATTTATTTTATTAAAAATGTTTTCCTCTATCATTAACATATATCAGGGGCAGTTCCAGCTTTGGATTCACCTAAATTCAACCACATTAAGGCCCCGTACTGCATTCAATGTATTAAAAACAACCAAGAAACATATAACAGTTTGGAATCAATCAATTCCTACATAGTTATAACTGTGTAGTTTGAATACTTCAGTGAAGGCCACTTCAATTTGATATAGAAACATAGATATTGATTGGCCGCTAAGATTACGATCTACTGAAAGGAATGGTATGAGAAAAATACTCTGAGTGGTAGAGGTGAGATGGAGAACTACTCCATCAACAAATTTCGTCTACAATTTTATCTCAATATAATAATTTTTCGTAAAAATTGAATGCAACTAATTAAAAAAGAAAAGTGACAAGATAAATTCCTTGATAATTTATTGGTTGCCACAAATTTTGGAGTTATAAAATTACCTGTTAATTTTAATAGGACAGGCATCCTATTTTTCTTACTCAATTGAACAATTTGAGTAATTAGCCATCTCCATAAAAGAATATTATTTCAAAATTAAAATAAATTTCTGTGTATAGTACCTGTCTAAGTTAGGCCTAATTTTATTTAAACAGCTAGTTTCCTTATATTGAAGAATACCCGAGTAGAATTTGAATTAAAATTAGGTAATTTTCATCTCAAGCCAAGTGTTTATTGTGAATTATTTTTACCTTTTTTAAAAAGATGTTTATATTGTGCAAATAATCCGGAAAACTTCAATATATTTTCCAAGGTTTATCTTTTGTAAAGTTAACTTAATGTTCAAAAAGATTGGCAATATATTATTTAATATGCTGTAATATCATTGGAAAATAGAACTTGGCAATCTTAATAGATTTAATAACAAAACTAATTTCGATTTCACAAGATCATCATCAGTTGTGTTATAAGTTAAATTGAGTAAAAAGTAAGATTATAATATTTATATAAATAACATATTACAAGGGAAACCCCTGTACTCTTCAATTAGCTAGTCCCGTCATTAGCTGAGCTAGTGAGTCTTCGGCCTTTGGCCTTGGTTTGTGACTTGACTTCAAATATTAGTATTTTCACTAAATAAAGTAAAACTATAATTGTAAATTTATTTTACAGCAGCTTATTCAATGCACTTGCGTTGTTATCTATTTATTGATATAAACACCCAATCTTATTATTTAGCTTATTTCTAAAGTATATGTATACGAATTTACTCTTCCTAACATATGAAAGGTCTATGACATCCTGAAAATGAGAACACCATTGTTTACATTCCATCAGCTGTTTAAATTGTATGGATAAATATTTGAACAGCTGTTACTTTTCGATTAATTAAGTCTCTCTCCGTGTTATTCTTGTGGTAAAAAACGTACTCTAAGGACTTCCCACGCGCTTCAGGGTGGAAATATCGAACAACGAATTGCACGATTACGAATTTGGGTGAATGTGTTGACAACTGAACCCTTAAAATTGATAAAACAATGCGCGATGAGTTACGTTAGCAAAAAATGGTTTCACATATTATATACAAGGGGACACCCCTGCACGCTTCGCGTTCCGACCCCGACTCTGCGCTCGATACAACTCGGCATGTGACTTTGGCTACAAATAATAGAAGAATTGTATAATGTAAAATAAAAATATTAAATTTATTTACAGTATTTCACTCACACTACTTGCGTTGCTACTTATTAATTAGTATAGGGTATTTCTAGGCCTATTTCAAACGTGTTTATTTCATTTGCTTTTGTTTAACAGCTGAAGATTAAACTCTTAATGCATCAATAGGGCATTCTCAAATATACAAAATAAGCATGTTTGTATATTTACAAAAGAGCTGTTATTGATTTACGAAAATCAACCCAATGTTATTCTTATGGTAAAAAAAGAATTTTTGAGGGGCCTTTTGTACTCCTTAGGAATAGAATTTCGGAAAATCCTTTCTTAGTGGGTCCCTTCAGCCTTGTTTGTACTAGGCTATTAATTTAGTCGAGTGGCGAGTAGTTTAGTAACTAAACATGTCCGAACACAAAACATTTAGTTGAGTTGTTTAGTGAATTATTTAGTAGAGTCAATCTATTTTATTCTATTCTCGACGGTCGAGTAGCTTCCCCCACCACTCGCCACTAACTACTGGCTCATCGTCTAAACGGTCCGAACACCTGGTTTTGTTTTAGTCGAGTTCATTAGTTGCCACAAAATGGCGTTTTTCACTGGAGTGGGGAAAAAAGTTAAAAGTCTTTTAATAAATATATTCAACATTAATGTATGTGGAATATTAAGCCATCAACTTAAAAAAACAAACAAAAGAGCAATGTCTTTTTTTATTTTTATAAAATACAAATAATTTAAAAATAAAATTTATTTTTATAAAATAAAAAATATAAATATAAAAATACCATTTATTTTATAAAATAAAATAAAAACATTCTGTTTCTTTCTATTTATCACACAAATGTCTTCCTCCACCTATTCTAAAATAGCAAGTGATAAAAGGTTTATCAGTTTGTTTATTTTGTTGCGTTGTAGAGCGTTCATTTATATAATGCAGAACTCGCTACTTGTGTACTATACTCGACTGCTAGTGCGAACGATTTTTGGGCAGTAGCGAGCATTTTAGCTACTAAAGCACTCTATACTCCACTAAATTACTAGACTAGTGCGAACAATGCCTGCGATACTAAAGCTAACTTCCTTTAAAATTTCGTGTAAATTCGTTCAGTGGTTTTTGAGATTTCGTCAAGAATGAGTGAGTGAATCAGTCAGTAAGTGGTATTTGGCTTATATATATAAGGATTTAAATATATGTTGTGTTAATTTGGCATAATTGGTGCAAGAAACCAACGAGTAAAGTTAAACGGAATGATATAATCGTCATTCCATCGGGGTCCTCCGACCAGATAGTAAATCGTCAGCGTTCAGTGAGAGGGATCTGTCTGTCTCGGGGTTGGTCTGGCGCCAGGCCCGAGGGTCGATACAACCCCAGACTCTGTGGCATTCCAATAAACTAAACTACCCCAAAACATCGTCAAAAGGCACTTTAGATATGTAACTGTCCCTTTAAAGTTATAGAATGTGCGTCTCCTTTACAATTACATTTAATAGCTTTAAATATGACATACAATTAAATTTGGATGATTTTTAACGGATTTAGTATAAAATAAGATAATATCATTATAAGATTGTCTGACATAAAACATAATAATAGACGCCAGGGGGCAGCTTTACCAAAAATGCATGTATTACGTGTCCAAATAAACCCTTAAAAAATCCCTTTACTAAATAAACTTAAAAAAGTAATGCAATTTATACTAAGTAAATTTGAAGTACTTATTTCTGTTTTATTTTTAAAAAAATTTAAACAACTTTCTCAGAAACAAATGATATACAATATATAATAAAAGATGTTATGTATTTAATAGATATTTAAAAACGTTATTGTACATTAACATTAAAAAAACTACCCCCCCTTTCTTGCACTCAACTCTGAATTACTCAATAACTATTAACGGTACAGTTATAAAACCGACATCAGAAGCTTTTTCAGGTAAAAATACATGAGATTTTAAAGAATTTTCCACTTATTTTAACTTTTTAGAAGCTCAATTAGGCTTTAATTTCACTTTTTCCCAGGATTCATTTTGCTAGCTCTCTCACTTCTCGTACGTTAACGAAGAGTTTTTGGACTTTATATTAGATATATATAACATTTTTTTCATTATTTTTACCAGTATAATGTGCTTTAGAATGGGAGGACTTAATGTATCACCCTGTGTAGTTTTGTTATACATATTTAAATGAAGTAAATAAAAATCTTGTATAAACGGGGTGAAATGAAAAATGAAAAAAAAAAAATAAATAAACAAAAACAGTGAAAATTAAGAGGGGTGAAGCTAAGACTATTAAGTTATCCATTCCACTAAACAATATATATAAATAAATGAAAACAATTAAAGGAAGATATTTATAGAAGGTTTTATATGTTTCGCTAATATATATATATTGAACTAACATTACAAGGGGAAATGAAACTAAATACTAACAGAAATATCGACATCCATTTTCATTTATAAAATCCCCGAGGGGTGAAACTAGCACTTGTATGCCAGAGGGCTTTTCAGAATAATTATTGAGGATATAGTTTTATATGAAATAAAATTTATAAAATGTTGAGTGGGAGCTGACATAGCTGGCAGATCACGAATTCGTGACAGTCCAGCTACCAGGTTTGTTATTCATTTAGAACTACCCAAGGGATACACGTACAGCTTTAAAGATTTGCTGTGGACGTGAACAACATCACCCTCCAATTTGTTTCTTATTAACGATCCATCAATACCTGTTGATGGAATGAACCTCTAACGTTGGGAATGGGCACTTTTGAATCGGTTCTGAACTGGCTTGGCTAGATGTAACTACTGGAAGTATAAATGGGGATTGACAGTAGATCAGTCATGTGATTGTGGGGAGTCTATCCAAACAATGGTTCAAATAATTACAGAATACACCCTACGCTCTTTTACGTAGGGATTAACCAGCATAAACAGAATCAGTGAGGCAGGTCGTAAATGGTTCGATGGATTGGATTTAGTTTTGTGACAGGAGATCACTTTTATTTTATATACTACATGGCTTTTGGATCTTAATCCAATACGTATCAAGGATAACAAAAGAATTAAATATTAGCTAACAAAAACCATACGATATATTATTTATGAAATATGAGTTTTAAAGTATACTTGAATTACCTGAAAATTAAAAAAATTGTTACTTGTTTATATTCATTTTAAATTTTTTATTTTTAAGAGAACTTGATTTTTTTTAATTTAGTGGGTTTTTTTGGTGACTATAACGCCGTCGTTGTGCTCAGTCGTCAATTCTAATAAACCTTTACAGCTGTACAAATAATGACAGTATGTAATTGCAATTTACTTGCGAGCAGTTAGGTGTAATTACCAGCAATTAGTTAGCTGAGTATTGCCTGAAGGAATTGCGGTATGTAAATGAAATACTACATTTTTTTGATCAAAAGTAAGATTAAGACGTATTGTTTTATGTTCAGTATTATTTTGTTTTATTTTACCTGTGAAAATTATTGCATAAATTTAGTATTATTAATAGAAACAATAATTGTAATTACTATTATAATTATTTATTACTTTAGAAGTTAAAAAATCAGAAAGTCCTTCCTCACATATTTTGTTTATCCCTATAGTTTGACCTGGGAAAGTAGAGCTTTAACTGCCCTAATTCGAGTAGATTTAAACAAATGATAAAGCTTTAGTTTTTTTAGCTCTGGACTATACTCACTAGTTTTTCTTTCCGTATATCCGTACTCAGAGAAATTGAACTTCTAATGCGACTGTTCAATCTAAACATTCAACAATTTATATTTTTAAAAGATCTAAGCAGAAAAAGGTCTTAAATTTTCCTTACATTCCAAGTCTTGCTAAGGAAACCATTGATTTTAGAAATCAAAGGAGTATATTTTGAAATATACCAACAATTTTAACGATTTTATTTTAGAGCTGTGGAGCTCATATATTTTGATTTTCCCAAACACTTAAAGACTATTCTGATCCAAGATAACAATCAGTTATCATTAATCAAACATCCCATTAGAATGAGGAAAGTGACTGTCGGCACAAACATTATGTGCACCCACGTTTGAAGGTTATTTTCTAAGAAACTAAAAGGCCTAGAAGAAATCTAATCACACCATTGTTTTTCTCATTTAACTGTACGTTATGTCATATGATTTTAAATTGTATTCTAGTTTTTATAATTTTTATCCCAGATTGAACAAAAAATTATCGGAATTATAAATATTTTTCCCTTTACATCGGTAGTGAAATTTACAAACCATTATTACTGACAAATCCGTTAGTTTATGGAGTTTATAATTTAATGCCTGGTTGATAGGAATGTTTTCTACGAGTTTTATACATTAAACATTCTTTTTAATTTTCGAGAAAAAAGTTCTTCCTGAAACATTGTTTTCTTGGCTTCTAGAAGTCGTAAAATTAATTATTTTGTCTTTTTGTAATCCTTATGAGATGTTAAGTTACGATACACTATCTTCACATGTGTAAATTAAGTAAATGGATTAGTTTTATATTTATTCAAACTAATACAAATTTATTTTAGATTGATTTAAATTAGTTTTAAATCATTGTAAGACTAAGTAATTAATTTTACGATCTCTAGAACCAAGAAATCAATGTTTCAGGGAATCGATCAGCACTTTTTTTCAAAAAAGAAACATTCTAAAATGTATAGAACTGATAGAAAACATAAACATAACCCAGGTTTTAAAATATAAAATACTTGCACATCAGAGAAGTATATTTATTCTTTAAAGTGTAACATCCGACATTAACGGATTTTTTAAGTAATAACGGTGTAAATATTATGTACAGTGACATTTTTTGTTCCAACTAGAAAAACATTCATAAAACTTGTAATAAAATTTTAAAATGAATATGCCATAACGTGCAATTAAATTAGAAAAACAGTGGTGTGATTGGATTTTTTGTAGACCTCTTAGTTCCTTAGAAAACAACCTTCAAACTCGGGTGCTTATAATTTATGCGCCGACAGTAGTACTAAACATATTTTATTTTTTAACTATGGTGCCCACATATAAAATTGTCTAAGTCCTGAAGGTATTTTGAGTTTCAGAAAGAGACTAGATTAACAATAGGCTACTTGAACAAGACAAGTCAGTAATACGTTAAAAAATAAATAAATAAACTAGGATTTTAACCTTAATGCGTAATTTCAAATTACAATATAATAAAAAATACATTGTATAATTTATGATACGAGAATTTATACAAATGATGAGTTTTTCAAGGCTTTTTCTACAAGTTTTAGAAGTAAAAATTTACCTTGAAAAGTAGCTTTAAAACAAAAAGTAAACAATATTTAGATTTTGTTATTAGTATAAGCCTGATGTTTTACATACCAAATTAAAAAACCCCGACTACAGTAGTTGGAAGTTGTTTTAATTTGTAAGCGAACCAAGCAGTTAAATTGTAAATTCTTTATTGTTGTGATAGTAATTCTTAAAACCACTGGACATTTACCATCTTTACGTGAAAAATACCAATCATGGCGTTTCGATTTGGTAAAAACCAAATCTTTTTCAAGTGCTAGAAACTAAATTACATTTAAACAAACATGTTCTAAGATTACGTTCTAAAACTAATAAAATTATCTATATTTTAACCAGAACCTAGATCATTTATGTTGATAAGTTCATTAGTTTAAGATCGTAATTTTAGAAGATTTGTTTAGTTATTAGTTATTAGCACTTGAAAAAGGTTTGGGTTTTACCAAATCGAAACGTCGTGATTGGTATTGTTCACGTAATGATGGCAAATGTCCAACACACTTTGTTTTCCTCTTCTGACACTCCATCACTAATAAATTTCAAAAATATAATCAGATGGTTTAAAATTAATATGTATATGCGGTGTTCATACTGATGACAAAATGTGTTGAAAGTTCATTCCGGAAAGTGATCGGCGAATCACTGTACATTTACTGTACACAGGATTTCCTTCCCCTTCAGCAGTTAGCGCCGTGTCAAATCCAGATAGGCAATATAGAGTCTGCACCCGAATTGCCGCCCGCAGATAAACGGCGCTCCCAGTCGACAAGGAGGGTGGAGGGGCGAGTTATTGTGGACCACTAACTCAATAAGGCTATTTATTATACTACGTTACCTCTTAGTTTTAATTTAAGTAATTAATTAACTAAATAAACTTGTAAATTAACGATACTAAATAAAATCGTAAATATTTAAAACAAATAACTGTAAAAATCATGAAAACATAAAAATAGTATTTAAAAGAAGCGGTTGCAATGTTAAATTATTATTATACATTGAAGTTTAATTTATTAGCGCGGAGAACTACTGATTCTACTAACCATACTCAAAACATTGGCAGGTTGGATTGTACTACCTAAATTACTAAAGGACGCCCAGTCATTTAATTGTTTTTACACTTTGAATTGAAATCTCTATAAATAAAAGAGAAAGCTCTCTCTCACTCATCACTAACCATCCCACTTCCCGTAATCCTATAGAGTTGAACTTTGGTACAAATGTTCGTTGTAGGCTAAATAGGAAAACTAAAGTATTTTCATCTTGATAAAGTACTCCTAAGGGGTAGAAACCACATCTAAAAGATTATTCCAATAGGATTACATTGGTTTGATTTTAGTAAATTAATAACAGCTGTTTTGTAAATAAATAAACATGTTTATTTTTTTATGTTTGACATTATATTATTGACCCCACATAACAAAGCTGCTATGTGATTGATGCATTTTTAATATTATTGATATATTAAGATCTTACAACATATTACACTTTTTCTATATATTTCTTTTTCTCAAAAATTACAAGTAAAAATGTAAAACAGCTGTTCCAATGTAAATATTGATTTTTATAGTATCGAGAAGGTTATAAATCTGTTTTTATTTCAGTAATAACATTGTTACTAAAAAAAAAGTTACTACTTACTGTAAAAATATACTATTATAGAGTGATGTTATACATTTTAAACACACACACACACACACACACACACACACACACACACACACACACACACACACACACACACACACACACACACACACACACACACACACACACACACACACACACACACACACACACACACACACACACACACACACACACACACACACACACACACACACACACACACACACACACACACACACACACACACACACACACACACACACACACACACACACACACACACACACACACACACACACACACACACACACACACACACACACACACACACACACACACACACACACACACACACACACACACACACACACACACACACACACACACACACACACACACACACACACACACACACACACACACACACACACACACACACACACACACACACACACACACACACACACACACACACACACACACACACACACACACACACACACACACACACACACACACACACACACACACACACACACACACACACACACACACACACACACACACACACACACACACACACACACACACACACACACACACACACACACACACACACACACACACACACACACACACACACACACACACACACACACACACACACACACACACACACACACACACACACACACACACACACACAAATATATATATATATATAACAATCAACAATATTGTTAATTGTTGATTGCTAATTATTTTTGTTATATTTATTACATTGTTATTTCTTTTTTGTAATTATTTTTGATGAAAATAAGTTGTTGAAATCTGCATTGTTATTATTACTTTTTCAAAATACATTATTGTTAAGTTTTGTTAGATGAATGTTATTATTATGGGCGGAGATATTTATTATAATAGTGTTGTAGATTTTTTAAAAAAAATTGCATCATGCTGATTGTAATTATTATTTATTAGTGCTACGTTGTAACTGGGATTTTCCTGTAATGCAGCATTATATTTGTAAATAAATAAATATTGGGTTTTAAATTTAATTGAAAATAGATTGGAATTCAAGTGCAATGAGTGAGCAAGTTAAAATACATATTATGAATGTACTAAATGCAGTTTAATTACTAATATTTGTCACGAGCACAGCGAGTGATGGGGTTAGCACGTGAAGTGTGCAGGGGTGTTCCCTAGTATTCAATAAAAATTGGAAACATTTAAACAAATTAAATCAATTATAACAGTAAAAATAATGAAAACATAAAAATTGTATTCAAAAGAAGCGGTTGCAATGATAAATTATTATTATAGTTTGTTCATTGAAGTTTACTTTATTAGCGTATCGAATTACTGATTCACAGGACAGGTGTGAAGCAATGTTACTACTAACCATACTCAAAACATTGGCAGGTGAGATAAATTGTAGGACGCCCAGCCTTTTAATTGTTCTTACAATTTGAATTGCAATCTACAATATATATTTAAAGCCATTTACCACACATTATTTCTCCAAAACTATACGTCAAATTGACTTGACATTTTGTAGATAGGTCTATCTTGGCCCCTGAAGGCTCACTAAGAAAGGATTTTCCTCTCCGAACTCAGGACTCCGTCCCACTGGCCTCAATAATTCCCATTGTATTTTTATGGAGCTACATTAATTGTTTGATTTATTTGGTTAACAGCTGTTAAATAAAACAAATTCAATGAAATTGTGTTAGGCAAAACTTTTAAAACAAAAAAGTAATTGAGAATAGTAGTAAATTATTATTCATAACATCAGCTGTTCTGAATTAGATATTAGATTAAATAATTGTTTTTAAATACTAAGTATTTAGTAATTTTTTAATGTTCTTGAATTTGTTGGAATATTTACTTATATTTTGATTGCAAGTCTTTAAACTAATTTTACCGTTTAAATTAGAAGTCATATACCTTTTGATTTTGTATAGTGAACATAGAACATCTTTTAGTAAATGGGCTAAACGTTTCGATTATATAATCACATTTAATAATATGACCAGTGAAGTGGACAGGTACAGCTAGCATTAAATAAAAGTAGTAAAAATGTAAAACAAACTAAACCAATTATAACAGTAAAAATAATGAAAACATAAAAATAGTATTCAAAAGAGGCGGTTGCAATGATAAATTATTATTGTTATAGTTTGTTCATTGACGTTTACTTTATTAGCTTAGCAAATTATTGATTCTACTAACCATACTCAAAACATTGGCAGGTGGAATAAATTGTAGGACGCCCAGTCTTTTAATTGTTTTTATAATTTACATTGCAATAGGCTACTATATAATTTGCATTTAAGACTTATCTGACAGAAAACAATGTATTTGATTATAAACATATTATTTTGCGTTAGCTTTTAATTGCGTACGTTTGAATCACTATAAGTAATGAGCACTGTAATTACATTATAATATTTTCCAAGTTGTTATCATATTAATACTATAAAAAAGTAACACTTTATGGACCACAGTTTGATAATCTTAATTTCAAGCTAAATAACAAATATTGCTATTGTAAAAATGATCAGATAATAATAAATAATAAACACCAATTAAAGATATTCATGGGTGGTCAATATTTGTAAAAGCAACAAACGCCTCTTCTACAAAACTCACCCACGCCGAGTTGTCACCGACCACGCGAACTCTATTTACGTTCTTCCAGTAATCCACTACTTACCTCTCTCGACGGAGAGTGCGAGCGTCAGGAGCAGGACCAGGAGAGGTTGGCGGCAGTCGACCATGGTAGTAAGTCGAAGACTGACTAGAGGACACGGCACTCCCCCGCCTAGCCTCACCCAGCCATGCAAATAGCCGACATCATCTCAGTCCTGGTCACTAATTGACTATAATTGATACAGAGGTGGGTCTCATTAGGTCAATTTGTGACGTCTTGGGTCTTCCGCAACGACTGACCCACCAGTATTAATTTAGTTTATTAGGACTGTATTTTTTAATTTCCCATTGTATTCCTTGAGATTTTATTCAATTTGAAAGATTGTTGTCCTCAACTTAGTAAAATAATAATTCCCCTTTCTGAAAGTTACTCACTTGTACAAGAACACCTATGATGATTTGTCAAGTAATATCATCAGGTTGGATGATTTATTTACCTACAAGCAACATAATAACAATAACTTAATTCCGCACTCGCTTCTCTCTCCAAACATAATACGTTTGACACAATCCTCTCCCAACCTTAAACACTTAAACTTATAAAACCCCCTCCCTCACCCTAAACACTATTGTGTTTATTTTTTTTATACAAAAGCATGCCAGGCTAAATTTCATTTTGGATTGGAAACGAAGGTAATAGTAACCTATATTAGTTATTCACAATCCAGAGGCTAATCATGAATGATTTTAATTCAAACGAAATTTCACCTATGAATTTAATTTTCTGTAGTTTTAATTCTGTTATTAATTTCATCATTTTAGTAAAATAATTTTGAATGTTGTAAGGAAACATTGTTGTCTATACGATGTATTTGTTTTACTTATGAAATGCCTGGTGGATGAGTAATATTTATTTATTACTAAAACGCTGATTGTCAAGCTATGGCAAACAAGGGTTTGCGATGATAAGCGTGTGAACGGATTAGTCATTGTTGCACACTACCGGGACTTATCATAGTAAATGCCAATAATAAACCACTGACGAATGAACAGCTGGTGGCTATCAGCTGATCCCTTTCAAAATGTACTTTGACTGTGATTAGGTTTGAAATAAAAAAAAAACTACTATCGACCAGAATAAACACAACTTTAAATTGCATCACAGTTTCAATTGTTCTGTGATTAATAAACAAACTAAGCTTATTTTCTCTGAACCATTATGTGATGCAATCCAAATGTTAAATAAATAATTAATTTAACTAATAACGAATAATATAAATATTTATGTGGTTTAAAATTATTTACTTGTTTGTTTCACAGAACAATCGTTACGACAACCCTTCAAAATGACACAAAATATTCTAGAAAACGTAAGGCTTTAATTTAATTTTCTGGCTTTTAGCAAACATTTATTTGTACTTAATAAAATAATAAAGTAGGAGCCTATATATGTAGCTCATTGCAAATACTTTTAGGGTGAGCCAGTGACCGAGCGTTCAAAAGGACTTTTCGATCCTGGTTCAGAGATAGCACTGGTTCGAATCCGGCCTTGACTGGAATAATTTTCACCTCGTACTTTTCTAGTAGGCAGAGTAAGGCTAACATAGTGATCGGCCTCTCCTTAAATATAAATGTCGTGAAATTTCAAACAATCTTTATTGTGTATGAATGGGTAGGGGTGGGGAGATTTTATAAGTGTAAGTAATGTGGTTAAAGTTGGGGAGGATTGTTTCCCATACCCATATTGTGAAGATGGGAAATTACGTATCTTCTATTTTTTCATTTAAATTCTACTTATAGAGTTTATATAGTGTTACAAACAGACCTTTGTAAAAGAAACATTCAGTTGACATTTAATTAATTTTAATTGTAAAATTTTGTAATTTTTATATGTTTTCTATTTTATAAATTATGTCACATACACTTACGTAGTAATTTATAAATTGTTATATTATTTTATTTCCGAGATTGTAAATGCCCAATACTTTGAGACTTTTTCAAGTGTTGCTTGAAAATACATGACTTGACAGTCAGCAGAATGCATGGAGGTAGCAACACCTGCCCCAAATACCAAATATCTAGTAGGCCTCCTGTGGGCTGGTTTTGGGGAAGACAATTCAGTCTGCCCCTGGCAGCATTACCTGCGATAGTCCTTCCTAAATGGTAAGGCAGTTTTACCTTAAAAAGACTTAGTGACTGTTCATATTTCGATTGAGAGTTAAATATTTTGTTAAGAAAATTGTTTAAAGGTTTTGTTTGAGATTAAAGTTAAAGATTTTATTTTAAAAATTCAAAGGTTTAAATATTTGATTAAATAAAATTATCCTGAAATAAATATTTCTGTTAAATTAAATCAGAAATATCTATCCCAGAAATTTTATTAATCTCAAACTTATCCAAGTTAGTAAAACTGTTGGATACATTTTGTACTCAATATATTTCTTTAAGATTTGTAAAAAAGGTATTAAATCTTATTTCTGAATAGTAATCTTTCTTTTTAAATTTGATACTGTGCTAACAGTCAATCAGAGGATTTAAATTCAATGCGAAGTCATTAGGCATTTTATTCTTATTTTGAAATTACTTCCAATATATAGTCTTCTATTTTTAATGTTAAAAATTTCATATTGAACTCAATAATTTTATAATCATTCTGAATATATATTGTTTTGTATGTATATAACATTTAGCGTAGTCTTATGTTGTTTTGATCATGTTTATTAGTCTAAGTTACACCCTGCTAGTAGAATTACGAATGTAAGTTTTTAATTGTCACTGTGTGAATACTCCAACCTTTTACATGCTAAACGATTTAGTTAATAGTAGGACCAAAATCGCTCGTCACTTTAGTATGTAAGGATTATTTTAACTGTTAAAATATATTTTCCTATTCAATTTTTTGTAAAGCTAGTTAACAATACTGCATACACTTCGAGGAACAAACTTAAATAACGTTTAGGCGTATGTACATAAATATAATTTTTTGAACATGTATAATATTTGATTTAATGTAGGCACCACTCAGGATAGTATAGCACAACAAATAAAATAAAATATTTTATCATAAAATGTTTTTATTTGAAAAGATATTTATAGTCCATAAATTATCAATAGTCATAAATTGTCTTACCTCTTAGCCATCAATGGGCTGAAATTAGATTTGAAACTATCCCTTAAAGCATTATATTCTATTAACAGCGGGATTCTTTAGTTAATGAACATAAATTGTTCGTTATAAAGTAATTTTAAAAATAAATTGAAGAACATTTCTCTGCAATGATTGATTTAGAACTTATTTAAGATAATACGAGGTTTGTCTTTGTAATAACATGTACGAGGTTGTTTATGTAATAACATAAAACGAGGTTTGTCCCAGTCTTAAATTGAACTTCTCTTCAACGGTTTTGTTTCCTTTTTTTTCAACTCTTCACCTTCAGACTCCCCTGAAATTATAAAATTACTGATTAGAAATAAATTAATAGTAAAATATTGTACATGTAATGTTGAAAATTTAGCTATACAACATTGATTTTCATTCAATGTTAAACTTTTTGTCTTTAACTATGAGCTTATTCGTAGTCCCATATGACTAAAATTCAGTTTAAACTAAGAGTAGAGGAAGACCTCGATAACTTGTAGTTTTTAGTTAGTTTTATATTTTAGTTCCAAGTCACTGTTACATGTTATGTAACATAGACCACTATACGTGTATGGGTGAGGGAGGGTTAACACCAACCTGTCATCCACCCCTTTTCACGTTCGGTGTTGACCCTCTTACCCACTCGCCCACACATACACGTACCGTGGTATTAACCCACTCGCCCACACATACACGTACCGTGGTATTAACCCACCCGCCCACACATACACGTATCGTGGTATTTACCCACCCGCCCACACATACACGTACCGTGGTATTTACCCACCCGCCCACACATACACGTACCATGGTATTAACCCACTCGCCCACACATACACGTACCGTGGTATTTACCCACCCGCCCACACATACACGGACCGTGGTTTTTACCCATCCACCCACACATACACGTACCATGGTATTGACCCACTCGCCCGCACATACACGTATCGTGGTATTTACCCACCCGCCCACACATACACGTACCGTGGTATTTACCCACCCGCCCACACATACACGTACCATGGTATTGACCCACTCGCCCATACATACACGTATCGTGGTATTTACCCACCTGCCCACACATACACGTACCGTGGTATTTACCCACCCGCCCACACATACACCTACCGTGGTATTTACCCACCCGCCCACACATACACGTACCGTGGTATTTACTCACCCGCCCACACATACACAGACCGTAGTATTGACCCACCCGCCCACACATACACGGACCGTGGTATTGAACCTTTCATCACCTTTCATCAATAACCTTACATGTACGATGTTATTGAACCTTTCATCCAACCATACATATTGTAAACTTTGTCACCCACCCTTACACGTTCGGTGGTGTTGACTCTCCACCGACCCATGCAAGTGTGGTATTATCGACCCTATCACCCACCCTTATACGCACAGATGTGTTGACCATTCTCTCCCAACAAGTACTTCCTCGTTCAACATGTACAAACACTACGAAACCTGACTGCAGCTTTCCTGCCACCAGCAGCAAAGTTCTTTGTTAGTGTTATATAACTTCAGCGAAACTGTTGGTGGGGGGAAGAGCGGCAGCCGAAGCCAACTCGCAGTCCATGGTTGATTCACGGGAAGGGATGTTTGCGAGGTAGTTGCCTTGTTACTTACATACGCCCACTTTGGAATTATTTTACTGTCTATGATTTAAATTTTTGTTCTTTTCGGGGGGAACAAAAATCTAATCGCGTTATTTTATTTGGTTTGTTAACCAGGGCTCTAGACGTGGAGCGAGGATGGCCGATATACTGAATAAAGTCCCAATTTTTTATTTCAGGTCCCTATGTTGTTAGATAAGTATAATGTAACATGTACCATACATAGATACAAGAATGTATATTACGGTTTTAATGGAACTTTACAAGTAGGCTACATAAGTAAATAAAACTTATTTGTTCTAAGCTCACGTATATGTCTTTTATTTTAAAACTATATACCTCAGAGTAAACATCTACTCATATGTGGGGTAAGTAGGGGTATAAACTTATTGAATAACTGGCACAAATATTAATATTAAATGAGGTGTCCATTTGTGAGTAATTTCCTTGAGTGTGTGTAAAATCTTTTTCAACTGAGTATTTACTTTCTTTATACACCTGAGCTACTAAAAACAAAATAACAAAAAAAGCTAAAAGCAATAGTTAAGAGTATTGAAATCTGACACTAAGATATGGTTTAACAGTTTTTATCTTCAACAAAAAGTGATTTTATTTTGTTATAATTTTGGTATACATGAAAAAAATTTAATTAATTTATTTACATTACTAAAACTATTTACAGCTTGTAAGATTTGCGACCTGTAAATTAACAGAGGTTTGTAAAAAAGTGATTTGATTCAACAGGGAATGCTCATGGAAATATGTACAATGGGGTTATGTTGTCTTATCTCTTACTGAGACGGGTAAAACACCAAACGTTTGTTGTCAAAACTCCTTGGATTCGATCCAGCCCACTCGGTCTACGTCATCCATGGGCTAGGCATGACACTATCGGCAATCCTATTATTATGCAAATGATGGTCCAACCTGTTTTGCGTCACACATCAACAGTATGGCCGATCAGAAAAATTGTTTCTATCGCCTGATAATGTCAATAAACTTCCTCATGAAGTTCAGTCGATACGTGTTAAGGGTACCCAAAGAACGTTACTTACGAGTTCTACATGTCAAGATGTTACGGTTTAGTCGTTAGTGATGGGTGTTAATGCATTAAGTGTTCTTTGGGGGTTCATATGACGTATGGTTTGAATTTAAACGATAATCTTACTAATAGAATCAATAAGCATGACGCACCTAGTTTATCAGGGTCTTTAAATACTTTTATTCCCCATTTTCAAACAAATCCAAATGATATGACAAAAAGTTTTCTTTTTAAAGTTAATACGTCTGATATTGTACAAAATTTTGAGTTAAAACCAAAATAAACCACAGCAAAAGTACATTTTGTCTGCAGAGGAACAGTACTTCCGGAACCTCCGAGTGAGAGAAACCCCCGTAAACTAACAAATTGATTGTCTGCTAAACGGTATAGACACGAGACAGAAGAACGTTCTCACAATATATGTGCAACGTTCAATTCAATACTGTTCTTATGTGCAAGATTTTAAACCACCACCATTTTGTGACGGATAAAGCTTTTGAAGTGCGGTTTGCGGTGTTCTTCTGTGCTTGACCAGTGCCTACAGTATAAAGTATCTGGATATATCTCAACAGTGTTGACGTATCTGGATTGTTCACAACAGTACGGACGTATATGGATATATCACAACAGTGTGGACGTATTTGGATATATCACAACAGTGTTGACGTATCTGGATATATCACAACAGTGCTGACGTATATGGATATATCACAACAGTGTTGACGTATCTGGATATATCACAACAGTGTGGACGTATTTGGATATACCACAACAGTGCTGATGTATATGGATATATCACAACAGTGATGACGTATCTGTATATTTCACAACAGTGCTGACGTATATGGATATATCACAACAATGCGGACGTATATGGATATATCACAACAGTGTTGACGTATATGGATATATCACAACAGTGCTGACGTATCTGGATATATCATAACAGTGTTGCGTATCTGGATATATCACAAAAGTGCTGACGTATCTGGATATATCACAACAGAGCGGACGAATCTGGATAAATCGTAACAGTGTTGACGTATCTGAATATATCCCAGCAGCACGGACGTATCTGCACATATCACAACAGTGCGGACATATCTGGATATATCACAACAATGCGGACGTATTACTAGTTTTCTGGTGACATTTTGATAACCTGGAAGAAGGGATAAAAATCCACAAATACAAATTTAACATTAGTAAGACACACTGAGGTGTGTCACAACACCATGAAAATTTCATTTTAATATTACTCTATTATTTATTGAGAGGGGATTTATTCCTTCCATGTAAATTCAATTAGCACCACTGAACCATAGACTGGTGCTAATTTCAGTTATGTACCATAGACTGTCTGCTTTCTGTGAGTCACAAAATAACTTTATTTTTTTTCTGTGGGGTGTCTTATACCCCTGTGTGTATTTTATGTTACAATTTTTATCCTAGTGCTTATAATTTTAAAGCCTTTTCTTATTGTTTTTCTAGACATAAAAACTTGAAATAATTATAATTTAATCTTTTACTTGAAGAAAGGAGACTACATTTTACCAACAAACTTAGAAAATATGCAGAAATGCCCAGAACATTTTCGTAGCATAGTAATTTATATTTGAAGAACGTTGTCCCCCTGGCTAAGATATTTATATGTACTTTTTAGTTTGTTTTAGTATTTAGTAAAAAAACATGACTCGTGTATACTAGTTTAAATTAGTTTTGTCCCTATATTTTAATTTGTTGGTATTATTTTGAACGATATTATTGCTAGCTACATGTTTTGTGACGATACGTGCCCCCTACCCTAAAAGTGTAACAAAATGCTTAAAATATGATTAAAATATGTTTAATTCAATTGTTTGATATTACAAAGAAGCCGGTTTATTATTTAAGACGTAAAATACCCAAAAAGTGCAACATTTAAATATTTATGTGGTTTATATAAATGGGGTGTGATACACCCCAGTGTGTCTTTTATATCACAAAAATTAAATGTGTCTAACCAGGGTTAAAAGTGGAATGAGAACATGCTGAAGCTATTATTTACAAATAAACACTTGTACAGTACCTGGAGAACTGTTGACCAATTCTTCCAACTCTTGCGAAATCACAGAATCGCGACTAGCCTTGCTATCGTGGCTACGTCGACTACCGCGGCTACGTTGACTACCACGTCTATCGAGCTCCTTCATCGGGACATATTGTTCTTTCGCCTTTCTCTGAGAACAGACATCGTACAATCAACATATCTGAATATTTCATTTAGATATATAATATTTAAAAATACTTATTATTTCTTATTATTTCTTATAATAATTATAATGCTTATAATTGTCAAGTGTCATGTGACGGCACAACAGCTTCATACGTCTTATTACGACTCCGTAAAATATTGGAAAGGAAACCACGTTGAAAGGGAGAGAGCAGCTGTACAGATCATTAATTTATAACCAACTTCTGAGGCCTTGTCGACTTTTTGGCTGAACATTAAAAAAAAAATAGATAATAGCTATGATGAAAACGAACTACGAAAAATAAATATGACAAGTTTTTCTCATCGGAAAAACCGGAAAATTACGAAAATGAGGAAAAACAGATAAATATATTTTGTTGTAAATTTATTGATGTGGGTACTAAAATTGAGCGTAATTTTCCCTTGATCACGAATATCATAACGTTTTTACAATCGAACCATTATTCAGTACGTTAGCGACGGAAATGTGCCGGTTTCAGTAAGCTTACGTTCTGTTCGGATATGGCTAGGTTTGGTTAGGTTATGTTCGATTTGGTTAGGTTATGTTCGATTTGGTTAGGTTGTGTTAGGATCAGTTGTTATTAGTTGGTTTGTAGCGTGGTTGGTCAAAACCCCTTTAAGTTCATAGGTTTACCTAACCTAACATAACCTAACCAAACCTAACATAACCTAACCTATCCCAACCCATCCTTAAAAAACATTACTGAAATCTGGACATTTCCAGTTCGATTGCAAATACATTGTCATATTCGTAATCAGGACAACATTTCGCATAAATTCAGTACCCACATTGATATATTTAAAGAAAACATTTTCCAGTTTTCCTCATTATCATAATATTTTCGTTATTTATATTTTAGAGAGTTTGATTTAAAAAGGTTTAAAATTATGGTGACTAAATTTTATGGAATTTGAATTTATAATAGTTTAACTCTTTTTTATGTTTCGCTATTTAAATTATAGACGTTTAGGAGCAATTTTACGAATTATAGACATTGACTTCGTACTTTATAGGATTTAACGAATTTCAATTGCAGTGACCAGAATAAGTATCTACAATCATTTGAATCACGACATTAAGTTTTATCTAATTATATTTTTTAGGTGTTTCAAGAAAAAATAAATAAATAAATAAAACTTTTATAGGTTTTTGAATTCAGAGAATTGAATCAGGGAAGCCATTTCTAAACTTTTACTACACATAGTTTAATGAAATAATGATTTATTTCCCAACAAAAATTACAATTATACATTAATTGTTAATTACAAAAACATTTCTATCAAAAACAAAAAACAAGACTGTCAAAATGCTTGTGAACAATTAGGTGTGGATTTTGTAGTGCATTATGCACTCCATACGTTGTTTTACGAACATACACCTCATGCACTTCAATCTTTAGGAAATTTTTCTCTTTCTATTTTTAGAAAAGGAGGGACCGACATCCTCTTTAACCTTACTCCACCCATTCCCCATAGAATATTGATTTATGCGGGGAACTTATCAGACGGAGTAAGGGGGTGAACCAGTACAGTACAAGGTGAATATTACTGATAACAACTAACAGTCAAGGCCAGACTCGAACCTGCGTCTCTAACTCAGGTACAATGTCCTGACGCCTTAAATCGGTCGGCCAATGGCTCTACCAAACGCGAATATTGATAAATACACATAATTAATTATTATTAACGACATATAATAATTAAAAGTGAATATTTAAAATTATGAAGGAAAAAGAAAGCACTGCCCAAAAGACTTGAGCTGTCTCGTATGGCATGGCTAGGAATGGCAAATATTTTTAACGTATCGATATATCAAACTGTCGATATATCGCAAACCAAATATCGATCTAATGAAAATATCGAAAGAGAAATGTCGATGTATCGAGTAACCGATATATCGAATTGTAAATGATTTATCTGTTTAAAACTGTGCACTAACTCTAATGTTATGAATCAGTTAGCCTGTTATTACTACAATACCAGGGGTGGTTTACTACTGTATTATGTGAGGGCTAATAAATTACCTGTGCCTTTGCAATTTTAACTTTTCTTTCTCTATCCTTGGGCTTGGGAACTAGCTTCTGCTTTATATCGGAAACTGAAACAGTTCAGAGCATTAGTATTTTAGACAGTACAACAAAATACTCGTATGAATGCAAAATTGCTGTAGTAGCCGACGTTAAGAGATAATAAATGGTTATAAAGAATTGGCACAAACTGTCCCCTGTAAAAACACAAAAAATCAAAACTTTGAAAATTACTAGTTTGATTCCAAACAGGTTTTTTGCCATAACTCAAAACTATACTAGGGAGACCTAGTAATGCCAAATGACCCTAGAATATTGGCATGGCACAGGGAGGTGGAGTGGCCGCTGTTTATTTATTTAGTTATGTATTTATTTATTTAGTTTAAATATTTTAACCCAGTATAAATGAGAGCGTGAATGTAGACAGCTTGTATGTTTGTATGCACCTATTTATTTAGTTATATATTTATTTATTTAGTTTCAGAATTTTAACCTAGTATAAATGAAAGAGTGAATGTAAGACAGCTTGTATGTTTGTATGCACCGTTGTAAGTTGTATGTATAGGATAGGTTATTTTTATTATTAATATTGACTATTGCGATGCAATTCATGTAATTGTCTTCATGCAATAAAAAATAAAAAATATTGTGCATATGGGTACCATAGATGATTTGTCGCGAGCGTAGTTTTTTCGAAATATCTCGAGAAATAATTGTCGTAGACCAAACTAGTTTCCAAATTCGTGTTCAATACAAAAAACTACACCATAATAAAAAAGTTATGAAAAAATCAAGAAAAATAACAGAGATAAATAAAAAACATTTTCAAAATTTTAGAATTTCCTTTTTTTTTTCATATAAAACGTTATTTCCGGGGAATAAAAAGTGTATTCTCATAAACTATAGACCTGATTCTACCCACTGGTGAAAAAAGTCAAGATTGGTGAGGCGTATAAATACCTAGTCAAGAAAGCGCATAAATACCTAGTCTAATTATACAGTACGCTGTAATAATTAAACATGTTAAATATCATACAATTTTTGAAACCAACAACCAACCATAGCAATTTTATTTAACGTGTTACATTGGGAAAATTTGCACTAAACAGAAACTTATTTCCTGAATAACGATTTCTTTCTCTGAATATAAAGCCAACACACCGTTTGAACTAAAAATAAGAAAAAACGTACGAAGTTCAATTATGTGAATCATTAAATGGGGTTTGTCTTCATAACTAAAGAAAAACTTTAATAACATTTATGAATTGTTCAGTCAAACATTTTAAATTTAAGTATAGCATGTCAGGGGTTTAACAACTAACATGTGGGGGAGGGATTAGTCGATTTATTAATTTGTCCCTGACTTAATCAATTTTCACTGTTAACAGCTTGTTATTGGAATTCCAGAGAAAAATAACTAAATAAAAATAAGCTTCTTACATCGATATAATTATTTTTACCTAATTTGAGCAGATAATGAAATAATCGATACAGTAGATTGACCATCTTGGTTGATTTTGTTAGTTTACTAAAAGTAGTGTATTTACTTACTGGATTTATGTCGCACAAATAGAAGATAGTAGAGAATGAAGCAAGCCAGCAGGATCAGCACTATGATCACTATAAGGAATATGATCACGACATTAACATTTTCAATCTGAAAAAAGTTAAATACTAGATAAGTCAAGATGAATCAAATACTCCAGTAATTTTAGCTTTTTACTTCGTAAGGCCTTTAGGTAACATTGTTACCATCTTCAGATATAAACAAATCTATTTGGAGAATGTTACGTACGGATGTTTTTCAAACGTTATGCAAAAAGGTCTTAAAAAACACTCTAATGTAAATTTATCTTTTTAATATACATCACAATTAAAATATTTTCTTGGAAATCCGAAAGACAAAATTAAAAATTACGAAAAGTCAGAAATTTACGAAATTGAATGTGATAATTGCAATAAAAAATATATTGGTCAAACCAACAGAAAAAATTCAGAACACAAATATCATTTTAAAATCAAGAAGAGAAATCAGCGATGGAAAAACAATGCATCAATTTCAAACATAATTTTATTTATTTTATTTTATTTTATTTTATTTTATTTTATTTTATTTTATTTTATTTTATTTTATTTTATTTTATTTTATTTTATTTTATTTTATTTTATTTTATTTTATTTTATTTTATTTTATTTTATTTTATTTTATTTCACTTTATTTTATTTCATTTTATTTCATGCAACAATACAGGCATAGACCCAATTACATTGTAGCAAAAAATTTTAACATTTTGAACCCAATAAATATTTTATTCAACCAGCCAGTCTACACACTATTAAACAAATTAATAAACATGCATTTCATATTTAAAGGTTATAAGGCCCAAGAACTTGATAAATATTTTATGAATATAGAATAAATAGTTAATAAATAAATATGCAATAAATAGGTAACAAATAATAATCAATATGAACTAAATAGTTAGCAAATATACAATAAATAGGTAACAAATATATAACAAATAATAATTAATATGAACTAAATAGTTAACAAATATACAATAATTAGTTAATAAATATGCAATAAATAGGTAACAAATATAATAAATATGTAAAATATAATAATAAATATAAATAAATAGTTGACAGGTATACAATGAATAACTAATAAATATAAATATAAATAGGTAATAATTTATAGAACATAATTTAAATAAATTTGCATAAAATATTTAAAATAAAAAAACAACACAACATGAACAATAATATTAATTAATTAAGGATTTATATTACAGAATCGGAAAAGAAAAGTTAAAAAAAAACTTAATTCTATCGTAAAAAGTGACTCGTTGCAAATAAAAATAAAAAAGTATATTTTTATAAAAATTGTGTTTTCAGGTACATTTCACATTTTTCTTTAAACATATTAATGGAATCACAAAAAACATCCATTTTCCCTCCACCTGAAAGCATCATATTATAAGTTCTCATCATCCGGAGCAAAGGCGAGGACGCATGCGCTACCGTTCATACATGTGGCAGATCAAACAGAAGTTTGCCCCTGCTGTTAAAATTAGGGACCCTAAAGCAGAGACACTCCAAACAGGCAGAACTGTCCATCCGCCCCCGCACCAAGCCCTGCAGGTACACCTGTTCCATCAAAGCCCTCCTCAGGCATAGACTCTTAAACCCAAAGAGACCCATCAGCTCATTGTAAGGAACTAAGTAAGTATAAATATTAAAACACTTAAAATAAAGGTACCTTAAAAATCTTTTTTGAATTCTTTCTATGGCGTCTTTGTAAACAGCATGAGTTGGATTACACACAACTACTGCACTTTACAGTCTCGACCTGACCAACGCTCTATACAGTGTAATTAACGTTTTTACATTTTTTAAATTGATTCCCTGTCGAATTATGAATCCCACCATGCGGCTGGCTGATGAAATGCAATGGGTCACGTGCGTTTGAAAAGTTAAATTACAATCTATGTAAACACCCAGGTCTTTAATCAATTCAACCTTAGAAATTAACTGACCGTTTAAGTAATAGTTATTAGTAAAAATATATTTTTTAGATCGACTAAATGTCATAGCATGGCATTTAGAAATATTAAAATGCATCTTATTACTAATTCCCCATTCATACACCCTGTCTATATCATCCTGTAGTTTAATAGAATCAGACTGGCTTGAAATGTACTGAAATATTTTAAGATCATCGGCGAATAGCAAACATTTTGCAGAGACAACATGTTGACATAAGTAATTAATCATAATCGTAAATAAACATGGCCCCAAGTTTGACCCTTGAGGTACTCCAGACTGCACAGTAAAAGTAGATGACACATGACCTTTGTAGGCTACATACTGCTTTCTGTTAATTAGATATGATGTAAAAAAATTAATTAATTTTTTCGACAATCCATAGAAGTGAAGTTTCTTTAATAAAATAAGATGATCCACCTTGTCAAAGGCCTTGGCCAGGTCGAGAAATACGGCATCTGTCTGGGTCGCTGAGTCCAAACCTGAGGAGACATAATGTGTAAAATACGTTAAATTGGTATTAATAGATCGACCAGGTACAAACCCATGCTGATTGAAAGAAAGATATTTCTTGAAGTGATAAAAAATGTTTTTGTGAATAATTATTTCGAAAACTTTCGCTGGGACAGATATAATAGCCACAGGTCTATGGTTAATGATTTGACTTTCTTTTCCACTCTTAAATATAGGTGTAATTTTAGTTACTTTCCACTTTTCTGGAAAAATACCTGTTTTTAAACTTAAATTAAATAGCAAAGTTAGTGGTTTAGTTAGAATATCAATGCATCCTTTAAACAAATACTGTGGTAAATAATCTGGACCTGTGGTTGGTTTTGACTTGAGTTTCCTGATGGCACGATGGACATCCAGCTCAGTAACCCGGTCCAAGGACAGATGTGACACCCCCGCCATGGAGGGCTCCTACATAGCTAGCTCTGCCTTAGGTTCTACCGTATAACTATTGTAAACACTACTAAAATACTGTTCAAAGACATTAGAAATATCATTACCATTGCTCATTTGACTTCCACTATACTCCATTACTAACATATTATTTTTTGCAGTATTTTTGCTTTTCAAAAATTGCTTACTGTCACAATTAATTTGGTTTTCAATATTGTGGACATATTTACTGTATGCAATCTTAACATATTTTTTTATAAGAGATCTCAAATATTTAAAATTTTCAAAATCATCCTGCTTACAAATTTTTTTAAAACTTTTACAGAATGTTTCTTTTAATTTAATGTTGAAAATTATTGTCTTTGTAAACCAAGATGGATATTTGGGTTGTTTGCGTTTCTTTTTGGGACAAGTTTCATTAAGAACTTTATATACTTTTTCATAAAACAAATCTACAGATTTATTAATATTTGAAATTGTACTGAGTTGACCCCAGTTCACTTCTGCTAAACTACGATAAAGTTTAAGGAAGTCAGCCTTATAGAAACAGTAGCCTGGCTCCCCGTCTAATCTCGACCGACAAGACAACGGAGCGCTGATAACAGTCCCCACCTCTATCGCCGGATGATAAGAGTCCTTACTGACCAGAGGGTCATTACATCGTACTACTGCAGTTTCTTCAATATTTGTAATAACCAAATCTAAAGTTTTGTTCTGAAAGTTACAAACACTGTTTTTAAACTTAAATTCTGTTCATTCAAAAATACAAACAACTCTTTACACAATGTATCTCCACGTGTTAAATCATAGTTAACTCCATAAATATGCAAATTAAAATTCCCCAAAATCAATACACTACAGTTATTAGTTAAATTTAACTTGTACAAACTTTCGTAAAACATTTGATACGTTCTTATATTCGATCTTGGGCGTATGTAAACGGCACATATATACAGAGACCCCCTTTAATATTAGGTATTTTCACCCAGACACTTTCAATATCATGAGCAATGATGTCTAGCTTGCTAACACGAATGCACATGATGTCATTATAACCTAACCTAACCTAACCTAACCTAACCTAACCTAACCTACTGCCACCAGGACTCCACCTCCAGTCAACATTCCCGATGCTTCCGGGTTTCGGTCACATCTAAATACATTGTATGATTCCGGAAATAATTCTGATGTATTTATATCAAAATTCAAAAAGGTTTCCGTCAAAGCTATAATTTTGTAATTATTTACAACGAGATTATGGAAAAAAGTATCTGTTTTTGTTCTAAGGCTTCTTACATTTTGATAGTAAATATTATAGTTACTTAAAGGTTTACTCATATGCAGTTAATTTGTATATATAAATGTATGTATAAATTAATACCTATAACACCTATGCCTAAAATAAGTAATCTGTATATAATAATCAATGAACACAAACATGCAAACATAAATATGGATTATCACAATATATGTACAATAAATAAGAATAAATATAAAACTTACATATGTAGTTATCCTAAATTTACATGTTGTCGACATCACGAGTTGGTTATCTTGATGATCGGTGCCTTGCCCTTCTCCTTCCGCACGTTGCAGCAGTTCGACGTCCAGACCTGGCTGTAATTCTTACGTTTCGCAGCCTCTCGTGTCGCCTTGAGCAGCTCTCTATTCGCATGTATCAAAGACTCGTTTACATAAACGGGTGAATCGCTGCTGTAACCCAAGTCCGAGGCTGAGGTGACGGACCGCCTTGCGCCTGCTGAGGAACTCGTACTTGTCCAATCGTCTAATAAACCTTATAATAATGGGCCTAGGACCTTTAGTAGGTTGACCCATTCTATGTACTGCGTCAATTAAACGGTCTGACCAGTTAGGAAATTTCAGGACATCCGCCAAACGCCGCACAACATTAAAAATGTTCTCAGTTTTCTCGTTAGGGATTCCGTATATTACTAAATTATTTCTATGGGAGTATTGTTCCAGGGCAATAAAATCATCCTTTAATCCGGTTAGTTTTCTACTTAAAGCAGCACTCTCCTCCTTAATTAATGTAATGTCTTTTTCACAGTGTTCAATTTTACAATCTTGTTTATTTAGCAACGTTTTCACATCACTTATACTAGCGTGGCATAATTCTTACAATTCTTACATATGAGACGCCGACACAACGTTGTTGGTATTTTAAGGCGAATATGAATGGTTATATGAGTTTAGGATGAGTGTGGATGAGTGTAGTCTGGTCACTAACTGAGTTCAACTGTTCCTCAGAAAGGGCCATTTATTAATAGCCCAACAGCCAGGGCAACTAAGGGACCTACAGCTTTACGTGGAATCCAAACCACGTAGTGCTGGTCTGATTTTCAGCTAATTGACAAGTTTGATACTCAGTTATCTCCCCCACACAACATCCGCACAATGACTACCACCCAACATGGACACCCCAGACTTCTCTAATAGTGTCCACGCCGATAGCAACCACTGAGCGGACGCCATGTCGGTATTAAGAGGACCGAGCATCCAACCTATCACCTACAATCTCCCAAACACTTTGTCCCCAAGTAGCTGGGTTACAGCACTGCGCCACCAGTGCCGACATAGCTCTAGTGATGCTCCTAAATCCTTTTGTTCTTTTTTTATGTCTTTAATGTCATTAGCAGACTTATCCAGTATACCTAATATAGAGTTTAGTTTTTCATCAAGCGACTGAAGAGTTGCCTGTTCTGAAGATTCGCCAGTAGACTTGGCTGTAGCTCGCGTTGTGACCTTTGTACCAGCTGATAACACAGTACTCATCGCTGATGATGGCTGATAATGTTACATAATGTACACAATTTTATAATTTACTGAAAGAAGTACAAAATAAAGAACAATTAGATGCTTATGAAAGCTTATAAATATAAATGTGTGCACTTGACGTTTTGTTCTTCAAGTGCAAACATTTTTCCCAACAGTATTGCCGAACGTAACGTTTCGATCATTTTTTTCAACCAGCAATAACATTACTCTATTTTAAATTTATACGACCACTAGATGGATACAACCACTAAATGTATACGACCACTAAATGTATTCGACCATTAAATGTATACGACCATTAAATGTATTCGACCATTAAATGTATACGACCATGAAATGTATACGACCACTAAATGTATACAACCACTATATATATATATATATATCCGACCACTAAATGTTTACGGCCACTAAATTTATACAACCACAAAATGTATACAACCACTAAATATATACGACCATTAAATGTATACGACCATTAAATGTATACGACCACTAAATAAATACTACCACTAAATGTATACGACCACTAAATGTATAAAACCACTAAATGTATACAACCACTAAATATATACGACCACTAAATGTTTACGACCACTAAATGTATACAACCACTAAATGTATACAACCACTAAATGTATACAACCACTAAATGTATACAACCACTAAATATATACTACCACTAAATGTATACAACCACTAAATATATACTACCACTAAATGTATACAACCACTAAATGTATACAACCACTAAATATATACAATCACTAAATGTTTACGACCACTAAATGTATACAACCACTAAATGTATACAACCACTAAATATATACTTCCACTAAATGTATACGTCCATTAAATGTATACGGCCACTGAATATATACGACCACTAAATGTATACGACCACTAAATGTATACGACCATTAGAGGTATACAACCACTAAATGTATACGACCACTGAATATATACGACCACTAATTGTATACGACCATTAAATGTATACTACCACTAAATATATACTACCACTAAATGTATACAACCACTAAATGTATACAACCACTCAATATGTACGACCACTAAATGTATACGACCATTAAATGTATACGACCACTAAATAAATACTACCACTAAATGTATACGACCACTAAATGTATACAACCACTAAATGTAGCTCGTATACAACCACTAAATATATACTACCACTAAATGTTTACGACCACTAAATGTATACAACCACTAAATGTATACAACCACTAAATAAATACTACAACTAAATGTATACGTCTATTAAATGTATACGGCCACTGAATATATACGACCACTAATTGTATACGACCATTAAATGTATACGACCACTAAATGTATACGACCACTAAATTTATACGACCATTAGAGGCATACAACCACTAAATGTATACGACCACTGAATATATACGACCACTAATTGTATACGAGCATTAAATGTATACGACCACTAAATGTATACGACCACTGAATATATACGACCACTAATTGTATACGACCATTAAATGTATACGACCACTAAATGTATACGACCACTAAATGTATACGACCATTAAATGCATATTAAGTGCCTCACGTATTCGTTGCAGGTCGGCATCCAGGCGAGAGTGCACGGGATACATCTGCGTGCCCCCACCCCTCCCTGGTAAGTGTGGGGTGGGCAGGGGTAGCACTCGGTATCTCCATCCTCGCTGTACGTACTCTTGGGGCATGGCGCTGTAAAACAACACGAATACATCAACTGGCTGTCAAATTTTGTATTAAAATAATTATAGAAAGTCCAATAAATTATATTTTATCAAGAGGCCTTTCACCTTTGTAACCTTTATAAGAAGTGATGGCAACGATATATCGATAAATATGTATCGATACGTCGATGTATTAATATCGATATGTCCTTTAAATAATATCGGCTATATCGATATTTCAGTCCGATATATCATATCACTAAATATTGACGTTATTCTCTCTCCTCAAAATCTTTACGGTTCAGAAAAACTCATTCAAATTGCCTCTTATGTGTATAAGACAGCCATTGAAACAATAACGTAACTTTATTAAGTTTTTTTTACGTGAGATTAACGCAATAAAATGTACTTTTTTGTAGACCAGTGTATGGTAAATGAAGTTGTTTGTAAGTTGGTAAAGTTGACTATAAGGAGCTTACTTAGCCTGTCTTGCCAGTTGCCTTACAAACAATAATTATAGTATTATTTTGTAATTAAAATAATAATTAAAGGTATAAAAACTATCCTTATTTTGATTTTTTTTATTTAACCCCACAGACCCCAATTTGTTTTGTGTAGATAAATGTATTTAATTTATCATTCAGTAGAGACTTTTCTAAATAGTTACAGCAAAAAATTAGTGTATTTTTGGTTTTGACATAAGATTTAGAGCATCATTTTTAATCAGATAAATAATTTACAATTCGATATATCGGTTACCCGATAAATCTATATTTTTCTTGCGATATTATTGTTACATCAATATTTGGTTTGTGACATATCGATATGTTTTTGCTATCGCAAAAAGTATTTGCTATCGCAAAAAGTATTTGCTATCGCTATTTATAAGTAGTTATATTTACACATCAACAAGTAAAAATTCGGATGCTTACTTTTTTTAATGAAAATCCTCACTAATAAAATATAATTTACCGGACACAGTGGGGCTGTTTTAATTTTAAAGTATTTTTCTAAAAAATAAATTGTAAATGGACATCTAATACAGATTTCTTTTGTAGTAGTTCCTGGTGTTAATTAACACTTATAAACGTACAGACCTACTGAGTATTACCCCTCAGGGTGAAAATATTGAAGAATAATTAACATATTATTGCATATTATATGTAAGGACGGCCCCCATCATTTCACATCACCATCAAACGTAAATAACCATAACCTTTTTTTTATGAAATAAATTTCCTACACTAGCTTTATCCATTAGAAAAAGTAACAATTAACTGACATTTTCTGAATACTTTCTTTTTACGGGATTTAATATTTAGTTAACATTTTGAACTGCAAACGCTTGAAACAATATTGTTCAGACTAACATAAATACGCTAAATTTATAGATCATCAATAACTGGTTGAAAACATCTAAATATAAAATTGTGCAAAATGTATTTCAGAATCATATACAGTAGGAATATAGTCTTCTTGACAGTCGTCGAAGCCTGGATTGAAATGCGACCTAGCGGTTTGCTAAGGAACTGCGACGAATTTGAAATGTATACAGTATTAATTTAGTATGTACACTGTGGGAAACGACTCAATTGTATCTGCTGTAAATAATGGTTTACAAGAATGACGGAAGGGCTTTTTGAAAATTTGTCTGATTGTTCTCTTTTGCGTTTTGAATATACTATTTGTTTTATTTTAAAGCTTTCAACACTAAAAATACCTTTGATTTTGTACTACTGATACAGTTTTGTGAAAGATTTAGATAATATATTAATTTAGACACATATGCGTTTGGTTTGTGGTGAACGAAATTTAAAAATAAAATAACTTATATCGGATATGTTTGTAATGTATGTAAGGGACGCGATTGTTACTAACTGCAATTTCTTCCCCCAAAAGTTCCTGAGTTCGTGCCTGTCTGTTGGGTTCAGATTTTTGAAAGTTTCCGAATCCAATACTCCCACTGAGACAGGTAAAACTTGCCGAATTCGTGAGAGCCCAAGTCACAGCGCTGCACAACAAGTGCCGTCATTTTAGTTTGAATGCTGTAAAGCTATAAAGGGAATTCTAAAGGACCTAATGGCACGTGGAAAATACTTTTTTAACCATTCAATTTCTAGTGACGCTATAAAAACAGACAGACAGACAATTAAGGCTCGTTTCGAACTCTGGAATGAAAAAGTTGAGATTTACTACCTCAAAGTATTATCAGAAATGTAAGTGTAAATACAACAAATCTTTTTGTGTTTAGTTTAATAAAAAAGAATATTAGATAGTTAGAACAAGATGGTTTTGGTCTAGTTAAAGAGCATTTTGAAAAAGTAGGCCTAATTGAATAATGTCAACACATTTTACCACGTGGTTCAGGTTCCAGGTAAAATGTAGATCTATCTGCTGCCCTATTTATTATTAAACCATCACTGTTACCCAATCTGTGAAAAACTCGATCTGATTTAGTAACCAGACTACTTGGATCGTCCTCTTTCATGTTATAATTAACATTCGCCTCGCAATATGAAACAGATTGTGGCGTCATATTACAATAGATACAACTCATTAGGCGAAAGTGAATATTTTGTTTAGGATAAAGTATTAACTGATTAAATTAAACTAATATAACTGTTTTTATGGTACAATGTATCTAAGGGAGAGACATATGTTTCTAAATAAAAATTAATTGAAATATTTTCAAATTAAATGATAGACTATACTAAAACCGCAATAACCACATTTATGACTGGTTAAATCATAAAATACACAAGTGGCCATATGTGAGTTTATTACGTTGATTTGAACTATCGAAACTTAATTTCGCTTTTATTATTATTTATGTAAGTAATAAAAAGAAAGAAAAAGTAGAGTATTATTTTATAAGTAATTAATATAACATTACTATAGTTATATAGCAAACCTGTAATAAACTTATATTTATATATTTCTGTAATAAACTTCAGGGCCTCGTCTAATTATTATCAACTCATCTCATGCTATATAAATGTCATATTCGTTGCAGTTCCTCAGCAAACCGCTAGGGCGCATCTCAATCCAGGCTTCTACGATTCAACTGTCAAGAAGTGACTGTATATCTAGATACCTATTGTATATGATACTTTAATACAGTTAGCATAATTTTATATTTAGATTTGTTCAATCAGATTTTGATGGTCTATTCAATGTTACCTTATTTTTTAATATTTTAAATATGTTAGTTTAGCATATGTTATGTTAATCCAAACACAATTATAGTTTTAAGCGTTTGACAGTTAAACCGATCAGCGTCTTAATAATGAATAAATACTGAGTCCATATTAGAGAAGTAAATTGCACTTACAACAGAATCCCTTGTTCAAATGATAGCCACCGATGCAGCCAAAAATGTACTTGATGCCGCGTGAATTCTCAACAGGAGTGAACAGAGTGACTCCCTTGTCAGTCATTGTAGAAACTGAAACAAAAAATGTGTCCAAGAACAGCCAGATCAGGTAAAAAACACGTAAATATGTGAAATTATTTGTAAAACCATTGAATATAGAAACAAAAATTGTCCAAGACAATTAATTTGCTGCAGACGTACGGCTGTGCTGCTATCTAACGGTTATTGGCTCCAAATAAGCACTTAGACGACTGTTTGGCGTACTATTAGCTCAGCTATTAGTCACTTCAGCATGAGCTGCAGAGAGACGGAGACAGGGACACATCTGGGAATATATGTTAAAACCGAAGAAGAAAACCGACTTCTCAGGATCCCATATGAGCGGACAGTCTTCTTGTTTCTATATACAATGGTTTAAGTTATTTGGTCCTGGTATGAATTTTACTTTGATTTTCACTCAGGTTTTGACCCAATTATCCACCCATACAAGTACGGTGATACTGACCAATCGTCTACCCATACACGTACATTAGTACTGACCCAATCGTCCACCCATACACGTACATTGGTACTGACCCAACCGTCCATCCATACACGTACGGTGATACTGACCAATCGTCTACCCATACACGTACATTAGTACTGACCCAACCGTCCACAAATACAAGTACATTGGTTCTGACCCAACCGTCCACCCATACACGTACAGTGATACTGACACAACCGTCCAGCCATACACGTACATTGGTTCTGACACAACTGTCCAACCACACACGTACAGCGGTACTGACAAAACCGTCCAGCCATACACGTACAGTGGTAATGACACAACCGTCCACCCATACACGTACGGTGATACTGACCAATCGTTCACCCATGCACTTACAGTGATATTGACACAGCCGTCCACCCATACACGTACAGTGGTAATGACACAATCGTCCACCTGTAATTTTACAGTAGTACTGACACAAGGTCCACCCATACACGTCCAGTGATATGAAACAACCGTCCACCTGTAATGTTACAGTAGTACTGACTAAGGTCCACCCATACACGTACAGTTATATTAAGACAACCGTCCACTCATGCACGTACCGCCGTAATGACACAGCCGTCCACCTATATACGTACAGTGGTACTGACATACCGTCCACCCATACACGTACAGTGATACTGACACAACCGTCCACCCATACACGTACAGTGGTACTGACACAACCGTCCACCTATACACGTACAGTGGTACTGACACAACCGTCAAGCTATACACGTACAGTGATACTGACATAACCGTCCACCCATGCACGTACAGTGGTAATGACACAACCGTCAACCCATACATGTATAGTGGTACTGACACAACCGTCCACCCATGCACGTACAGTGGTAATGACACAACCGTCCACCCATACACGTACAGTGGTACTGACACAACCATCTACCCATACACGTACAGTGATACTAACATAACCGTCCACCCATGCACGTACAGTGGTAATGACACAACCATCAACCCATACACGTATAGTGATACTGACATAACCGTCCACCCATACACGTACAGTGGTACTGACAAAACCGTCGGGCCATACACGTACAGTGGTAATGACACAACCGTCCACCCACACACGTACGGTGATACTGACCAATCGTTCACCCATGCACGTACAGTGATACTGACATAACCGTCCACCCATACACGTACAGTGGTACTGACAAAACCATCTACCCATACACGTACAGTGATACTGACATAACCATCCACCCATGCACGTACAGTGGTAATGACACAACCATCTACCCATACACGTACAGTGATACTGACATAACCGTCCACCCATGCACATACAGTGGTAATGACACAACCGTCAACCCATACACGTACAGTGGTACTGACACAACCATCTACCTATACACGTACAGTGATACTGACATAACCGTCCACCCATGCACGTACAGTGGTAATACACAACCGTCAACCCATACACGTATAGTGGTACTGACATAACCGTCCACCCATGCACGTACAGTGGTAATGACACAACCGTCCACCCATACACGTACAGTGGTACTGACACAACCATCTAGCCATACACGTACAGTAGTATAGACACAACCGTCCAACCATGCATGTACAGTGGTAATGACACAACCGTCCACCCATACACGTACAGTGGTACTGACACAACCATCTACCCATACACGTACAGTAGTATTGACACAACCGTCCAACCATGCATGTACAGTGGTAATGACACAACCGTCCACCCATACACGTATAGTGATACTGACACAACCGTCCAGCCATACACGTATAGTGATACTGTCACAACCTTCCACCCATACACGAGCAGTGACAATGACACAACCGTCCACCTATACACGTATAGTGATACTGACACAACCGTCCACCCATACACGTATAGTGGTACTAACACAATCGGCCACCCATACACGTACAATAGTATTGACACAACCGTACACCCATGCACGTACAGTGGTTATGACACAACCGTCCACCCATACACGTAGAGTAGTATTGACACAACCGTACACCCATACACATACAGTGGTACTAACACAACCGTCCACCCATACACGTACAGTGGTACTGACACAACCGTACGCCCATGCACATACAGTGGTAATGACACAACCGTCCATATACACGTACAGTGGTACTGACACAACCGTGCACCCATACACGTACAGTGGTACTGACACAACCGTCCACCCATACACGTACAGTGGTACTGACAAAACCGTACACCCATACACGTACAGTGGTAATGACACAACCGTCCACCCATACACGTACAGGGGTTATGACACAACCGTCCACCCATACACGTAGAGTAGTATTGACACAACCGTACACCCATGCACGTACAGTGGTTATGACACAACCGTCCACCCATACACGTAGAGTAGTATTGACACAACCGTACACCCATACACATACAGTGGTACTAACACAACCGTCCACCCATACACGTACAGTGGTACTGACACAACCGTACGCCCATGCACATACAGTGGTAATGACACAACCGTCCATATACACGTACAGTGGTACTGACACAACCGTGCACCCATACACGTACAGTGGTACTGACACAACCGTCCACCCATACACGTACAGTGGTACTGACAAAACCGTACACCCATACACGTACAGTGGTAATGACACAACCGTCCACCCATACACGTACAGGGGTTATGACACAACCGTCCACCCATACACGTAGAGTAGTATTGACACAACCGTACACCCATACACATACAGTGGTACTGACACAACCGTCCACCCATACACGTACAGTGGTACTGACACAACCGTACGCCCATGCACGTACAGTGGTAATGACACAACCGTCCATATACACGTACAGTGGTACTGACACAACCGTGCACCCATACACGTACAGTGGTACTGACACAACCGTACACCCATATACACGTACAGTGGTACTGACACAACCGTCCACCCATACACGTACAGTGATACTGACACAACCGTTCACCCATACACGTATAGTGGTACTAACACAATCGGCCACCCATACACGTACAATAGTATTGACACAACCGTACACCCATGCACGTACAGTGGTTATGACACAACCGTCCACCCATACACGTAGAGTAGTATTGACACAACCGTACACCCATACACATACAGTGGTACTGACACAACCGTCCACCCATACACGTACAGTGGTACTGACACAACCGTACGCCCATGCACGTACAGTGGTAATGACACAACCGTCCATATACACGTACAGTGGTACTGACACAACCGTGCACCCATATACACGTACAGTGGTACTGACACAACCGTCCACCCATACACGTACAGTGGTACTGACACAACCGTACACCCATACACGTACAGTGGTACTGACACAACTGTACGCCCATGCACGTACAGTGGTAATGACACAACCGTCCATATACACGTACAGTGGTACTGACACAACCGTGCACCCATACACGTACAGTGGTACTGACACAACCGTACACCCATATACACGTACAGTGGTACTGACACAACCGTCCACCCATACACGTACAGTGGTACTGACACAACCGTACACCCATACACGTACAGTGGTAATGACACAACCATCTACCCATACACGTACAGTGATAATGACACAACCGTACACCCATACCTGTACAGTGGTAATGACACAACCATCAACCCCTACACGTACAGTGGTACTGATACAACCATACACCCATACACGTACAGTGGTACTGACACAACCGTACACCCATACACGTACAGTGGTACTGACACAACCGTCCACCCATACACGTACAGTGGTACTGACACAACCGTACACCCATGCACGTACAGTGGTAATGACCCAACCGTCCACCCATACACGTAGAGTAGTATTGACACAACCGTACACCCATACACATACAGTGGTATTGACACAACCGTACACCCATACACGTACAGCAGTACTGACACAACCGTCCACCCATACACGTACGGTGATACTGATTTTAACGAATTAAAGCTCTGAAATACGTACTTACACTAGTACAATAAATGTATAACTGTTTTATTAAGTGGTTAATTAACAATATTAATAAGATTAAAGGATAAATGTTACTACTGTGCATATAAACACACGTGTATTTTAACTGAACGTGTTGAATCACTATTTAACATTATATTTTGTGATGACTTAATGGGATCAAAGAGTTATACAATTTGATTAAATTCCTTTTACCCACCCGGTGTGTTGAAAATGTCTTGCATATTCTCCTTGAATAATTGCAATAATTTGAAGGTTAAAAGGAGGTGGAAATTGGCGTCGCACAGAGAGGCGTTGGCATTGGACAGCTCCTTCTCCGCAGCCCGGTGGATGTACACCTCCAGGTTTAAGGACATTTCCAAGGAAGTCTGGTAACAGTAACATTGGTCGCATAACTTTAAACAATTAAAGCCAAACGATTACAGTATATTATAGCTATCTTCATGCAAACACTTAAGAAAGAAATGTGAATGGGTTCCATTTCACTCATCATAGAAGCACAGTCTAAGAATAAATAATTACATCATTTGTATTTGTAACATAAGTTTTTGTTAAAAACTTAATCGACAACTGAAAAACATGATTCTAAAAAAATACAATTATTCTATGAAAGTTGTGGACAAGTTTAAAGTTAAAAGATGGAAAGAAGCAGATATAAAATAAAATAAATGGCAAAGAAAATAAATGGTTCCAAAGAATTGACACAACTTTCCCCCATATTGAATACTAACAACATTTTGAAAAGTGCCAGTTTGATTCCCAAATATGTTTTCCTACCATATCTCAAAAACTAGTCAAGTTACAAACATGCAGTTTTTACTAAAATATTTAGAATTGTAATTTACATCTTTCCTGAAAATTTAATCAAAATCTTTGAAGTCGTTTTTGAGAAAATTCCATTTTTCATGATTTTTGACCATAAAAAATAAACTAAACTAAAATTTCAAAAGAGTTAAAAACCGGTCTGGATATTTTCGCTAAATACACCACTATACCAAATTCATAAAAATTTATCTATTCATTTGGTCTCCAGCGATTTACACATACAGACAGATAAAAAATACATTATTTGGGTTCAGGGGATCCCAAAAAAAGGATTTTTAGACCGTGTTGTAAAAAGAGAATCACTTTTTTGGACGATCATAATACTTTCTCTACGCTAACGCATAAAAATGGGAGGAAGTAAAAAGTACTCTGAATTAGTTTTACTGAACTGAGTATCACACTACCTGATAGACAGTTGGACTGAGAAACTTTGAGTAAAATGACAGGAAGGAACAACGTTTCATGAGAACGTTGGATACGTTTGCGTCTGGAAAAGGATGTGGTCTTGGAACAGGCTGAAGTAATATGTTCGTGACTGACCATCGACTTGTAAGAAGACCACTTAGGTAAGATAACAAGAAGATTCAGGGCACGGACTTACTTCTTTGGATATATAAGAATGAGCTTTCCAGTCTATGGAAATGCAGCTAAGACGGGGAGAGGTTAGAGCAGCAGTTTCATCAACATTGGTCAACATAAACCTACACTTTCGAGATACAGTATAAAAGCTTTTGTTTTCACCAGGTCATCTATTGGTTAAATGCATTTATAATCAATAACATTAAAAACGGTGTCTTTTTGTGTTTTAAGAAATTAAGAAAAACTCAAACAGAAATAGCATTTTAAGAACATGAAGTAAGAAAAAACGTTGTTAGAATTAAATTAAATGTTGCTTAACAAATAAATAATGGTAGCAATTAGACATAAAATATGCTACAACCTAAAACATGTATTACAGGCTACAGGGACATACTTCATAAATCATACAAGTATATGGTAAGCGTATTTCGAATTAATTCTTTACCGACCGTTTACTGAACCATAGAGATGTCTATATTAAAGTGTTCGTCCGGGTGGCCAGTTTAGTGGTATGAGGAATTTAGTTGTAGATTTTACCGCAACTGCAGCTAAGAGTAGTACAGATCCTGCCTCACTAACGAACAAGCAATGTATTCCCCTCCCCTCTCCCCTCCTCATAGCCCCCGCCTGCCCCGCTCCAAAAATTCGGCAGAAGGACTCCCTCATTTATAGTAAACTCTAACAATGAATTATATGTATGTATGTATGTATATATATATATATATATATATATATATATATATATATATATATATGTATATATAAAATCAATCTACTTTTTTAGCTAAAGATGATTGTACAAATTTCAACTCAAAATTTGGATAAATATCATTTATAAAAAAATAATTGGTAACACTTAAAAACAAATTTTTTTTAGATTTTCTATAAACTTGGTTGGTTAGTACCTTTTGTCCACAATATTCTTAAATTTTAATAACATATATAACACAATTTGTTCATGAGTTATGTGCCAAAAAGGCCAAATTAGTAATTTTGGGCAGCCATACTGTATCTCCACAAAGAACATTTTTTAGAATTTTTCCCGTAACATATTTATTACTTACATGGATACTAACAATTTTATTCAAAAACATTTCAAAAATAATTTTCAGACGTACACTCTTAACGAAATAACTGAAGATACTTCTTAAAAATGTAAGTCGAGTTACGGATCCACCAACCTCACAGTGGTACTTTCAATAACATATTTCACACTACAAACAACACTACGTGAGTGATAATCCTAGAAGTCTATGTAACTTACACTTCTAGTACCACGTACTTGTATACTGCACATAAGGTCGTATAAGTCTTGAGGAAGTGCTGTGCGTGAGGAGTGTAAGCCAGCCACTTAAGAGTGGGGAAGCTAAGCCACTTTTAAACCCCCTTTCACGCTTTGTTTGACTGCCATTGAACACGTACAGTATTACAGCACCGACCGCCTCAGTTGAATATAGTCGGCGAGTCACGAGAATTCTTCTGAACGTCATGTCTCTGTGATATTTAAGGCGCTCATTTCCATTGAAACAGCACAAGTCATGTAGTGTACATGTCGTAATTACTAATTATGTTATGTACACGACATTACTTGTACTGTTTTAATGGAAATCAGCGCCTTAAATATCACAGAGGCATGAAGTTCAGAGGACTTCTCGTGACTCGTCGACAGTACCTTGTCCTCAGAATGACGTCTTGTCTTGTAACCAGTAGCTCATGACCAACAATATGTTTTACGGTACCGACCTCTTACAATAGGAATGCTTATGTATTTTACATACCTCACGTTTTTCTCGCTGGGAAATGCAGCTTATCACGTCCACAACAGCTCCTATGTTGTAAGCTCGCTGAAAATATCACAATATGTTTACATCTCTGTAAATGACAGAAAATAGATAAATCTCAGACAAATGATTGAAGTGAACAAAAAATGACAGAGTAAATCCCTTCTAAGTGGGTCTACAATTGAAATATACGTATTTTCTAATGTATTATCCATGCATCTAATACATTATAAATACAATAATATAAACATAGCAATTATGAGTTCTTGAAAGTTGAAATTAGGAAAATACAATTAATGTATGAGATGAATGTATACGGTACAAGTTTATTTTGTAATTAGAGATGTAAGTTTTTGCATCGAGTAACTATCGCAACCACAAGTAGTTTAAATAATGGTTTGTTCAATTTAAATTATATACTAAGAACAAAAATACAGCCTTGTAACACCACGTAGCAAAAGAAATGTTATAAAGGAAACAAATAATTCGCACATTTTTGTGAATATAAAATTTTGAAAAATTGTGCATAGTTCAAATAAATTCAGAGGAAACATAAAACATTATTTAAAGAACTAAACATAAAAATTAAACATGATTTTAAAATTTTTTTGAGATTGATCATAAATTTACCATTTGATATAGAACAATAACGAACAGCTAAACATTTTGTTGAACATTTTAAATTAATTTTTTGCTAGTTAAAATCTGGTTAAAATATCAGGTGGTAACCGATAAAAAAATTGAAATAAACATACATACGGAATATGGAAATAATAGCAATGACACAACAAAATAATTGAAATTATAGTTAATTAATTATAATCAATCATACTACGTACACACATATTGGGTGGGTTTTATGTTGGTAGAATACAATAGTATTGAACAAAAACCGATAGTTTCAAAATTGTGTGACAAGAAGTTTTAGCTGACCCAAAGGGCAGTGTTCCTGACACTGACGTAAATTGGTTTTAGTTTATTTCATCTCAACTTAAAGTTTCTTTCTACACATTACTTTATCGTAGGCAGTCCAGATACAAAACTTTGTTTGGTCACTAGAAGTAATAAAAAAAATAATATGAAGTAATATAAGCTCTTTATTAATCATGTTCTTTTGGGTAATTAAGATTTTCTCTTTCTGATGTTAATCTGGTTTTGTAAAACATTGTTCGTACTAGTAAACAAATAAAATATCTTTATTTGCAGAAGACAACAATAAGTATTGCATTGCAGGAGTCAATTTATTTCTTAATTTTAACATTCTCACAACGGTTTTTTTTAATTTATTTATTTAAGTCATACATATAAAAGAAAATATTTTATTCATTCCAGAACGCCTGAAACGCTTAATAGTCCGTACGGTTCAATATGAGCCTGCGAGGGCAGATGTTCATAAACCATCGTTCTGTGTCTCCCAGTTCAGCAGTTGTATCTGCCCATAGTCTCATGCTTGTGCGTGTCATGGACTCTTGTTTAAGGCACGTTTAGTCATGCAAAACATTGCCGTTTCCCAAATATATAGACTAAGTAGTGTCAACAGTTGAAATGTTTTAAAGGCCTCATTACACATACACAATTATCTGGCGTACAATTTAGCTACGTTTTTTTTAGAAAAGCTTTTTTTCTGAAACCTGTGTTTACACACGCTCTCCAAAGCACAATTCCAAAGGAGGGGTGTGGGTATATCAGGCCGAAATATGCCGACGCAGAACAGCAGAACCTAAATTTGGCTGACAACCTCAATATATAAATGCCTGAGGGTAATTTGGCACATACAGGATTTATGTGATCGTTCCATGTCAATCCTTTATCGAGGAGTATTCCAAGGAATCTTGTTGAATCAACATCTTCCGGCAAGGTATCTGCCGGTATTACTGCAGAGCCATACTGTTAGGGAGTGGTGCAAAGAAGAGTTAAAAATTGTTGATTTCTAAAAATTTGTGCTGAGATTGAAGTTTTAACATTTTGGACGCAATTGTTAAGATCAACAAAAGATTGGATCTCTGTAATTGACTGTGACTTTGAGCTGAAACAAGTGTCGTACCATCAGCGTACTGAACGATCTCCCAAGCTGTTATTGACATACGAGTAAATTAGAAAGAGAACTGGTCTTATAATAGATCCCTGAGGGACTCCGTAGTTCAGTCCAATTGAATTAGAACATTGATTTGGAATCTGGACTTTTTTGGTGTTTTGCGATTGTGAAATGAGCTCAACCATCTGAGTGGAAGTCCTTGAATGCCGTGACTTTCCTGTTTATAAAGCAATATTCTATGGTCAACACAGTCGAATGCTTTCGACAAGTCTGGAAACACACTTAAAGTGGGGTTCCGACATGATTATCCCTCTACAACCATATCTACTAGATTAACCACTGCATCTATTTCAGATTCGCCCTTTCTGAATGTTCATTCGAGAGCTGATTGAGTTTATTTAAAAATTGAAGCATTCTTATAAAAACAGTTTTTAGAATATCTTAATTTTATTCGATATTGTTGGGGGGTTTGCCAACATTTAGACAGGCCCAATAGGTTATTTTTTATTTTACTCCACTGTGCTGGTCCCAGTGTTTGAAAGAGAAAGGTTTGCTTTCAAAGGCGTTCCTGAACCTTTCAAACACCCTACAACTCTAATTCACACCTCCAAAGTTACGTGAACGGTAATGTTTTATTGTGTGTCATGTAGTTCGTTCATAGGTTAACAAGCTTGTCTTATCACACCTTTTCCATTGCAGGATGTCTTAGGCAGAAAGTAGAGAGCTCGAAGCAGTCGTTGGCACATGGTCTTTAGCTGATTGGTCTGGAATAGCGTAGCTGTTTACGTAGAAAGGGTGCTGAAGCAAAAGAGTGCTGAATAAACCTAATGCGGCACCAGCATTACTTACTAGCCACAGTGGAAAATCGCCGTCATAACCCAGTGAGGGTTCACGTAGTAATGCGGCAAGCGGTTCCGAGAGGGTTTTTAGTGGGTGCGAGTCCCACAACCTAGGTCCCTATAATAAGGGCCCTGACAATGCATAATGTATTTTCCCACCGCAAAGAAATAAAAAAAAAAAAAGAAAAAAATCATATCACACTTACTTCGATCTTGTCTTGTAGCCAGGATGATATACGCTTAGTTGATGACTCATTCGTGGCCAGTTCTCTGTAAGGCCTTTCCTAGAAAAAATAAGAAAAAAGCATCCACATTAATCACAACAGTAAAGGAAGAAAACCCCTAATTGTATAACGTTTTAAGTTTTGATTAATAGTACTTTTAATAGTGAGATCGAGTTGCAAAATGTTTATAATATAGCAATATTGGGCTAACATAGAGATACGATATTAAAAGATTCACAACCAGCTTAGTTTGTGATATTTATCAATTTCACAAGCGAAAGATCTAGTATATAATAGTTAAGGCCCGATGATTTCATTCAAGATATATATGCATGCGCTTAAAATGTTTTACTTCAAATGTTGACAGCGTCAACTTTGCTGTTAAACTGCCCTCACGCTTTAACTAGTAGCTATGGAATGTTTTCTTATCTGTTTTAACTATTAACGATTTGTGTTTTTCACTCTAAAGAAAAACCTATTTCACAGTTCTTAGCAAAAAATAATAATGATTTTTTTATTGGGCTCTCAGATGAGACATTTTTGTGACGACAATCTTTCCGTTTCGATCAAATTCCAACTATTCTTAAAGCAAACAAACTTCCAATACTCACACTGCTGGCGTTGGTTTTAGTGTGACAGACGGGACTGTGCACCTCGACGATGCACAGGCGCTTAGAGCTACTACTGCTGCACAACGCCTCCTCAACCAACTGGGGCAAGTACAGCTGGAACTCCTCCAGGACACTGGCGTCACAAGTGGCCGGCGCACGGTAGTGGATGGGCACACGCACTGTCACAATGGGTAGAGTCACCACTGGGAAACATAAAGAAAATCAGTCAGTTTCATAAATATACTAAGGATGGGGTTCACTATCATGAATTCCTTCTGGGTCACGTGGTGCCGGTTTTCTTGTTCGGTGAAATTAGTTCATGTTCGGTTTTCATAGATATCACTAGGGGTCTTTCTCTCTCCAGCTCACGCTGAAGTGCCTAACCGCTGAGCTAGCAGTATTACAAACTGCTGAAGTCCGAGCTCTTATTTGAAACCAATCACCGTTAAATAGCAGCAGAGGCGTGTCTGCAGCACACCAATATGGGTCGTGGAAAGTAGGCTTGTTTCTACAACAGTTAATGCTTTAACTTAGCCAACCAAAAACGATCGAATAGTTCAACGTTGAGTGCCTAAATAAGTGATACTTGTAACGGTAATTCTTTTTTATGCATTATTTCCCTAATCCTGGGTATCACTAAAGATTGATACCAATATTTTCATTTAGCTAACGTGATTATTTTACATCGTACTGACAACTCACCATTGACATTGTGGGAGAACGTATCCTCCCTATGCTGTCCTGTGTCTGGGTTGATGTAGTCGACTTTACAAGTGTACACTCCGGCGTCAATGAGGCCGATGCTTTGTATCTTCAATGTTCCATCTCCGCCAGCTTTCATCTCAGTCACCTGACCACCTTAAACACAACACATAAGGTAAGCCCTGTCATATGACAACACACCCATTGTATCCAAACTATAAGAACAATGCTGAGTTACCTGTGATTGGCTTGCCGTCCCGAGTCCACGTGTATATCACGTTGTCGGCGTCACTGGCGGACAGATGGACGTCATTGGTGGGAAAACAGGGAATAAAGACTTCGACGTTTACAAACACAAACAGAACCTCATCTATAACAAGAATTACAAGAATGTTTACATTTTATTTTCAAGAAATTAACTTCTGCTTATAATTAAAGTTTAAGACAATTTTATTTATGCCTAATGTTAAGTAAAATTTGAGTGACAATCGCAGAACAAGAAATATATAATACAGATAGAGTGGGCTAGACATGCCTACGGTGAAGCCGTCCGTGACCACCAAAATGGCGTCCCATTCCACTTACCGTCCTAGTACGGAGCGTCGAGCGCATATTCTGCGTAGGATATATATTCACAGCTCACATGTATTTCAATATATATGTTTTATACTTAAAAAATATGTGTAGGTAGCAAGACAAACAATAATGAGCGAACAAAGAATCATTAGTCACACACAATGTTTTACATCTGCCACTTTAACGAATCATACAAAATAAAATAGTTGTCCTAGAATCGAAATATTTTGATATTATGAAACCACAATTAACAACTTCATACTTTCTCGCTGAAGAAAATTCTCTGACCGAAAAATAAAAAAAAGTGTCGCATAATAACTTTTTCTTGTCATTGGAATTTTTGAATTGGTTTTCTACTTATTAAAAATATTATTTTACTATAGTGTGCATTATAAACCCATTAATTAAACACATGCTTATTTTCTAATTTTAGTTGGCCAATAAATTACTTAATTCTTGATCTAAACAAAGCGCTTACTTTAATTTCTTTCCCATACACGGCAAGACATTGAGAAGATCTGGCCACCATCAAAATGGCGATCCCAGTGTACAGTTACCAGTGTATGAGTATGAGTGGGCGGAAGGGTCGTTACCATTGTACGTGTATGGGTGGGCGGGAGGGTCGTTACCACTGTACGTGTATGGGTGGGTGGGAGGGTCGTTACCACTGTACGTGTATGGGTGGGTGGGAGGGTCGTTACCGGCTGCAACTGCTCCTATGGTACAGTTTGCCGATGTCTACTCTATTTGTATTACTTGCTCTATGGTGATAATCTCTTCTAAGCAAGTTTTGAGGCAACAACCGACAAAACAAAAATACTAGATTTACTTGTCTTCTCTGTAATTATTATCAAACAGAAACATATACAAAACCTAAAATGTATCGCTACAGTTCGATTTATTTCATTGTACATAAGCTGATGCTTCATATTTTACGGAGACATGGATATTCCCTTGGGCTAGTTGATTCTTCTTGCTTTAACGTGAATTGATAAGAGAAATTAAATTTAAAGTTGACCTGCTTGTTGATTTTATCAACTCCACCAGCTTAAATAAATTTAGAAATAAAGTGAAATATAATTTGGGTCGTTTGAATGGCGGATTATGGTTGCAAACATGCATATGTGTGCACGTGTGCGTGCGTGAACCTGGATACTTTTCCTATATGAAAAGTACTTAAATTACTCGTAATTTTGTTACCAAATTCTTGACTTGCTTTATAAATATATCATAAATGAAATCAATAACAAGTAATTTTTAATCCCTAAAACGAATTTGAAGCATTTAAAACATTTGAGGGAACATCTCAGTATCCTAGTATATGAGGTGACAACTATACACCTCACTTTTTAAACTATAACAAGTACTAATATAATTGTACTAACATTACTCTATTTTTTTCAGTAGTACCAAGTTTAAAGTACCTAAGTGGCTGTTATGCTAAATCACAGTAGGGCTTCGTCAGCAACTTTCTACAAGTAATTTGTTCCGGGATCTTTCTCGTGACATTTAAATGACGTTAGTTGCAAGTTTAACAAAAATAAACTGTTTCATACAGCTGAATCTTAATCTAAGAATAAAACATGAATCAAACTATATTAAAGATATAGAAATGTAACAAACCATCAACTGATGCACTTTCTTTGATGAAGTTCTCCAAAGAAGAAGAGTCGATTTCTTTAGGACCGTTGGCTTCATCTACAGTCATCGGTTTCCTATTGGCAGATAATACTTTTGGCTTCAAATAAGAGGTGAGCTGAAATATGTCCGGTTTTGGAACATAACTCTTGCAATTAATTTTACTGATCTCTTGGTAAATCGTTTTTGTGTCTGTAGCTTGTTGGAAAATATCCCGAATGTCTTTTTCGAGACTTTTAAAGTCACAAACACAGGGTTTACCATGACGTTTTTCACAATCTTTTTTATCCGAATTTGGAGAAGAATTGTCTAAATTTGGGCCCACTTCAGTGTTATGGGCTGTAGTTGTTGGAACCATGTGGGTTTCAGGTATTTGAAGCGTTGTGGTTTCTAATTCGGAGTGGAAATCGTCTGACAAAGAATACGTACTTGAAGACGGATTTCCTTCTGAATTAAACTGCATTAAGGAATTATCTCCATTATCATTATTGTTAAATTCGTCTTCTCTTTTGCTCAATTGATTTAAATGTTGCTTTGTATCTCCAATTCTTTCTCTAAGTAACATATCAGTCTTGTTTGCCTGGGATCTTAACGAACGGTTGTGTGGTAAAATATCGGCTGAGTCGAATTTACTCTGTTCGTTGAATGAAGGTTCAAATTTACCTTGTAATCTTATTTTGTCGTGAGGTACTTGCTCTACTTCTAAATTTTCAAAGGAAGTTTTGAACCGGTCAGTAATTGGTATTGAACTAACTGACCTAGGATTTAGAATCATTGAAAATGGTGTTTTATTATCAAGACTTGATAAAGATGCTTCTGTATCACTTTTCTGTACAGAATTACTAACAGATGATGAGTTAGTAGCGAAAATACCGAAGAAATCCTCAACTACTGAGTGGTCGGCTACTGGATGACTTGTTGGACCTAGGAAACGCTTCATTGGAAAAAATGGTCTTGTGACGAGTGTTTTAGAAATAGACCGTCCAGGATCAGAACGTCGGTGTCTTCTACAGTAGCACAGGGGACTACTTTTTCCAAAGGCGGCAAAACAACTGTTGAAGGTTGTGGCAGTTCTTCTTCCGTTATTAGGTGATAAGACTAGGTTATTAAAATTGTCTTTATTACGTTTTAAAAGTTGTTCTTCAAGTACTCTAAGTGCCGTCAAACCTCTACCCCCTTGATAGTTGGGGTTTTCCCGTTTACTCAATGGGACTTTATTGCGTTTGTGCCTGAAAATGAAATAATTGTTAAAATATTTTTGTTATTTAAATCATAGTTAATTTCTCTTGAATATAAAGAGAATATTACCCTAGATGCCAAATTGAGAAATTAGAGAAAAAAATAGGAATACCAAAAGCGACAGTAATCATTTTTGAGTACAAAAACATATCTTATACAACTTAAATAAATCCTCTTATTTATTATAGTCCTCAATAAAATTGGTATGGCTACGTTAAAAGGGAGAATCATCTTGAAATACTTTAACAATGTATTTTTAGTCAGAAATAGGCTAAATATAGCACAGAATGAATGCTCCATAACAGAAGATTTTTTAGCCATATCATTTTACATTTGTAGAATGTTTTTATTACTAAATAAATCAAGGAATTCATTGATTGAATAATTATGTTACTTACAATTTCTACTGTCCAAAATTAATAATTTAAATTAGTCTTTCTAATTTGTATTATTATTACATTCTTAAATATGAGATGCCGACAAAACTTTTTCGTATTTTAAGACGAATATGAAAAATTACATGAGTGTGGATGGCCAATGTAGTCTGGTTACTAACTTTGTCTGACTGTTCTTCAGAAACAGTCATTTATTAATAGCCAACAGCCACATCCGAACACTGACGAGCACCCAAAATCAAAAAAGTTAAGCAATAACATTGCCGATGTTAAAATCAGTAAAAACATTTCCTCTACTTGAACAAATATTAGCGCTTTTTGGCGAATGCAAAGTTAGTCCAGTACATTTTATAACTATTTTTAGGTACCGCAAGACTTACAAAAACATACTCACTTTGAAAAAGGAATGGCAAACGTATAAGATATAATCACCATACAAGACGCAAATAAAACAAAAATATTCATTTACATGTCCAAAAAAGTTTTTGTAACCATCTAAATTGTGGTTTAAATTACATTTTTCAAAGATATACTGGTTAAAATAGGTTAAATAAGTCAATATTGACATGTTTATCAACAAATTAATCCATATTTTGTTTGTTATTGGTGAAACAGATGTTTTAATTATTTATTTAATTATCAATAAACTTCAGATGGCCCAGCCTAAGCGTACTCGATTGTACAAACCGATTTCAAGACCTAGAACCATTTCATTTTTGCTACCAAAGACTAATAAATATTTTACATGTGCCTAAACAAATAACAGAGTTAAATTTATTTTTTAGTAGTATTATTTTACGATCGCATAAATGTTACAAAAGACCATATTTTCACTTTATTTTTTAAAAATGTTAAAACAATTTGTTGTTTGTTTATGTATTTGAGATTTTTTAAATAAATAAGAGATGTATTAAAGTAACACTATTTATACGATAGCATACCGTTATAGTTTACTAATTCTTCTAGGCCTAATTAACAGAAATAACTTGTCGATGTTGACAGAGACCGCCTGGAGAGAAAGGGAAGATAAAACATTGCCATGAGAATGAGAGAGAATGAGTTTACTCATAACACCAGAGATAGGGTCAAAATTGTTATTACGTACCACAATCTTTAAAAAACGGGAAACTCTTTCAAAATTAACTGTGTAAAATTTTACAATAAGCTTCCTTCTGAAGCTGGAGAGGTTCATTTCAGTAAAATTAAATCCGCAATAAGCAATTGCCTGTTGAAAACCCCTTTTTATTCCGTTAAAGAATTTTTGGATAGCCCAGTTGATATTCAGTTCTGAACATATAGGTCCATGATTTAAAATGTTTTAGATTTCCCGTATTAAAATTAATTACTTTAACTTAGGGATATGACTAGTAAGTTTTGAAAATATATTGGTAAGCTTCAGTCAGTCAGTAATAGACAAATATTGTCTTACAATATATTTAAGTGTTGTCAGTGTGTACAATAATTATTGTAATTGAGTTTATCTGTTTAATTCCTCTAGGCGTTTGTTGTAGCTAACCCTCACCTTTGTTCCCAGTTGTCTTGTGGTCCCGTTCTTCTAGCTGTTGTTTTAACTCATTGACTGTCAGATCCACCACTTTTAAAAATTTGTATCGTGGCAATTTAAAAAATGAAATGTCACAATGTACACAAATTAATCGCCTTATACCACCACAGTGAAACAATGGTTACGGTTGACAGGGTCCGAAATAATAAGGCGATCCCGCTTTTGGCTATTAATTATACACAAGTGTTATGATTGACAGGGTCCGAAATAATAAGGTGATCCCGCTTTTGGCTATTAATTGTACACAAGTGTTATGATTGACAGGGTCCGAAATAATAAGGTGATCCCGCTTTTGGCTATTAATTGTACACAAGTGTTACGATTGACAGGGTCCGAAATAATAAGGCGATCCCGCTTTTGGCGATTAATTGTACACAAGTGTTACGATTGACAGGGTCCGAAATAATAAGGCGATTCCACTTTTGGCTATTAATTGTACACAAGTGTTACGATTGACGACGATTGACAGGGTCCGAAATAATAAGGTGATCCCGCTTTTGGCTATTAATTGTACACAAGTGTTACGATTGACAGGGTCCGAAATAATAAGGTGATCCCGCTTTTGGCTATTAATTGTACACAAGTGTTATGATTGACAGGGTCCGAAATAAAAAGGTGATCCCACTTTTGGCTATTAATTGTACACAAGTGTTACGATTGACAGGGTCCGAAATAATAAGGTGATCCCGCTTTTGGCTATTAATTGTACACAAGTGTTACGATTGACAGGGTCCGAAATAATAAGGTGATCCCGCTTTTGGCTATTAATTGTACACAAGTGTTACGATTGACAGGGTCCGAAATAATAAGGTGATCCCGCTTTTGGCTATTAATTGTACACAAGTGTTATGATTGACAGGGTCCGAAATAATAAGGTGATCCCGCTTTTGGCTATTAATTGTACACAAGTGTTACGATTGACAGGGTCCGAAATAATAAGGTGATCCCGCTGTTGGCTATTAATTGTACACAAGTGTTACGATTGACAGGGTCCGAAATAATAAGGCGATCCCACTTTTGGATATTAATTGTACTTTTATTCACACTCACTGATTAGCTAAACAATCACTCATTTACACTCATTCGAACTCCTTATTTGACCATAAATTAATTGACGACCGGCGTCTAAAAAATAAATAAACTAAAAAAGAGATATTTAGAGATTTATTTTACCAGACATACATTATTCAAAACGTACAATATTTAATTTCACTTATCACATTCGAGTTAGTGTTTGCACAATGTCTATCACTGTTCGTAACCTGACACTGTTTAACACTGTCACTTGACTGTGGAGAAGTGATGAAACAGTGCGACCTGTGATTTTGTTCATTGTGATTTTAGAATCACAGGTCGACCTGTGATCGCAGTTCTGAATGAAACAGATCACAACTGTGATACGCTATGCCAGCACCAACCGCTGTCAAAACAGAACAGCACATCAGCTCCTCAGCTCAGCAGTAGTGAAGTAGTTCAATCTTTTCTCGCCATGCGCGCACCTAGACATTCTTATACATGGAGGCATATAGCTATGCTCTTGACCTTCTCACAATGTGTAGTGCAGACTGCTAAGATGAGGAACGTGGGATTAAATTCTTATAACATAATTTATTTTTACGATCTGTTATAGATATATAACAATAAGTAAAACATTAGGGCTAACAACAGTACAGCTAAGTCAATTTGATTCAAAGAAAACTTAACTGGTTAACCCTTTGCACTCTGGACAAAAATGTTGGTCGGTGCCAAAAACTCCAGTCCATGTTAGTAAAGTACTAGCGAAAAACTCCAAGCCCATTTTGCCAATATTGTAAGGGTTTTATAAAAAATTCATAATTTAGTTATTTTATAACTTAGAACTATGATTTACGTTTTGTTGTTTCTGTTATAATATTCTGCATGTAAAAAAAATAAAATTATAAAATTAAAATAATTTATATATATTTTTTTTATGTTATTAAAATGTATACCTAAATGGTTTTTAAAAATTAACTTTGAACTCTTATAACTATAAAAAATTGCATTGACCTATTATAAATCATTGTTATAATTATGTTCCTTGTATAATTACAAACTTTTATGCAAAATTTCATGCACTTAACTTCATAAATAAGTCCTTGGTAAGCATTTGTTGAAATCTTGACAAATTCTAAATTTTGCATATATACAGTGTATTATGTTCTCTGATCAACTTTGATTCTGCAGCACTAGTCTCATTTATTTTATAACTTCAAATGATGTATAATGTATCAGTAACAATGAAAAGTTCTAAAATATATTTATATATTTAATTATAAAATGTTTGTTGCTAAAGCCACAAGGTCAAAAATCGTAAAATAATAAAAATTGTCAAACAGCTGATAAAATGAAATGTTATAGAAACTTGAAAACACACAGATGAATAAAGATATACATATACAGTATTTACAAATAGACTAGGAAGTATTGATTTATTAGCATGTGTGTCTGACTGTTCCTGCGCAAAACCATGCGACTGTGTCGGTCCCAGTCGTTCGCACGCGCCAAAACAGCTGTAAAAAACGACTGCTGAAAAATAATATTCCATAGAGTACACTATAAAGTACTACTACGCTAAACTATAACTATAGAAGTTTATTATATCGTAATTTGAGCGCATTTTGAAAGTATATAAAGCCAGCAAAAAATATATTTTGAACGTCCGATCAATCGGACGTCGGAGTTTTTGGCACATTTATTGATCGTCCGAAATTTCGGACGTCGGAGTTTTTGGCATAAACTCAATTGTCCGAAATATCGGACGTCAGAGTGCAAAGGGTTAAAGAATTAAGAGAAATATTAAACAACTAGGAGACACCCCTGCACACTTCGCGTGCCAACATCGTCACTCGCTGTGCTTGTGACACCCCAGCCTTCGGCCTCGGCATGTAATTTAACTTCCAGTAGGTCACTCGTTGCATTTGACTTCGAACCTATTAAAGTTTATCAACTGTTGTTACTTAGATTAGACAGATCTATAACCTACTCAATATTATAAACATTATTATTTACATTGTAACAGCTGTTTCACATTTTTACACGTCATTGTATTCAAAACATTTTATATAAAAAGTGTAACAAATTTAATTTTAATTCCTTATAATAATTAGGATAAATATCAAACATAGAACGTAGTACACCTCCCACATTTCGGATTGAAGTGTCAACATATTCGTAATTATGCAATAAGGTCTATATTGTTCGATATTTCCATTCTGAAGGACATGGGAAGACCAGTAGGCTTAGTGGTTTTTGCGATAAGAATTAACAAGAAGATAGATATTAATAGAAATGTAACAGCTGTTAAAATGTAAATAATGATCTTTATAACATTTTAACAGCTGGTGGAATGTAAATATTAACGTTTTTCACTATTCAGAAAGCTATAGAGCTTTCATACGTTAGAAAGAGTACGTTTTTAAACATATACTTTATAAATAGGCTTAGTAATAAGATTAGGCATTTATGCCAATAAATAGGTAGCAACGCAAGTACAATGAATGAGATAGGCTACTGTTAATAAATTTATATACTATGGTTTTACTTGACATGGTGTACCTACTAAAATGTGATGTAAAAAGTCAGAGACCGATGCCGAAGGCCGAGGTGTCATAAGGGTGTTTCAGACCACTCGTGCAGTATCTCCTGTGATTGACCGTTTGGCATAGAGCGATGCAATAAGCTATAAATCTAATAAATCTCAAACAAAGAACGTTCCAAAATAGTTTTTGTTTTTATTAAAATACAAGGTGTTCCCAAAAATTAAGGTCACAGTTTCTCGAAAATTTCAAATACTGTAGGAGCATAGGTCTGCACCCATTTTTTTTAGGTCTGATCGGATCATTTCCGTTAATTCACTACCACTACTTTTTTTGTATTCTTTAATTCCCTACCACTTTATTAATATTCTATTGCTCTAAAAAATGTTCCCCAAACATTTTTATGCACACTGTGGTATTCCTTATCCGCTAGGAATCTGATATCGTTGGCCTTATCTTATTGCTTTCCAAGAACTTACACACGGATGGAGAGCGCATTCGGCGGTAAGTCAATCATTGGATTTACCAGTTTGTGATCAAACTTTGGTGGCCACCTAACCGTCATTGCAACAAAAAAAGTATAAGTAGTTAATTGACGGAAAAGGTCCGCCTGATCATTTTGATATAGTAAAGCTCAAATTATTCCCATCCCTTATCCTTCTTATCCCTTAATATACCCCTCGTATTTGAAGTTCTGCGTTTTTTATTATGGTTTTCAAGTAATAGAAAAGGAAAAACAAATTAATTGCGTTTCCTTATTTTTGTTACCGTTATTTTCAAATGGAAGATCAGACTGAGATCAAAAGTGCAGTTTAACATTGTTCTTAAACGTTTACTGCCATATTTCTTTACTAAAACACATAGAATAAAACATACATTGTATGCTTAGGCTCATATAGGGGCCTACTAATACAAAACAAATATAGGCCTATATGATTGTTTTAAAGGTATTGGACGTAAACTGTCCCGTAACAATTAGGATTAAGTAAAGTAGGGTTAATAAGAAATGATTAAATAAGCTTACATATGGACAGATGCCGAGCAGTGAACAAAATCCGATCGGATTATTTACCGACGCCGCCGCAGCGACAGTGGCGCGGCGGTAGATGGTGGGGGTTACATATGGGACAGACAAAAACGATCGGATTACACAACGCTGTCGGCAGCTACGCGCGCAGAAGCACGCCGCCATTACTAAACACAACGGTCGTTGTTTCTGCCGATTACGCTGATTCAGTGGCGTGACTGAACGGACGAACAACGTTATTTCTGCCGTTGACACTGTGTGTTGTGTTGATCTGCCGTTTACGAAGTGGTGATTGTTAATTTGTCTAATGGCTGACACAGACTTGTTTGAGATTGATAACGATTTGTTGATTCATTTAGTCGAACAAAGGCCCGTTATTTGGAATAAAACCTTGGATGACTTTAAAGATAGAAATGCGACAAGACAGGCATGGAATGAAGTTTGCATTCACATGAGGAATGATTTTGACGAATTAGAGGACAGTAGAAAGAATGAATTTTGTAAGTACCAACATGTTTTTACATTCTATGGGACTATAATCTATTTTAGATACTGTGTTAAAGTTAGGGATGGCAACGATATATCGGAAATATCGATAACTATGTTTGATACATCGCTATATTAGTATCGATATTTTCTTTTGATAATATCGGCCATATCGATATTATTGTCCGATATATCATATGACTAAATATTAACGTTATTCTCTCTCCTCAAAATCATCACAATTCGAAAAAAAACACATTTCAATTGTCTTTTATGTGTTAAAACATGCATTGGAATAATAAAGTATGTTTATTTTGTATTTTTACGTCAGGTGAACGCTCTAAAATGTAGTTTAATAAATTAATTTGTTTAATTTTTAGTCCTTATAAGAACCCTAGTGGCATTTTTAAATCTGAAGAACAAAAATAACGATGTTATTACATTATTCTTTTATAGTTAACAAATAATTAAAGGTATAATTATTCTTATTATGGTTTTTTTCATTCAACCCACAGACCACAACTTGTTTCGTAGAGATAAATTTCATTTTTACATACTGTCGGCTATTCTAAACAGTGACAGCAAAACATGAGTGTATTTTTTGTCATGAAATAAGACTTATGGCACAATTTTAAACAGATAAATTATTTACAATTCGATATATCGGTTAACTGATATATCGATATTTTTCTTTCGATAGGGTATTGATAGATCGATATTTGGTTTGCGATACGTCGATAATTCAATATATCGATATGTTGAAAATGTTGCCATCCCTAGTTAACGTAGACCAAAGTCAATTTTCTAATTTTAAAGGTAACATTTTTAAACTAGATAAATTAATTTGAACAAAAGATTAGTCGTCACAAAACAAACAGCACCATTAAAAAATATTATTTTAATAAATAGAAAATAGTAAAATGATATAAAACTGCTTATTCATGGCATTATTTTACTCACAATGAACTAGCCTATCATATGATAAGAAACATTGTTTTTCAAAAGTGTATTATTATATTAATATATTATTGTATCCTATTGTATATTAATATAATAACACACTTTTGGAAAACAATTTTTATTCATGTCACCTGATATATTTTGGAAATGTTTTTTGTAAACACAAAACATTGTAAACACAAAAAAGGGTGGGGAGCTACTTGGAAACAATATAATACATCTAAATTTAAAATTTAAGATAGCAAAAACATTCGAAATGTTATCTAGTTTTAGGAAATATGAAGGCAACTTACTTTATTATACTGGAGGAAAAAATATGGAAATAATTTCCCAACATTAATTTTTTCCATTTATAATTGGATAATCTAATTTGTTGTAATAATTGTTTTCCAATAAGTATAAATTTTTATCATAATAATTTACTTAAAACCGTTAAATAGCGGAGAAATAGTATTGTTAAAATTAGTTACTTTGAAATGAAAATGACAGCTACTCTGGAAAGGATAACGCTTCGAAGTCCGGTTTGCAGCAATTAATGTCTCTTGAATAGACCTTTCATTTGATACCAAACTCAACCTAGGCTTACGTTGAAGATTTTCGTTCAACTCCTCGAGGGCCATACCCATGAAAAGATGAAATGTCGCTAATGGCGCTAAAAAGTAAGTTCTTTGTAACCATTGTCATTTACAAGATATAATTTTTTATAAGTGAAGTCATGCAAAATTGTGGAAGCGTTTCCATATTTTTTCCACCCTGTAGAATAAAACAGACATCATATGGCTACGTATAATATATTACACAATATGATATTATTTTAATAGGGGCTTGAAAAAGTATACTAATATAACCGCGCGTAGTACAATTGATGCAACAATGTGTTACAATGGTAACAGTATTTTTAAAAATTTGCTAAAAAATATCAGGTAATAAATACTTAGGCCTATAAATAGTAGGGATACTAACATTTACATAAATACATGCTCCATAAAGTATATGTATTTGTGAAATGTTTACTTTGATGTCAATTGGTATAATAATAATAACAATGTAAATATTTACAAGCATTATACGTTTACATAAATGGAAAAAGCGCCCACTTTGCCAATTTGACTTTCTTATTATTCGTTTCCACTGTTCGTTTCGTCTCAAAAACAAAACAATCATATGTTTACAAACAAGAACTCCTCACGTTTCCAAAAATATTCGAATTGCGGCGGTGTTATAGCGTGCTGTAATAAAGAGTTATACCTTACGTTGCAACATGGCTGACATTCAGCCGTGTAACGAGTTTGACAACTCGATTTTCTTATTGTTCTTTTCCGCAGGTACGTTCGTCTCAGAAACAAACCAAAGACATGTCTAGAAACAGGAACTCTTGTCTGCAACAGCGTTTGAATGACACTATCGCTAATGTATATTGTAGTAAGGACTAAGCTGACAGGTGCTAACCGGCTAAAAATTAGCCGAGTTCCAGTTTGAGGGTTAAGAATGACTTGTACTTTTGAACACTTTCACTCATCGACATATAACGTGATTTATGCAGTTTCTTTTTACTTTAAGAAGTAAGTGTAACCTTCCAACTTCGACGAAGTCCGAAAGTCGACGGCCGAGCGGTCAAAGGCGTCAGGATTTTAACTAAGCCAGAGGTAGAGATTGCGCAGGTTAGAATCATGTCTCTGACTGGAGCTTTTTACTCTAGTAGGGAATTTACTATACTGGAATTTACCACCCTTCTTTCATTTAAATTACTATTGACACACCCACCCGCCCTTCCTCGTACAGTGGTATTAACCCCGCTACCAACCCTTCCATTCATGTACAGTGGTATTGACCCACCCAACCACCTTTAGACGTACAATGTAATCGAACCAACCGCCCTTCTATTCGAGGACAGTGGTAATGACCCACCCATAGACGTACCATCACTACCATTCACTGTAATTGAATGGGTGGGGATGAATACCACAGCACTTGAATGAAAGAGCAGGTAGTCAAACTACTGTACGTACGGGTGTCATACCGCTGAATTTGAATGGGTGGGTGGGTAAGTCAATACCACAATATGTGTATATTCAGTGGGTGTCTCTGATAAGCTCTCTAGGTTATTGTTTCTGGTTCATTTAGGATCACAAATATAATATTTAAAGTGTTCAAAACACTTCGGTTATTCTTGCACTCGCTATAATTGTTATTATTATTTTTTATTTTTAAATCTATGTATAAAAACAAACAGGTGATTTAAGCTAGAATTTTGTTGTCCTTTATAACATAAACATACATTTTGAGAACATATACAGCTTTTTAATTAAAAGTCATTTTTTTATAAATTCCACAAATTTTAATTTTTATAAGCGCTTTCGCCAGTTAAGGCATCTTCAGTTGTAATACAGTATAAACAGAAAACATATATGAATAAAAATAACAAAAAAATCACATGTAAAACATTAAATACTAGTTAAATTAAATTTAAGTGACTAAGTTTGATAAGAATTATTATGAATTAAAATATGGCTTAGAGTTTTCAATTTTTGATGATATTTCTTCTTTAATTAAAGGTAAAAATATATTACTTAAATTTAGAGACGGTTGGGAAATACATTCATCTTTCAAAACTGCCATACATGCACTTTCAATTTGGTTTCTCTTGGTCCATAAAGGTTCTTTTAAAATTACACTTGTAGAATTAATATTGATATCATGTTTTTAATTTTTTTAGCATGTTCAACTAATTTTGATTTTTCTGTATTTTTTTATAATACATTTTTATTATAATTTTTATATAAATATATTAATTATATATATATATATATATAAATTATAGAATTTATAAAAAAATTACTTTTGATTTACCACCAAAGCAATTCCATCAAGCATATACAACAGAAAATATACAGGTTTTCCTGTATAAACAGTTTCAAAATGGCGGCCACTAAAAATTTTAAATCCAAAATAACTCATAAACCAATATATACACTAAAAATTACACAGAATAATATTCTTTAGTAAATTCTATACAAATCCAATGATGTAACGGTTTTAAAAATCGGATGAAAAATAACAAAAAAAGATAAATTATGTTACAGTATGTACAATGCAATATGCCAGTAAAATGTAAAACACACATGTAAGGGCTGATAATAATAACGCTATTTACGATAGTCTTAAATCCGATGTTTGCATAAACTTTATTGCTGTACTAGTCAGCTGGATATAAGAATATCACAAACAAATTTATATCTAACTAGCTGAACCCGGCGGACGTTGTCTCGCCTTTCATTTTTCATTTACATACCAAAATAAAGCAATAAAAAGAATTATAGAAAAAACCCATTATTTATTAAATGAGTGTAAGAGTGTACACAATATTTTTGGTCTTCTTATTTGGTGTATAAATGTAAATGTTTTTTGGTGAGCCTACTCTCGAGCAAGCGACGTAGAGCTGTCCATGTGAAAAACATGGATTACTTAAATTTATTGCGGCAACGCGCAATGACTGTCCTTGAGATTTATTAATAGTTATTGCGAAAGCAAGTCGCACAGGAAACTACAATAAATCAAAACATATACAGTACTGTTGTTGTGAGAACTTCAATCTGCTTATGGCATGTGAAACTACATTAAACCACACAGTCATATGTTTTTTGTAAACAATTCAGATTCTCCATTTGAATAACATGGGATCTTTAGGAGCCCGTGGGGCGGGACCCTGTGGACGGATCTGCATCAAACTTCACAAAAACCATCTCGGGAGTATACAGGACAACATCCTAAAATTTCATGGCGATCGGTTGGATGGTTTGGCAGCGCATAAACTTCAAACATATATATATACAAATACATACAAACATCCTCTTTTATAAATATAGATTACTAGCTGTACCCGCCCGCTTCGCCGGTCATAATATTGAGTTTTGATTGTATAATTGAAATGTGCAGCTATCTTTCAGTTTACACAGTATCCAATTTAGAACAGCTGATGTTATGTATAGTTACTACTTTACTCAATTATTTTTAATTTTAAAAGTTTAGCCTACCACAATTTTATTCTATTTGTTTTTATTTAACAGCTGTTAATCAAATAAATAAATCAATTATTATAGCTCCATAAGAATACCATGGGAATTTTGGAGGCTAGTGGGATGGAGTCCTGAGGTTGAAGAGGAAAATCCTTTCTTAGTGAGCCTCTAGGAGCCAAGATAAACCTATGTACAAAATATCAAGTCAATTGGACTTGTAGTTTTGGAGAAACAGTGATGAGTGGTAAACCACACAGTCATATGTTTTTTGTAAACAATTCAGATTCTCCATTTGAATAACATGGGATTTTTAGGAGCCCGTGGGGCGGGACCCTGTGGACGGATCTGCATCAAACTTCACAGAAACCATCTCGGGAGTATACAGGACAACATCCTAAAATTTCATGGCGATCGGTTGGATGGTTTGGCAGCGCATAAACTTCAAACATATATATATATATATATATATATATATATATATATATATATATATATATATGAACATCCTCTTTTATAAATATAGACTAGCTGAACCCGGCGGACGTTGTCTCGCCTTTCATTTTTCATTGACATACCAAAATAAAGCAATAAAAAGAATTATAGAAAAAAACCATTATTTATTAAATGAGTGCAAGAGGGTAAACAATATTTTTGGTCTTCTTATTTGATATTATTTGATATATTCTGATCAAGTAAAAGTAGTGTATGCTACACTCTCAAGGTGAAATGTAGAACTACAATAAATCAAAACATATACAGTACTGTTGTTGTGAGAACTTCAATCTGCTTATGGCATGTAAAACTACATTAACCACACAGTCATATGTTTTTTGTAAACAATTCAGATTCTCCATTTGAATAACATGGGATCTTTAGGAGCCCGTGGGGTGGGACCCTGAGGACGGATCTGCATCAAACTTCACAGAAACCATCTCGGGAGTATACAGGACAACATCCCAAAGTTTCATGGTGATCGGTTGGATGGTTTGGCAGCGCATAAACTTAAAAAAAAAAAAAAAAAAAAAAAAAAAAAAAAAAATATATATATATATACATATATAGATAGATAGATAGATAGATAGATAGATAGATAGATATTTATTTTGTCACATAATATTATTACATAGTGCAGTAATTGCTGCTGTAACATATGACACGTCTTATGAACTAGGATTTAGTCTAGTCTTAAAATTAGATTTTCCACTTATATTTGTTATATTTACATATATATTTGAATTTACAATGTCTGATAAACGTGTTTATTTTTTACATATATAAATATACACATACACCCACATACACACATACATACATTCATACATATACATACATATACACACATATACATATATATATATCGGCACAATGCTTAATCAGTATTATCATTGAGAAATTCGTTGACTGAATAGTAGGCCTGATGGATTAGGTGATCTTTCAGAAGACTTTTAAATTTGTTTAAGTTGGTTTCTTCCCGAATAAATCGTGGCAGGTGATTAAACATCCTCAAGCCAGAGTAGTGAGGAGCGCGCTCATAAAGCGTTGTTCGATGAATTGGGTAACGTAGAAGAGACGAATCTCTCAAAGAGTACCCATAGCGACGCCGATCTCTCTCAACTACTTGTCTGAGTTTACACTGCAATATTGTTTCGTAAATGTAAAGGCTGGGGAGGGTTAGTATTTTCAACTCTTTAAAAAGAAACTTGCACGATTCTCTGAAACCAATGTTTCCTATAATTCTGATGCATGACTTTTGAATTTTAAAGATCTTTGAAGAAAATGTTGAATTTCCCCAAAAGATCACCCCATATCTCAGATGCGGATACACAAAGGCGTAATAAACTGACAAAACAACATGGTTGTCTGTTACTTTGGAGATGACCCTCAGAGCAAATGAGGCAGAACTTAGTTTGGCTTGCAGATTTTGAATGTGTTGTTTCGAGTTTAAATTTTTGTCTATTGTAACTCCCAGAAAACAGGAATTGTTTGTAGTGTGGATTATATCTGTGTTATGAGAGATTGAAATTTTGTTTTCTGTTCGTTTAGTACCAAATTGGATTAGTTGAGATTTTTCTGTGTTCAACTTCAAGCCATTTGCTGTAAACCAGTCATTTGCTTGCTTAAAGACCTCATTTGCAGACAATCTCAAACACTCCAAATTGGTTCTGAATATGGTCAGTGTTGTGTCATCTGCAAAGAGCGTCACCTTCGCATTATCGATGTTCCCGAGAAGGTCATTTACATAGAGTAAAAAGAGGATTGGCCCTAAAATAGATCCTTGAGGGACACCACATATATATATAGACAAACATCCTCTTTTATAAATATAGATAAAAGCCAAATATAAGTGACTCACTGATCACTGTTTCTAAAAATACCCACTAAACCTCTGAGGCTGAAATGTTGTAGGATGATTGGTCTTATATTGCAGGCGTGCAATAAGAAGGAACTTTGAAAAATTCTTTATAGTTTCGAAATGGCAGCCTTTTTTACCCCTACAACTGCCCCAATGTATTTCTAATGGGAAAATCACAAAAAGTAGTTTTTCTAACCTAACTTGAGGAAAATCTCAAGTAAAAGTTTTAAACCTTCATAGTTCTACACGCGTAACAAACTCGCGCACCTTATATATGATATTTCAGCTTAAAAACTTAAAAATTTGGTGTATCGGGAGCCCAAAAACTGAAATTTAAAAAAATGTTAAATCTTTTAATACTGACGTTATCTAATCAAGTGGGGGATATCGAATTAAAGCTATTTTTTCTCTTGAATCCAAATATACCATCAGATTTCGAAAAGGATAATTAATAAGGGGCATATGCCCCTAAAACAAAAAAAATCTCAAAACAAATAAAGGATAATATTATTATAAACCGCCCTAGTGGGGTATCAAACTATAGGTATTTATCTCCTAAATCACATAATATCATTGTATTTTGGAAGAGACAATGTTTAAGGGCTCCACCCTCCAAATAAAAAAAAAAAAATATGCTCCAAAACCCAACATTGGGTAATGTGAAACTAATATACCTAAGTATCAGATTACAGGTATTCTTCAATTAATTTCTAATATACCATCAGATTTTAGAAAATTCTATGGTATATGGTTTCCACTGCCCCGAAAACCAAAATACATGGTCAAATTAGTTAAGAATCCGTAGGCTGATCTTCCTCACGAGGCGACCTGGCCAGATCCAAAAATGGCAGATTGGGGAGGTAATATTAACAGTACGCTTTTGTCTAGTACCTATTAATATATGATGATTACTGTCCCTAAAAATAAAATAGGCATTAGAAAATTCATTTTTCTCATTGAAAATTTACACTTTCGTTGACTATTATTCATAGTTGATCCTGATAAAATAAAACATACATAAGTACATATTTCGAAACATCAATATCCTTTTTGTCTCCTTATTGCACATATTTCTTCTTTCAATTTTAAAAATATTTAAAAAATAACTTTTCCCAAATCTATGCTCTGTATGGAGCGGGAGTTCACTGTGGTAGTTCACCACAAATCACATGGATATCGTTAGTGTCACATGCCATTGTTCGCCAGTTCGAATCCGGCTGCCGCTGGTATTTTATGCCGTGAAACTTGAGGTAGCGGTCTGGGGCATAGGTTTCTAGTAAATAGGGCTCACCTTAAATAAACTGTTATCTGCGTGAGGAATAGAAGTTGACGGCATCAGGGTTTATATTATAGATGCACGGAACAGTACCTGGTAGGCATTTGTTTACTCATGTACAGATAAGAGAAGAAGCAATCTTATCTTATACATTTAATAAAATAAAAGATAAGATTGCTTATCCTCCTATCATACTTACATTTAATAAAATAAATTTCATTAAACCAAAAAGTGCAAATAATTATCTCAAAAATATGAATAAACACGTCAAAAAGAAAAATAATGTTGGATGTAAAAAGTAATACCATAATGCAGTTTATTTATAAAATTAATAAATATTGGCTGAAGGCTGAAACCAGTCATAATTTTCTGAAGAGATTATCTATTTTATGTAAAGAACTATTGTTTTTAATGGCTTAAAAAATTCAGTACGTGTCATTTCTTTCAACACTTTTTCAAAAATTTCACACCTATTTTGTTTGAAACTGAGGGGAGGGAGGTATTAGGTAGTATAAAATTGCATAGTCTGTGAGTCATCAGACAACACATAACCTCTCACGATTATCGATTGTCGATTGACGATTGTCAAAAGTACTAGTAATACATGTTGGCCATTTTTACAATATTAAATATTTAAAATATACATTTAATATTAACAGAATGAAAAGTACGGACATCTACCCGTTTTTTTATTTTTTTTTTTTATGTACGGTATGGACACGAACACAAGATCTAAAATACAAACCGTCCGTACAAAATACGGTCGTATGGCAACCCTACTAGCTACGCCACTGAGTATTAGTGATTTAAACAACATTAGTTAGTCGTGATGTGCAGTGATTGATTCTTAACGACAATTTTTAAAGCAGTATAAGCGTATTGCAAAGAGAGGTGCTGTATATAGACAATCTTCGAACCCTTCAAAACATTTCTAAACAGTGACTTAAAAAAAGAAACATTATCGCTTTACACCATTGTTACTTAATAAGAAATTATTTAAAACAGGCAAAACATAAGTATCTGATGTTTTAAATTGTGAAACTAAAGCTCACATAAACGAATAAAAGTTGTTATGGATAATATCTTGATTGGCTTCCAGCATACATTAAATTTGAAAAGTATTGGTATAAAATATAAATGTAAAATCATGATTTTAAAATTCAATCCACAAAATAAGTACAGCAGCAATAATAACGGAACTGACAAGAATTTTATTCTTAGATAAATGAATTAAACACATTATTAACTTTGCTTTACATTCTAAAATAGTTTCATTTGTATAAAGGAGGCGTACTTTTAATGCCGTCACAAATAATGACATTATCGTTTGCACATAATACGCAAAACACGAACAAAGTTAATTACTAAAATACAATTTATTTTACTAAATAAGTAAAATAAATTGTACAACAAGGAAGACTCATTTTCTTAGCCATCAAACTGTCAGAAATACTGCAGTTCGCTACTTTGCAATCTCCCTAAAGTAGACTTAAAGCGTTTCTACGCAATAAATCATAGTCTCTTCAGAAGAATGGCAGCAGGCTGAGCTTTTATATTGATATGATGGTTTAGGAAGAACCACAGAGAGAAAGGTGAGCAAGAAAGGGCTGTCGGTGTAGTTCCCTCGCTTTCACCCAGGCGCCCTGCTATCATCGGCTTGAAACTCTAGGGTGAACATTTGTAGGACAATATTTAAACACGCGTGCTATATTTAATATAATGATTACTTGTTCCAAACTTTACCGGACGCTTCATTATTAAGTTCCATTAGATTCCTCTTTTTAATTTTCAAAAAAATATGGACTGGTAATGAAATAAAAAATAATAAGTTTTGATTTATTAGTTTTTTATTTGTATAAATGTGCAAAAAAATAAACAAAAATTTTAATAAGTGGATGTACTAAAATATTTTATACTCGTTCAAACTATGTAAACATTATAATTGTCCGACCAATCGTTAAGTCACAGTGCGAATTCAAATTTAACATTGGTCTTATGGGAAATAAATCCAATATGGTGACCAGCTCTGCAGACTCCTAACAGATCACCCTGACGAGGCCGTAAGCCGAGTTCTACAAATGGGCAAAATGCAGATCCTCCAAGTGATGCCTAATGCCGAGCTTCCTTCACGAGCGTAGTGAGTGACGGGGTTGGCACGCAAAGCGTGCAGAGGTTACCCCTAGTACTGTATATAGGGCTATATATTTTACGCATATTTTATCAGATGTTACATGTGTGTTGCGAATCGTGCTGGCATATTGCATTGTATATACTGACACATAAATGATCTTTACTTTATTATTTTTCATCCGACTAAAAAAAGTTCTAACATTGGATTTGTAATTAAACTTTATAAAAAACAGTATTCAGTGTAATTTGTAGTATAATTATTAGTTTATGAGTTATTTAGGATTTGAAATGACCTCCATTTTGAATCTGTTGATAAGGAAAACCAATAATTTTTCTCAAACTCGACGTTCATGTTATGAAGAGCCATACAACATTCCAGCTTAATACACATTTTTGATTTGAGATATAAATTTACGAATAAAAAACAAAATGGCGGCTGCAAGGATGTTTGTGGAGTTTTGGACACTAAGTATAATATATTGTGATTATAAATGGGCCAGAAAAAATAACCAAGAGAGCTTATAAGAGAGTTCAGAGACACCCTGTATACATACAATTACATATATTAAGTATATGTGTATACACTGTAAATATATGGAGGGTGGATGGGTCAATGTCACTATACTAGTACGAGTGAGTGGGTGTCTCACTTTCACTATACGTGTTTGGGTGGGCGAGTGGGCCAATATCACTATACGTGTAGGGGTGGGTGGATGAGTCTCTATCACTGTACATTTTTAGGTCGTTGGATGGGCGAGTAACAATGTAGGTATAAGGGTAGCCGGATGGTTCAATACTACTGTGCGTGTATGGGTGGTTGGATGGGCGAGTAACAATGTAGGTATAAGGGTAGCCGGATGGTTCAGTACTACTGTGCGTGTATGGGTGGTTGGATGGGCAAGTAACAATGTATAAGGGTAGCCGGATGGTTCAATACTACTGTGCGTGTATGGGTGGTTGGATGGGCGAGTAACAATGTAGGTTTATACCTACCCTTATGGGTAGCCGGATGGTTCAATACTACTGTGCGTGTACGGGTGCGTTTATCAGTTAAAAATTAAAATTCAGTAAACATGTATTTGAAATCTGGTTTACAATTGAGTTGTCTTAAAAAGTACAAGCCATCAGCGAAGAAAAAATTGCACAGTGCCAAACAACATGTATGATTGTAATTTTATTAATTTTAATTATATTGCAGAATGATTCCTGAAAAAATAGGGTACTCCCTGTTGTTTTCGCTACACAATCATGTTTTAAGAGCGATACAAAACCACGGTCGTAAATACACTATGGTCCGAGGTGATTTATATAATAAGCATGATAGTCCGTCTTCATTAACAGGCTAACTAACGGGCTTGCTGAACACTTACACTGGGGAGAAGTGCTCAGTGTCTCTCGTGTTCATTAATAGGCTAACTTATGGGCTTGACTGAACACTTACACTGGGGAGAAGTGCTCAGTCTCTCTTGTGTTCATTAATAGGCTAAATTACGGGCTTGACTGAATTTTTACACTGGGGAGAAGTGCCGAGTGTCTCTCGTGTTCATTAATAGGCTAGCTTACGGGCTTGACTGAATTTTTACACTGGGAGAAGTGCCCAGTGTCTCTCGTGTTCATTAATAGGCTAGTTTACGGGTTTGACTGAACACTTACACTGGGGAGAAGTGCTCAGTCTCTCTTGTGTTCATTAATAGGCTAAATTACGGGCTTGACTGAATTTTTACACTGGGGAGAAGTGCCCAGTGTCTCTCGTGTTCATTAATAGGCTAACTTACGGGCTTGACTGAACACTTACACTGGGGAGAAGTGCTCAGTCTCTCTCGTGTTCAATAATAGGCTAACTTACGGGCTTGTCTGAACACTTACAATGGGGAGAGGTGCTCAGTCTCTCTCGTGTTCATTAATATGCTAACTTACGGGCTTGACTGAACACTTACACTGGGGAGAAGTGCTCAGTCTCTCTCGTACTACACGCCATTTAGTTTAGGTTTATCTTTATTCGCTTTGAATGACTCCAAAGTTTGCTTTTAACGTTGTGGAAACGTTTACAAATCCATCTAAATCTCTAACGATAGTTATGGTGCACAATTCTCCCCCTCCCCTTGGGCCGATGAAGATTTGCAATTTGTTACTTGTCTTAGTATGCCGAAAATAAACCATATACCTTCTCGCACGAGACAGTTAGTTAATAGGTAAATATTATATTTTCAAAAGTTAAATGAGTTCCAGAGTTGGATCTCATTAAATGTTGATGTAATCTCAATTGCAGCGTTAGCTATGAAAAAGTAAGATTATTATATATTTTTTGTATTTGGCTACCACTTGCCGTCTGATATATTTTTGAAACTATATTCAATCGATTTTCACAGCTTACTATGTTGAAGATGAGTAACAATTCTTCCCGTGGCTTCCAATCCTCACGAACAGAAAGCCTAAAGGGGAGGGAGAGAATAATTGTGCTCCATAACTTACATTAGAGATTTAGATGGATTTGTAAACGTTTCCACAACTTTACTACTAGTAACAGGCTTTGGAATTTGTTTAAAGTTAGTAAAGAAACCCTAAACAGAATGGCGTCTAGTACGAGAGAAGTATTTGAGTACATCAATTATAGAGAATGCTCAATTGGGCATGGATCTTCTGGATTCATTACAACTGAATAGTATTATTTTTAGCTAAAAAACATAGATCCACTTTCTTCTGAGCATGAGATGAGGAAAGTTTGGTTTATTCAAATCATTCTGCAGTCTATTCCCAGGGTTTTTTGTGGGGGTTGGTAGCATTTATTTTGCAAAACCTGCTTCAAAGCTTTATAAGCTTGTCTAACAATCAATATTGTGGTGTAAATTACAAATACGTAGCAGTAATGAGTCAGTTTATGTTTATCTATTTGCGACATATCTGTAATAAAACTGTAATAGTAACATAATTCCATAATCTGTGAATACACAGATTTGATAAACAGAGTGTTTCTTTTAAAACTCAACCCTATTTACAAGTTCAGAAAATGAAGGTTCAAGATAATTACAAGTTCATAGGTTGGTAGCCCTGGTCCTTCTTCTTCCTTGGCTATCAGCTGATTTACATTGTTGCATTGTTGATTACTTTATTTAGGTTTCGTGCAATTTCATTAAGTTGAGGTTAGAAACTTGGTTTTGAGCAAAGACCAGAGAGTGTTTATTGTGGAGGAATATTTTAAAACAAAATAGTTTGTTTTGTGTCAAGACGCTTTCGAACAACAATGTCATTAAAATGTAAATCGTATTAATAAATGTTAATAATAATAAAATGTGCTATACATATATTCTTTTGCCATTTTTATTTCAAATCATCGGTTATATTTTAAAGAAACAATCTGTATTTGTTAAGATCAAGCTGTTCTACACATAGTAATACTTTTTTTTAGGTAAAGAAATAACGAAAAGATGGAAAAATTTACGTGACGCCTTTATCAAATGTATCAAGAAGGAGGAAGAGTTCAAATCAAGTGGTCCACAAACTAGAAAAAAAAGAAAGTATATATTCAACGATGAGCTGCAGTTTTTGAGAAAAATATATGGAGAAAAAAACACCGAAGAGAGTTACAGCCATGGAGATGAAGACAACGGAACGGATGAAGAAATTGTTCTGCATGAACCTTTAGAAGTGATGATTGTTGCAGAAAATACTAAATTAGATAAAAAGGTAATTTCAAAAAACAAATCAACTACAACAAAGCACAAATACATTAATGAACGTGACTTAAACATTGTACAAGCGTTGGATAAAAAAGAACCTGAGCAAAAAAACAGTAAATTGTTGTTTTTGGAAAGTTTGTTAGCTCATGTAGAGAAATTTAATGACGATCAGTGGCTTGAATGCCAATTGGAGTTTTTACAAGTAATTACTAAAATTAAAAATAAGCACCACTCATCTACTTAACATCATAATTGATATGTCACCTGTATATCACGAGTTAACCATCTTATTTCATTGTCAGCAGTCAACAGATTATTTATAGAGTCCTCAACAATCATAATCATCAGTTCTCATGCCTTTTACAAGAAATATGTCTTCGCATAGTCTCTTACAAGAAACGTCCAGCCCAAACAAATATCGGCAAGTTCCAGTGGATTAATTATGCAGGTACCTCAATAGAATAATAATAACCTCAACAACGTAATAGTATATTTCATAACAAGAGTGGAAATGGGATTTTGCATGTTCGAGACCATATGTTTGAAGTGAGAGACTTGTCGAGCACTTCAATTGGTCGAGAACATGCAAAACATTTTCACTTGAGTTTTGAACGATATTTTTCACAACACTACCGAATAAAACATTTTAGAATGTTAACTTTTTATTTAATTAGGAACATTCTATAAAATCAGCTCTACTATTTTAAATGCAAATTTAAAGTAATTGTACAATTATGATTGTTAGAAATAGATATTCCTTCCTTACGGAACCACGTTCTACATTTTCCTTCTCTGGCCACGAACAAAACTTCTTGTACTCTTCATTGTATCTTTCCTTTGATTTTTTAGGAAGAAGATCATGAATCACTTCCTCCGTTCTACTTTTTATTTTTAACGACAAGGTAACAGGCACTTCCATTTCAGTTGGCGAAACGATAACAAGAATGTTTTTAAAAGCGTTTGAAGGTTATAAGTTGTTGATAGTGGACAATTTTCGAACGTAAACAATGTTACTTGCAACTGTCAACAATAGACAGCTGTGGGAAATATGACGTTTCGCTGGTTATAAACAGCTGAACTCATAGAAAAAAAGTGTCATGAAAAAATTATTATTGGATGATTTGGATGATTTTCGGAGCCATTCAATAAATTGTGTATTTTCAAGATTTACCATTTTTAATTTAACGTATACGTAAATTTTGTTATCAATGTGTTCTAATCCAATAACGATTTTGTGAATTTGAATACCCTTATTTCTGTTTTGTTTTGGTTTTAAATTAGTAAATCTACTAAAACTACTTTTCGGACATTTTATTTATACATTTATTATTATTATTACTATTGTATATATTTCTTCAATTATTTTAATTATTTGTTTGTTTTAAAAGCGTGATATTCCTTTTTACATTGAGGTGGTGTAGTCATTACAATTATTTCTTCTAAATACATAGGTTGATGAAAATTATGTAAAAAATTGGAAATATGTATATAACACCAAGTAAAACATTCTAGTAATGTTATCTCCTAAATTGATTACTTTATTGCCTGTCAGTCATAATGTGATTTTAACACATGCATACTTCGTATTTTTGTGATTATTTTATGTTGATAGTGCAAATAAAAAAAAATATATATATTTTGTAGTAGTAATTTAAATTGTTTTGCCCGATTTCATGAAGACGAACAATATCGAAAAATGTTCAATTTGTTTAGCAGCACTGAAATTGTTTATTTGTAAAGCTATCAATATTTATTTTGATAAAGCCTAATTATGTAAACATTAGTTAAATTATAGAAATTTTAAAAACACAATAAAACCTCCCATTTTGTGAAACAAAAACCAGTGGTGTATTATTTTTTTTTATCATCTGTGCTTTCATATTATCTTTTGGCCATGTATTTAGTTCATAAAAAATTAAGATCGATTTATATTTAATTTAATCTAATCAATTAAAATTAAACTAACCATTGAGTGAAACAGAACTATTTTTATACATTTATTTAATTTAAAATATTTTATATAAATATAGTGCTCTAAATTCTTAAGTTTCAAAAACACAAACAATATACAACTATTTGTACACCTATAAATAAAAAATGGTTTCAAAAAAAGTAATTTTGAACAAATTGGGTGGTAAGTTTGTTAAAAAGAAAAGACTAGTAATTATTATGGACTGATAAAAATACAATTAGTTACATTATGTTATAATAATCAAGCAACTTAGTTATAATTTCATGAAGCAAACTGTAGAGGTACTATTGATATAACAAATATTATATAACATATTACTTCTATATACACATGATTAATATTTCTTAGGCTACAAATTTCAATAAATTATATAATAAGCTCGTAGTTTGTAAGAAGAAAATACAGAAACATTAACATTAACATTCCTCTTGGTATTTATGCACTTTCTGGACCCCCTCAAATGTTTACATAATTATTTAACAGTGGGTAAAATCAGGTCTATATTTTCTGTTACTTAACGTATCTTTATTTATTATTTTTTATTTACTATTCAAGTAAACATAAATATGAAAAGTTGTATAAGAAATTTGTTTCTTGAGATAACCCGAAAAAACTACTTTCATGGTAAACAACTTGTTATTTAAAAAGCGGCGATAGAAAAACGACTAACGACAATGATTATTCCGCTAGAGCGTCTGCTGGTAGGCTGTCCCGGAGGCCAGGCATTCATTTTGAAAGTGTTCGATAGAACATTATTTTTGAAAATTTTTTGAATAAAATTGTTAGTATCCATGTCAGTTATAAATGTGTTACAGGAAAAATTATTAAACAATTCTTTATGGAGATATAGGCCCTAGTATGGGTGCCCAAAATGACAAATTTGGCCTTTTTGGTGCATAACTCATGAACAAACCGTGTGATATAATTTATTAATATTTTGAGAAAACAGTATAATGGACAAAAGGTACTAATCAACTAAGTATATAGTAAATATAAAAAAAATAAATATTTTTTCAAACGTCACCAATTATTTTTCTAAAAATGATATTTTTATATATTTGTTCTTGAGTTGAGATTTGTAGTCATCTTTGGCTAAAAAAGTAGATTAATAATATATATAAATCATTGCTAGAGTTTCCTATAAATGAGGGAATTATGCCCATCTGTCGAATTTGCGGGGCGGGGCAGGCGGAGGCTATGAGGGCGGGAGAGAGGCAGGGAATACACCGTTAGTTCGTTAGGGAGTCAGGATCTTTACTAGACTACTCTTAGTGGCAGTTGTGATAAAATCTAGGGTAAGATTCCTTATAGTGCTAAACTACTGTAGGCGTCCGGATGAACACCCTTAACGCAGACATTTCCTTTAGAATATTGGTGGGTTAGGTTTGGGTAGATAAGTAAAATACGTGAGGTTTTAACCGAAAAATAACTTAATCACAAAAACCAATCGTACACTCATAAAAGTCAATAAAAAATTGTTTTAAAAAACTATATAAAAAATCTAAGACCTGTTAAAAAAGTTTTTCATCATTCAGAACAACCCTTTTATGCTCACATAAAAAACTAAAGTATTACAGGATTCTAGATTTTTATGCACGATTTTTTTTCTAGATTCGCAAAGAAAATTTATCTGATATTTATGATTGAAAATTAGGTAAGTATGCACTTTCTAGACGCCTCTGAAAATTACGAATTTATAATTCTTGAGGAGGTTGATTTTAGCCACGGAAAACTTGTTTTTTAACGACAAATCGGAAAACTAGTTTTTTTATGTGTTAATGAAAGAAACCAACTTTTTAAAAATTGAAATTTTACAGCAATATTTTTTTTCATTTTACTTGTTTTTTAATGCTGAAGAAGAATAGCCTATATAATTTGTTTTCGGCCCGAAAAATATACTTTTTACTTACCTTACCAAACATAACCTAACTTATCCTAATCGTCTATATACTCAATAAAAATTCATAATTTGCATTAAATTCGGGTTCTTGGCCTCCGGCAAGAATACGTGCGAATTTGTTTTTGGTAGCTAGTCATAGCTTCTATTAACTTTGTGCTTATATAATAACGGAGATAAATCGAAAAACAAAAATTTCAAAAATGTAAATTTTCATTTATTTTCGTATAAAATGTTATTTCCGCGCAATAAAAAGTGTTTTCTCATCAACTATAGACCTGATCCTACCAACTAGTTATAAAAAAGTCAAAATTGGTGAGGCTTCTGGAACGCGCATAAATATAGAAAATTATTCTATGATAAAAACAAATATTTATCTTAATTTATAAAAATACAACTGAAGTATTATGTGTTGGGAATTAAAACTGTAAGTGCCATTAAAAGCCTAATCACTGACGAGCAGAGCAACATTTCCTGACACAAAGGTGGAGCGAACACGTAAAACAAGCTGTCAGCTTAACAAACTTAAACTCAAGGAAAAGTTAATCCTCTGTCTAAACTTCCATTTTTAAAGGGAGTTTAAGGATGAACAACATTTGTTCTGTTTGGGTTTTCGGTTTGTTGTCAATTAAAACAAATAAAAAAGCATTGACTTATTATTTTCACTATACACAATGAAAGAACATTACATAATATAAACTATTTTATTACAAGTATAAAATTGTTTATCTTAAGTCGTAGGTTAAGCGGCCGGTGTAATTACTGTACTAAAAACTAAAGCTCCCGGTAAAGACCACCACATCATGGTATTATTTAAGATATTTACATCACCGAACGTTTCGCCCATGCTGTGATTTGGCATCCTCAGTGGAATAACTGAAATTCACAGAATGGGCGAAAAGTTTGATATTGTAAATAACGCCTTGACCGGTCGTTACCGGAAACTTTAGTTATTAGTATAACATTATTTGTCTTAAGTATTAACAAGTTTAAAAGTATTTTAAGCAATTAAAACTTATATAATTTAAGAACATAAACTCTTTTCACACAGTCATGTTGCTTTGTTTAAAAATCACTTCCATTCGACTTCTATTATTTACCAAATTGACAAGATATTTACAGGATGCTAATTACAGAGTTTGTCAGCAACAATGATGAGAAGTCTCAGTGCAGAGTCAGATAGCCACTCCAGGCCAACGCCACCCCCAGGAGGGGTAGGACAGCTGTGGGAGCGGTAAGGGCGATGCCGTTGCAACCGTCGCGGTCACAGACCCCGCAAAACTCGAGGGCAACGTCCGCCGTCGTCACAAGCTTGACGGCGTCGCAAGGGTTGAAGTTGTTCATCTGGCGGACCGAACAGCCTCGGCCCGTCACTCGCTCTCCTAGAACTGAACACAAGCTTTTAGAGCAATCTGGAAGAAACGTCATGAAAGTGTAGAAATCTAATAATTAATGGTGAGAGTAAGCCGTGTTGTTATATATGGGTAGAGACCACAGAGCACTAAATTAGATTAAGAATTTTAATATATCGAATTATCGATATATCGCAAACCAAATATCGATCTTACCGTATAAAAATTATCACTAATCGGTCAAAAGAATTATCGAATTGTAAATGATTTCTCTGTTTAAAACTATGCAATAACTCTAGAATAGGCTACCGGACAATATTACACAATACTGTGAAACATTAGTTATTTGTCGATAACTCGATTCCTTTCAAACCTTATCAAACCTCTTCCCTCAACAGTTAACTTGTTACTTATTGGTCAATTCAAATGGCCACAGTGGGGATGAGAACACTCACACAAATTTTAACGCTTTTTCGCCAGTTCCGAGCTAATCGTCAAGACGAACTCCCGCGCCGCGAGGTACAACTTTTAGTTTTATATGCACATGTTTAAAAAAATTAACCTAATTTTATACTTGAAGACATCAAGAGTGAATGCCATAATTGTCATTACTAATAACGTTTTGATATTCTTATATTCAAAGTTGTAAAGAAGCTTGCTTGTGCAACTTTGTCATTTCTCGTATTAACTTGAATTCATTAACTTCTTTTTACCCTTACTGGCCTGTAAAACAATTTTTTTATTTTACCATTATTAGGAAGAAATTATTATTCAAGAGGATACTCATTATTATTTTATTTATTACACACGCGTTTATGCGAGTGCCGGACAGTGAAATAAGTGCAAATCAAGAGGAATATTTTAGTTTTTGAACTGTATATCAATGAACATGCTCGTCAATCTTCACAACTCAATCATATCTCAAGAATACGGGGTCAAACAACATCGAGCGTGGCTGTCCCTTGGGCGGGTGACCGTCCGAGCGATCCCGTATTGCATGTAGCCCGCCTGCCCGGTCACTTGTGGTGGTTCGGAAGTCACCCTTAAGCTGTTGGTACCCAGGTTAAGTGTTAGAGAGAGGACTTCTTAGCCCTATTTCTAACATGATTCACCTGCTAAAATAAGACGATCTTTAACTATAACTTTTAAATGTGTTTTTTAGAATATATCAAGATATAGATATATCAAACCAAAATATAGTTTTGGCCGATATTATCGAATGAAAATATCGATACAAATATATCGATATATCAAAACTTATTTATCGATATTTCCGATATATCGTTGCCATCCCTAGGTAGAGTTCATCAAGTACTATGAATCAAAGCTTGCTGGGCTTATAACCACTGGTAAATTGAATAGAGGAATAAAAAGAGAATTTATATAAACCAAGAACATTTAACGACCTTTGTTAATAATTTTGTTTTAACTTAATAATTGTTCTTTGTTACCTTGACAACATATCTAAACCTATACAGTACTGGGGGTCACCCCTGAACGCTTACCATGCCAATACTGTCACTTGCTAGTCTAGCAAGGCCGGATAATTCTAGTTGATGGTAAGTTTCATACGCTACGCTAGTAACACTTCGGCCTCAACCTGTGACTTTCGACTATAAATATTAGTAGGTTAACTGTAACAGGCAAAATAACAATTTTTAAATTAATTTACAATGGCCCACTCTACTTACAGTGACCCTCTCTACTTACAGTGGCCCACTAAATATCAAAAGTATGTATTTACTGTTGGTTCAGAAATCATGTGTACACGAGTTTCATGGATGTTTACTAAGAAGTTAAGAGGGCTATGAAAAATCCAATCACACCATTATTTGTCTTGTTTGTCTTTATGACGTGTGAAATTTTAAAATGTTTAAGTAATTTTATGTTTTATTAACTTTTATCATATTTGGAACAACAAAAGTACCGCAATAATAACTAATTTTCACTGTGCATCAAAATTACACCTGGTTAACAGGAATTTTTTTCTATAAATTTTATAACTATCAGAATTTTAACTGTACGAGTAAGAAGTTATTTTCATTTTCCTGAAACAACGTTTTCTTGGCTTCTAGAGGTCGTAAAATGAATTACTTGCTCACTGATGTATCTATTTTGTTTCTCTGTGTTCAGTCATTTATTTAATGTAGCAAACAACTGATTGTTACTGTGTATTCCATAGTCGAATTGAAAATAAAATGTAAATAATTTTAGTATAATTTTATTTTTAACTCAACTCTGAAATACAACGATAACAATCAGCTGTTTACCACAGTAAATAGATATGAGTAAATAGAACACAGAGAAACAAATATATACATCAGTCACATTTTAATCCTTAAGTTTATTTTGTACTCTCTGTGAGCAGTCTTACATTCTTACTTATGAGACGCCGCCACAAAGTTGTGCGTATTTTAAGGCGAACATGAATGATGATATGAGTGTGGATGAGTGTAGTCTGGTTACTAACCGAGTTCAACTATTCCTCAGAAAGAGCAATTTATTAATAGCCCAACAGCCAGGGCAACTAAGGGACCTACAGCTTTACATGGACTCCGAACCACGTTGTGTTGTTCTGGTATTCAGCTAACTGACAAGTCTGACACTCAGTTCTCTTCCTTACACAACATCCGAACCTTGACTACCATCCAGCATGGACACCCCAAACTTCTCTAGTAGTGTCCACGTCAATGGAAACCATTGAGCGGACGCCATGTCGGTATTTTGAAGATCGAGCATGGAACCTATCGCCTACAATCTTCCAAACACTTAGTTTGGCGTTTATAGTTTTATCGTATATCAGGTAAAATGGCGTCTAAAGTGTGTTCTACCACTCTAACTAAATTATTAATACAATGATTATTATTAGTAATATTGGTAAGCCGTTGATTTCATTATTAAATTAATTAAGAAGTTTGAACGAAATCAAATAAAAATAGCAAATCCCTAGTTTATCGTTCTAATTGAACACTACTAAATGAATAGGTCATTCGACGAGAGAGGCGGATGTCTCTCGAGTGTTATAAACTTTGTGCAAATCTAACACATGAGTACATTTAATTAACAGTTTATGTAGAAACACTTCCTATGTAGAACGGTCACTGGAGGTGTTTCATTAGCGATAAACACGGCAACGATATATCATTTTATCATAACAAATTAACCGAAGAAATTAATTCAATATAATACCTAATAGGCGTCAATACTGTCATTGACACATCTATAGAAGGCATTAAGTTATTATTATGTATAAAGTTATTCTTTCTATTGATATTAAAATCATCTTTGACAAAATACAAATTACCAGAGTGTAAGTTACTTTCTTGGCATCTAAGATGGTGTTATAAACAATGTTTTTTAGTAATTATTATAAGCTTATTAATATTCTAGTTGGATACAATTGACCCATTATCTTTAATGCAGGGTGAACATTAAATTGCATTGGATGATGTTAACAAATAACGAAGTATTAATGATACTAGTGGCTTTATTACACGAAAATCAGTACAAAGGGCGGATATAGGACTAAAAGCTTTTAACCCCCTGTCCTACTATTAAGTCTAGCTATCGATTAAAATAGCCCACCTTCCAACCCAAACACATACAGTGGTTATGACCTACCTACTCAACCTAACACGTGCAGTGGTGGGGACCTACCCGCCCACCAATAGACGTACAGTGGTGAGGATCCACACACCCATCCGTAGATCATAGACCCACTGGGAGATTTCCAATTGCACCGGGGTCAGGGATCGGCCCCAAACTGATGTGTCCAGATGCACCGGAGCCCCTTTTGGGGGGTGTTCCAATTGCACCAGAGGCCCTTGTTTATGACATGAGCCGGGAAAGTCCAACCAGGCCGGATTCCTAGTACAGTAACCCCAAGCTGACCGTGCCAAATTCCACACCCTTTGTTATGACATGAGTCATGAGTCGGTTAGGTTAGGTTAGGTTAGGTTAGGTTAGGTTAGGTTAGGTTAGGTTAGGTTAGGTTAGGTTAGGTTAGGTTAGGTTAGGTTAGGTTAGGTTAGGTTAGATGTTAGTGTTGCCACGGATAAACACAAAATTAAACATTAAATACATAGTTACCATATTTATTAGTTAGAACCTGCTATGGTCTACCATTAGTATGTGCCACGAAACATCGGCAAGTGTTTGATAGAATATTCCATTGCGAAATTGTTAAACACTTATAAACTATGTTTGAAGAAATGTAGTGGGGTGGGGAATGAAGGGGCCTTCCAATTGCACCGGCTCCGGCGGTCGAAGGAATTTGCAGCGGGGATAAGTGAGGTGGGTAGATTTTGACCACCGGTGCATCTGGATACTTTTCGGACGGAGGAATGTTTTGACCCGTGGAAATTCCTTTGACCGCCGGTGCAACTGGATATCAGCCGACCCACTCGACCACCCATAGATGTACGGTGGTGAGGACCCATCCACCCACCCATAAACTTACCATGTTGAGGACCCACCTTATCGGCCATAGACGTACAGAGGTGAGAACCCACCCGCCCACCCATACAATTATAGTGTTAAGGTCCCAACCACCTACCCATAGACGTATAGTGATGAGGACCTACCCGCCCACCAATAGACGTACAGTGGTGAGGACCCACCTGCCCATCCATAGACATATAGTGATGAGGACCTACCTGCCCACTCATAGACGTACAGTGGTGAGGACCCACCTTCCCATCCATAGACGTATGTATAGTGGTGAGGACCAACCCTCCCACCCATAGACGTATAGTGGTGAGGACCCACCCGCACTCCCATAGACGTACAGTGGTGAGGACCCATCTGCCCATCCATAGACGTATGTATAGTGGTGAGGACCAACCCTCCCACCCATAGACGTATAGTGGTGAGGACCCACCCTCACTCCCATAGACGTACAGTGGTGAGGACCCATCTGCCCATCCATAGACGTATGTATAGTGGTGAGGACCAACCCTCCCACTCATAGACGTATAGTGGTGAGGACCCACCCGCACTTCCATAGACGTACAGTGGTGAGGACCCATCTGCCCATCCATAGAAGTATGTATAGTGGTGAGGACCAACCCTCCCACCCATAGACGTATAGTGGTGAGGACCCACCCGCACTCCCATAGACGTACAGTGGTGAGGACCCATCTGCCCATCCATAGACGTATGTATAGTTGTGAGGACCAACCCTCCCACCCATAGACGTATAGTGGTGAGGACCCAACCGCACTCCCATAGACGTATAGTGGTGAGAACCCACCCGCACTCCCATAGACGTACAGTGGTGAGGGCTCTCTCGCCCACCCATACACACACAGTGGTGATGATAATTGCCTCTGACTCATCAGAAATGTCTAAACATTTTTAAAATGAAAATACTCTTTATTCATATTCAAATAACATTTAACATTACTCCAATTTTCAATTACATTTTAACAAAATTATACTATAGGTAAAATTTTCCAACTCTAGTCATTTATAAGAATACACGATTGTTTCAGATAGTGACAATCGTGGTTTATGACTATATAATTGTTTATTAAGGTGTTTTATATTTATATGGTTTGACTTACTGTTAAATATGTAATTTTTAATGAAATGCAAGTTAACATAGAAAGTTAATATCACTGTACATGTCTGGGCAATCAGGTGGATCAATACCGCCGTGCGTGTATGGGTGGAGACCATCGCTGTATAGTATAAGAATAACTAGATCGCTGACTGTAGCGGTGGCGCTGGCGCGTATTCGGTTCACCTTCCACCTCCCGTTTGTTGACAATAGTTATCATCTGTGTATGTAACGGTTTCTTTAATTTTTTCATTTAAGTCGATAATACAACTTTTATGATGCTTGTTTCTTCTTCTTGACAGGGAGAGTCACGTGAATGACACCTGATCACCTGCTCTCGATCAATCACAGGCCAGAGAAGTAAGCCTCGTATCCCCATATTTACCCTACTCTCCACCATTATTATATTGTGTAACCTAAATATGGAATGCAGAACATTAATATTACCTATTAGATCAATCTTCTGGCACGAGGCGGGTATCGGGCCGTCTCGCTCGGACCCCTGGGGAGGAGAGTCCACGGCATCCAAGAGGTCGTTGGCATCCCGGGCAGGTGCCTGGCCCAGCTTGGTCATCAAGTTGGCGACTGTCTCCAATGCCGCCCTCACCGTGTTGTCGTACTCACAGTCCACTGTCTCCAGAGGGGCAGAATCCGACACATTGCCGACGAACGGGTCCAGACATCGTGTGTCTTGTTTGGAGTTGCACACGTAACATCTGATCCCCCAGGCTGAAACAAATTTCAAATACACGTAAATTTTGTTTTTGTTTTAATGATTTTGATCACACAAAAGTTGGTTCCATTATCGATGTATTAACCAATGCTGACGAACATGAAATAGCCAGGGTAAATGGCCAATTTACCAATGGACTTTACACCTGGTTCAGACAGAAATGACAGTGTTTGCCGTATTCGTTGACTTTGACGTTCGTTTGTCAAGCTATTGTCTTACTCATCCTTTGTAACAGCCATTAAATTAATATATATATAAAAAGAACCACACTTAGCAATCTTTTCTTGATGTTTTAATGTTTAAATCGATTTCGGTCTCGAAAGACCATCATCAGTATAAAACATAATATAAATAGGGTTATAAATATATCTTCAGAATAATTAATTTAACAGCTGACACTATAAAAATTTAAATAAAAATGTAGATGGATAAGTTGTAGATCTTGTTAAATTTTATAATTTTGCATCTTCATGATAGAATCAAACATAATATTTGAGTGAAATTTTATTTGATCGTTGAGTAATAATGATGGGTTTTCTTTTGTGTTTTTGTATATGTAAAATTTTTTAATGGCATCTAGTTTTTTACTTTTAGGTGCAAAATGGATTTAAACATTAAAACATCAAGAAAAGATTGCTAAGTGTGGTTCTTTTTATATATATATAAATAATAAGCAATCTAATAGCTAAAAATGTCAAACATTAAATTAAATTTTTTTACATATATACATTAACGGCTGGGAATTTTTAGTTGGTAAAACTAAAATCCTTAGAAGAAAAAGGTGTGATTAACAGAAAGTATTTTTTAATGCGTAAAATTAAGCTCCATGATATGACCAGTAAAGAAGTTAAAAATAACCTTCATTGTATCCAAATATAATGTACTAGCTGAACCCGGCGGACGTTGTCTCGCCTTTCATTTTTCATTGACATGCCAAAATAAAGCTATAAAAAGAAATATAGAAAAAAACCATTATTTATTAAATGAGTGCAAAAGGGTAAACAATATTTTTGGTTTTCTTATTTGGTGTATAAATGTAAAGGTTTTTTGGTGAGCCTACTCTCGAGCAAGCGACGTAGAGCTGTCCATGTGAAAAACATGGATTATTTAAATTTATTGCGGCAACGCGCAATGACTGTCCTTGAGATTTATTAATAGTTATTGCGAAGGTGAAATGTAGAACTACAATAAATCAAAACATATACAGTACTGTTGTTGTGAGAACTTCAATCTGCTTATGGCATGTGAAACTACATTAAACCACACAGTCATATGTTTTTTGTAAACAATTCATATTCTCCATTTGAATAACATGGGATCTTTAGGAGCCCGTGGGGCGGGACCCTGTGAACGGATCTGCATCCAACTTCACAGAAACCATCTCGGGAGTATACAGGACAACATCCTAAAGTTTCGTGGTGATCGGTTGGATGGTTTGGCAGCGCATAAACTTCAAACACACACATATATATACTAGCTGAACCTGGCGGACGTTGTCTCGCCTTTCATTTTTCATTGACATATCAAAATAAAGCAATAAAAAGAATTATAAAAAAAACCATTATTTATTAAATGTGTGCAAGAGGGTAAACAATATTTTTGGTCTTCTTATTTGGTGTATAAATGTAAAGGTTTTTTGTAGTGCGTGCTACACTCTCAAGGTGAAATGTAGAACTACAATAAATCAAACCATATACAGTACTGTTGTTGTGAGAACTCAATCTGCTTATGGCATGTGAAACTACATTAAACCACACAGTCATATGTTTTTTGTAAACAATTCAGATTCTCCATTTGAATAACATGGAATCTTTAGGAGCCCGTGGGGCGGAACTCTGTGGACGGATCTGCATCAAACTTCACAAAAACCATCTCGGGAGTATACAGAACAACATCCTAAAGTTACATGGCGATCGGTTGGATGGTTTGGCAGCGCATAAACTTCAAACATATATATACATATATACAAACATCCTCTTTTATAAATATATATATATATATATATATATACAAACATCCTCTTTTATAAATATGGATTCAGCTGTATATAAAGCAAGTGAATATTATACAAGACAAATTTATTATAGTATACAATGCACAAAATATTATAGATATCGATTTCGGCAAACGTTGACCTTTCTCAGATCAGAGGCGTTTACATAGAATTTATTCCTTTGTGAATCTCCTCTGAGGAAGTTAAACGTGGTTTACTCTTATCGATCACAATATGTTGTAATTATACTAAAATACATGTTTGTTGTATGACTTCGCTTGTTTTTTATTTCTACCGACATGTAATATGCTAATTAAGAAACAAACAGTTACATGCTTTTTATTTGTAATTTTTATGTAATACTTTGATTACAAATTTACAAATACACCTCTAAAGCTAGTTTTAACAACAACGAAACTCTTATTTAATTTTTACATGTACATGTAATTACATGTAATGTAATTAAATATATAAAAAACTTGAGTTATGTTATCGTTGCAAATGGTTTACCTAATGAGGTTAAGTGTAAAGTATTCGTTGAAAACTTAATAACAAGTATCATTGAATCACAGTCCAAGGCAATTCAATTTATATAAACGCCTAATTGTACTGTTATTTATCGGTGATTGGTTTCAAATAAGAGCTCGGACGACTGTTTGCAATACTACTAGCTCAGCTGTTAGTAATTTATCGTGTGTTGTAGAAAAACAGAAGGAGGTTTGATGAGATATGAGGGGGATACCACCGGCGCTACCTGTGAAAACCGAACATTAACTAATTTTACCGGACGGGAAATCCGGCCTCATGGGACCTAAATATGAGCGGACAGTCTTGTTGTTCCTATAGTGAATGCTAAAACCAATTAGTTCTGTAATAGATCCTTCTCTTGGATCTCTGGCAGGAGCAGTTAACTTTGTAAATGTAACACTGGAGATTAGTGATGTAATGATTATCCTCTCGAGTGATGTAAGATGTTTTCCCTAGATGTAAATGATTAAGTTTGACATTATTTACTGGGATATAGCAAATTGTTCTTTATTATCTAAAAGGTTATTTTTCTTATTAATGTTTCAAAATCTTAATCTAAACAAAACGGCTTGTAATGCTATCAGTTAGGTAGCAGGCCTACTGTATATCACTCTTGCGAGGTAAATTGCAAATTAATTAAATGTGGTGGTTTTAATTATTCAAACACTTGGCATTCTTCGATTGTAAATTCAAAATTAAAAAATCTAAACTACTTGAACACGTTTTTAATAATAATATACATGAGATTAAATTTGATAAATCGACTATTGTTTCAATAAAAAATTCATGGAAAAGGATAAATTAACTAAATAAAGAAGACTTCTTATCTCAACCTTCACTACCAATAAAAAAGTTTTCCCACTTATAATAGAAGAATTAGAAAAAAACACCAATAATGCAAAGCCTTATTTTTACATTTGTACTACTTTTATATTTATGTTAATATTAAAAATTATATTTCTTAATGACGTAGATTTTTTTTGTTTTTGTACAGCTTCCGTTAAAAATCTGATGATACAATAACAGGCGAAAATGCCCAACAAATGAAAACTTCCAAAATATAATTTCCGATTTTATCTGTTCCAATTAGTTACGTAACAGATCCTTGAATTGTTGTTGATTCTACATTAATTATTAAAATCGTGGTTAATCTACCTCAAACTGTAACTCTGAGAAATCCATGGAATTACAGTTCAGTCGGTAACTTCGATTGTTGACGATCTGTTTACTGACGCCAATCGACTTATTATAAATACTTGACGGTAAGTTTGGTATTCCGTCAAACAAAAGAAGCCATAGAATATCATTCGATCAAACGAAACCTTAAAAAGTCTTAATGTAACATTAATTTTAACCGTACTGTGAATAGAAAATTTTGATTTCAGTGACTAGGTCTTTGCTGATTTAGTAAAGAAATGACCAATGAGAACCGCTATTCCATATCGTTTCCCAGAATTGAAGCTTTTAAGATATTTTGCAATTTTTAACCACCTAAATTATACAATTTACTACATGTAATCAATTAATTAAATCAGTAACGTCATCCGATACAACTTCCTCGTTCATAAACCTGGCCGTTTATGTTAATGATGTGGAAGTCTTTATTGGCACAGTACACCTTTAAGACTACTCATAGTGAACTATATTAAAGCTATTATTACCTTTATTCTTACTACTTCTGTGTATTTGAGCATCATAATTTATATATATATATATATATATATATATATATATATATATATATATATATATATATATATATATTACGTGTTTGGAAAATACAGATATGTTATTCAGAATATACAGTATATTATATACATATACAATATCATTTTTTTTAATGTTTTGATTAATGGTTTTTTAATTCGAAAGGTTTTAGGTTATTACCAGAGGACACCCCTACATGCTTCGCATGCCAACCCCGACGCTCGCTGCGCTCGATACACCTCGGTCTTCGGCCTCCGCATGTGACTTTTGACTACAAATAATAGTAGACTACAAGATGAAAATACTTTATTTGTCCTATTTAAGACCTAAAGAAAGGTGCATTAGTGATGACTGAGTGAGTGAGCCAGTGTTTTGCCTTTTATACACAGTATAAAGATTATAAATTAGAGTGTTGACATAACTTTTCTGAAGAAATAAAATTCTTGTTGCTGTAATAGATTTTCTTAAGAAACATAGGTTTAGTTAACTTAAGTAAATGAATGGTGTTAAGGCAAGGTGGCTGTTTCCCGAACTGTAAAGCCACCGCTGAAAAGTCAACAGCCCTACTAACAGACATACACCTTTACCATCAGTAAGCTAAAACAGCTGTTCTACTTAAACTATACGTTTCGTATTTCTTTTTATAATGAGTTGTAGTGAACACCTGGTTCTAGGCCAATCCAGTGTCTTCCAGGAAGGGCTGCTGGGGAGCCAGATACTTTCCACACTGGCGCCCAGAATGGTCTAGATCCCCCTTCTATAATCACCTCGACAGTTCCAGAACTTTCTGGGCTTACACAACTGTGCTATTAAAAAAAAACCCCTTCTGCCAACTTTACACTCAGTGAGCGTGAGTCAGTGACAGTCTAGCCTACGGTGTCAAGGTGATAGTGAACAGAGCAGCAGAGTCAGTTCCAGTGGAGGTGACAGTGACAGTCAAGTGACAGACTGTGGTAAGTGACATTAACTGTCGTAAAGAATTGTGATTAATTTAAATTATTACATAGTATATGTTCAATAATTTTAGTTTCTAATTGGTTTTTATTGAGTAATTTAGTCATTTGGAACGTGTAAATTTAAGTAATACTCAGTAGCCACGAAGTGCGATCACCATATTTTTCCGGAACCGTTTGGTCCGTAAGAATGTGTTTTGAAATACATTTGACAAGAATGACGTTTAAGTTCTGACATATTTACTGTAAAATAATTGAAAAATTCAAAATTTTTTACAAGAATCGTCATATTATACACTAGAACAGTTCTCTACCTAGCAAATGACACTTCAAGTGTTACGATACGATCATTATTACGGACCGAACCCTTGAAATAGAAGCCATGTTTTGGGGGACTGCTCGGCCCCCCTTTATTTGTATCGTTTGTGGGTTCCTTATATTGTTTTTAATCAATGCTCCTTTAATAACAGACAAATTATTTTAAAATGTCATAAAATTAAACAAGCTCTTATGTTGTATTTGTCTTTAACACCAATGAATGTAAAACGTAGCACTACTATTAAACCTACAAACATTATACTAGCCTACCCACAGTCAATGTGACCATATAGAGAGTATGTGCGACCAAATAGAACAATAACCAACAGACTCTACCACTTAGCTCCCCCACTTGGAAAACAGTGACACGAGAGCACGTGATCTATGTGTCATTGACATTCACGTTAGTACATATATGTACAGTCTATGAATTTATAAAATTATATATATAACACCTATGTGTTATTATAATAATTATTATTATAAATAAAAATAAATAATATATTGTAAACTGTTGTAAATCAATGTTAACAATTCATTTCCAACTGACACATATACACAAAGATAAAACAACTATGATAATGAACGCTATCAAATGACACCTCATGATACAAATCATACTTCCAATATTTTATAATTACAATTAATTAGTAATTTTAGATTAAGTCAGCAATAAATGTTTGGATTTAAATTGCTGACTTAATCAAATCAGCTTAAACCAAATTAAACTAGCTGATTTGGATTAAGTCAGCAATTTATATCCAAACATTTATTCTTATAAAAATAGTTACAAAATAACTTGTTGTAGTTGTATATTGTTTTATAGTAAGTATACCTACCAATTAGAAAGTTAATATTCAGAATTTACTTCAATAAATATTTCTTATCATTTTATATCGATTAATTACTTCATCGATCATCACTTTCATCGAAACTAGTTACTTCATCAAAAATATTTCACCTAGGAATAAATTAAAAAAATATAAAAAAAAAAAACTATGACTAGCAAATACTAAGAATAAATAATCTTACAAATGGCCAATATAGTCTGTTCTAAATCAGATTACTGTTCCATTCCAAGTTGCACAATTCAATCAATGCAAAGCGGTTTCTGGTTCATTTTATAAAAGCCTTTGTAGCTTGTGTATTTATCTAACAAATTTTACTGGTGATACAATTTAAATCCTCTGATGTATATATGTAAAAGGTAACTAATCGTTAGGTTAGGTTAGGTTAGGTTAGGACCCTGGCTCACTCAACACTAATTCTCCAACTTCCCAGTAGGTAGAGAGCTGAAATGTTGTCCACTGTTTCTTCAGGTCTTAAATAGGACAACTAAAGTATTTCCATCTTGACAAAGTACTCCTAAGGGGTAGAAACCTCCCCTAAAATATTGTTCCATAAGGATAACATAGGTGTATTTCAGTGAACTAACTAGCTGTTTTGCCCGTTCTTCGTACGGGTTGAACTAAGGTATCATAAATGAAAACAAATAATTATGAACGATTTATTTTGAAATTTTATAATTAAACGTGTGGTTAAACCTGAGGTTAAAACTGTGAAGCATCTTTGTACTTGACATTAATTTAAAATGCTTTACTTCCGAAACACTTCCTTCAGAAGTGCAACATTACAACATTTGCTGCGCGACCTTCTGGCTGAAGAGTGGTCAGACCTAATAGTGTCTGAAAAGCTCACTCTCAGGCCACGTACGAGTATAATCGGCCATGGGAGAAGCAGTCTTCTTTTAGGTTTACTCCGACTTGCTTCAAAGACTGTCCGACAACAATAAGACTATGGAGAGGTTCAGGTCGTATTTCTAGGCAATTCAGATCAACCTTCCCACTGCTGCAAAAAATTCACGGATTCTTTTTTCAATTTCAGTGCCTTACAGTAATTGCAGACTACTTTTATTTGTCCAATTTTAGTACTATCATCTGATTCATAGTATATAGTCAGATCATATTGGTATCCAGAATTTTCTTCTGATTCCAACACTTTTCTTTTACGTTAAAAGCGTTTTTGGTGGGTTTTATCATTCTTTGACACAGAAGCTCTGTGCACTTCGGTATTTTCCTGCGTGTATTTTGCAATAGCAGCTCTGTGTACTTCCGGGTGTGATATTTTGTATTTCGCTGAAGCCTGGCGCAGTTTTTTTAAACGTTGCGCGTCACTAAATCTTCCTCGGCGCGTAGCTCTTTTTTTGCTCCTTTTTCTCTTGCATAACATTATTCCCTCTCGTAATAATACTTAGGCTATTATCTTCAGGTTGAGGGCGTTTGTTTTGATTTTTCATTGGTTGAGGGTATCTTTGCGCTTCTGAAACACATTCAGGCTTATTGGTAGTAATTTTGGAAGTACAGTATCAATGTCTCGTGAAGATTCATCCACTTAGACCGTTTTAATTTCAGCTCAAGTTTATTTTCATGAACATAAACTATCAAAACTGGAAGTTTTACTTACAATGGGTTTTGCCTTTTATAGAGGGGACACCCCTGCACGCTTCACGTGCCAACCCCGATGCTCGCTGCGCTCGATACACCTCGGCATGTGACTTTTGACAGCAAATAATAAGTAAAATCACAAAATTAAATTTATTTACAGTATCTCACTTACACTACTTTTGTTGCTACATATTTATTAGTATACATACCCAATGGTATCACTTGGGTTTGATTTCATTTTTGTTTAACAGGTGAAGATTAAACTCACAGTATAGTATTAAAAGTACATCAATAGTATAATGTCAAACATTCAAAATAAAAATGTTTATTTATTTATAAAACAGCTTTTATGAATTTACTAAAATTAACCCAACGTTGTCCTTACGGAACAATCTTTTAGGGGTGGTTTCTACCCCTTAGGAGTACTTTATCAAGATGAAAATACTTTAGTTGTCCTATTTAATACCTAAAGAACAGTGTACAACATTTGAGCTCTCTACCTACATAGTGCAGTCATTGAAGCGAAAAATACGGTCTTACCTCCGAATCTTTTTACTGTGAACCGATTTGCATGAAATTTTGGAATTAGGCTCACCTTACCCTTAACTTCAAAAGTGAAAATGATCTGAACTCCACCTATTATTTTTAAGAGGTGTAAACAACCCCTTAATGGAAAAATTTACATTGAGCCATTTTATCGCTAGAAAACATGTCTAATAGTAAGTGGTGAAATTGTAAAGTATTTTCTAACACAATTACCTACCTCATATTAAAATCATTTTCAACCCCTTGAAAATCTTACAACCCTTGCAAACAACCCCTAAATTGAAAAAAGCACAAAAAAATACTTTGGTATGACATAAAAAGATGTAATTATAGAGTAACTTATATTTTATATTCTCTATAATAATTATCAAAATTTTAACCCCCTTTCAACCCTTGAAAACTACCCCTTGATAAAAAAATTGTTAAATTTTTTTTGATAAAATGAAAAGGATTTAAATATTATTCCACACTCTCGAAAATGATTATCATATTCTTAAGCTTTTCTACCCTTAAAACTACCCCTAAATTAAAACAGTAATTATATATAATTACATATTTAAAAATAATTTAATTTAGAGTAAAAAATTTTCATTTATTGAATAAAATATTAACAAATTATATAAAATTGTACTATTATTGTTAATCACATTCAACATCTTCTGGCTGAATTGGAGGGCTATTTTGGCAGTTATCTCCACTGCACGTTCCACAGGTACTATTACAAAACAGACCAACTTTTCTGTATCCGCAAGACGCTCCACATCCTTTTTTGCAGTTGCAAAAAATCATTTTCAGGAGTTCTTGTGGTGCGGGTGGATCTACAGACTTAAGTGTATTTAATAAACCGTCATTCATGACCCACCCCCAATCCGTTGAATGAATGTTTTTGTTGCCAAGCCAAATCTGGTTTTGAAGATAAACCCTCTTAGTATGTTCATATATGGCACCAACGGTTGGAACTAAGGATGATAATTTTAATTAAATTGTATGAATTATAGTATATTACACATTACAATAGTTTTTGGTCTTTATTATACTGCGTACTTTCACATTGCTCCAAATATTCACAGTTGTTTCACAGAAATTTTCAGTTACTAAGTAGAAAAAAATATGATAAGTTTTTGGACCAATGTGATATGTTAAACATATGAAAAAAATATGAAATGCATCTAATATCAACAATGTTTTTCTTCTGCAAAAGAAAGCTATTAGGCTTATATCTGGAGCAGCTTACGATGCTCACTGTCGGCCAATATTCATTTCTGAAAAGTTAATGACAGTTTACAGCTTGTATATATTTATTACATTATATAATTTTAAAAGTAGGCATGCTTCTGGCTATACATGTAGGGGTGATGTGCATGACTATGATACTAGAAACAGGCATTTAATAGATGTACCTTTTGTTAGATTGAAAAAATCACAAGTGAACTGTGATATGTTCTGCATTAGACTGTTTAACGCTCTGCCCTGTATTGCTAGGAACCAAGATCTTTCAAAATTCAAAAGTGGCCTCAGAAGGCTTCTTCTGGCTTGGCCTCTCTACTCTATGAATGAATTTTTTACACTTCCTACTGAAACTGTCAGTGGCTTTTTTAATTGAGCATCCACCTAAATCAATCTTTTTGTTTTAACAGTGAATGAATTGCTGTAACCCTTGCATGTATTAAGTATATTTACCAACATTATTAGCTTAAATTATTATATTTTTTTGCTACAATTGAGCATGTGTGCCTCAATCTCTGCGTGTAGATATTTATATTTAGACATAATGTTTTATTACTTATTGAGATAATCGTTGTAGTATATACTATTTAAACTTGATTGCAATTTTTTATGTACTTTAATTATGTATTGACCTGTCCAATTGCATGTAACTGCATGTTTAACGGATCAATAAATTGCTTATTGCTTATTATTGCTTATTGCTTATTGGACCATAACTCCTTCAATTTTTATGCTATCACAATTTATAAAAAACCATTGTAAAGGTAATTAAGAGAGCTACAACATCCTTTATTACAATATATAGTAAAAAACCTTTTCCTAAAACGGTGAAGGGTTAAAGGGCTTAAGAGAGGCTGTGATTGCGCTGCCACACGCTCTTTAAACAATTATATCTCCGTCAATTTTTGTTTGACAGAAAAAACAAAAAAAACCAAATTGTTTGTCAAAAAAATACCTAAAATATTTATTGTTACATTTTTATACGTATCTGTCGTCATTTTTGAGATATTATGAAAAAAGGTGTTTTTTTAAATTTTAAATACTTTTTTTTTTTTAAATCGTGACTTTTTTTAAATATGTGTCCTGAAGCAGCCAAACTGATACAATCTATCAAACTCTTCATAATAAAGTTAATTCTAGGCGGAATACGATTAATTTTAATTTTGGTGGAAATGGCACTTATGAAACCCATTGATTTAAAAGAAAAAACATTAGATGCTCCATTTATTTGCAATACAGCTCACTTATTTTACGTGCAAAAGACTTTTAATAGTGCTCATTTTAAAGCTTATTTCAAGCACTACAAAACCCTTTTTTATTAGAATGCCTAAAATGCATCTGCTCGCCGCTAGATGGCATTGACAACATCGATTAAATTTCAGACAAAATAAAAAACGGCTTTGATCTTTAATATGTAGCTTAATATTGCACTTAGAATACTTTATAAAAAACCAAATTGTTTATTATTTTACCTGCTATAATTTTGTTTCTATAACATTTTCGATAAAACGTATATTTTTGGAGATATTTGCAAACAACCGATGAAAAACGTAAAAAAATTGCGAATTTTCAATTGCCAATAACTTGAAAAGTATTGGATTTTTTGAAAAACCTTATATATGATTTTTTGCTTAAAATTGGACCTTCTATCGATATCCGAAGTTATTTTGAAAAAAGAAAATTCACCCCCGAGAAGGGGTGGCAACCACCCCCAGGGTGGTTGCGGAATTCAAATCATCTTCACTTTTGAAGTTAAGGGTAAGGTGAACCTAATTCCAAAATTGTATGCAATTCGGTTCACAGTAAAAAAATTCTGAGCAATAATGCTTCAATGACTGCACTAACACGGGAAGTTGGAGAAATAGTGATGAGTGAGTCAGTCAGTGAGGGCTTTGCTTTTTATAGGTATAGATAACAGCTGTTTTGTAAATAAATAAACATTTATTTTGTATGTTTGACATTATACTATTGAGGCATTTTAACATTATACAATTAGTTTAATCTTCAGCTGTTAAACAAAACAAAAAACAACAACAACAAAATAAAATTAACTCTTCCGAAATAGGCTAAGTACATTTATACTAATAAATAGGTAACAACGCAAGAAGTGTGAGTGAGATATTGTAAATAAATGTAATATTGTGATTTTACGTTGTACAGTTAATATATTATTATTTGTAGACCAAAGGTACATGCCGAGACCTAAGGCCGAGGTTTATCGATCCCCGCGAGCGTCGAGGTTGGCACGTGAAACGTGCAGAGGTCACGTGGCACGTGAAAAAAATAAAAATCTCGTCAAAATATTGCATAAAATTAGTACAAAAGTGAAGTAAATAACTAAAAATAGAATTTAATTTTTTTAGTAGGTGTATTTCTTCCTTGAAATGTGTACGAGTAAATATTTCAGAGTAGTAAAACAAAAATTATGTAAATTACATTTCTTTAACACCATTCATAACGTTTTTAAACAGTACTTAGGCCGTCATTCCGACTTACGCTTTCTAACGAAAATTACAGTTACCAAGCAACGAAGTCAAAATGTGTAAGTCGGAGTAAGTCGAGCGTTTCAACAGGTTACTTCTTCATTTTATAGTCTAAAGTAAATAAATATTTTATCTAAATAGATTTTGAAATGTTATATAATAAATACACTTATAAAAACTGATTTAAAAAATATTTGAAGTTAGTGTTTTTAAATGCACTGAGATATCTACCAATATTTTTCCTGTTATTGCAGTTCAAAGAATATTTGAATATTTGGTTTTCGGAAATGGGCCGATCTATGGGTTTTCGGACATTCTAGACATTTTTTACTCATATTCGGCAATACAATAATTGCTTTCAAATTACACCTTTATTGCAACAAAAATTATTCAAGACAAATTTATGTCTACTTTCAATAATCAGGGTGAAATATATCATAGAAAAAGTTCCTTATTACCAATAACCAGATGGTGAATACAAATGTTTGCAAATCTAAATATGCTTTCACAATTATGAAAGGAGTGAATGAAGGAACTGGTGGTATTTATTTCTTAGATGCTCCAGGTGGAACTGGAAAAACGTTTTTAATATCATTCGTTCTGGCAACAATGCGATCACAAAATGAAATTGCACGCCTCATCACGTTTAAATAAGATGGACGTCTTTTGAATTCACTATATTTAAGTGGAAGTGATTGAATTTTTACTGGAATAAATTGGTTGCAATTTACTTACAATGAAGTGGTTTTCATCAACTGTAAGGGCTACGACTGAGTACACATAATTAAATTAAAAGTAGATCGAGATATGGTGACAAAATTGATAATTATATTAATTAAAAAATTTTATTTTTATGCATAAAGTTATTCAAATAGTTTTTTAATTAGCATAATACGTGTTGGTACGTATACAGTATAAATAAAACGTCACACAACACAAAATTTGTTACAATATAAGCATAAAATGCACAAATATATTACAATACAAGTACAACAAGCACAAATATTATGGTGATCGATTTCGGTGTATGTATATATTCTAAAAGTTGGTAAGAAGGGTTGTATTATGAATATTTGGGAAGAGTTATTTATTTGTAAAGAAAAATGTAAGGATAGTGATAAATTAATGATTGAACAAGTTCATTTTGATTCCGAAATAGTTTGTAATAATATATTTTCAGCGACTAAAAGAACAGAAATAAAATCCAATAGGGATTAACCAATAATATCACAGCAGAACCCATTTTGATGATTCAGCCAAAGGGGTCACGTGATCATAGGCCTATAAATTGAGTTGTAGAACACCATTTTCTATTCTTTTGTTAATCCCTCAGGTCTGAAGAAGGGGAGCGTTGTTCACCGAAATCGATCACCGTAATATTCGTGCATTTTGTACTTGTATTTTAATTTATTTGTTCATTTTTTGCTTATATTGTAATAAATGTTGTGTTGTGTGACGTTTTATTTGTACTGTAAAATTATTCAGTGACCTGTTAAGGGACTAAATAGGCTATGTCAATTGTTCTATTTTGAATCAGGTCGTACCTGATATATAAATATATATATATATATATATATATATATATATATATATATATATATATAATTATTTCTAAAAGCCAAAGAATGGGACAGTTACAAAGCAGGAGTGCTAATTTTGTAGCCTCAGCTTAATGTATGAAGTTGCTCATTCGTCTTGCATATAAAAACAAATATTGCTTGGATTTTACTTTGATAACCCTTCCTCATGAACAAACTTAGTGTAGGAAAGGATGGTATTTATTATTTCTAGGGCGGATCAGAAGATTTGTTGAATGAATTAATTGGCTACTAGGGGACACCCCTGCACGCTTCGCGTGCCAACCCCGTAACTCCCTGCGCTCATGACGCCGAGGCCAAAGGGTTATAAACAACCAACTCAGCCTATTTCAATTTTTTTCATTTTATTTAACGGCTGATGATAACACACACACACACACACACACACACACACACACACACACACACACACACACACACACACACACACACACACACACACACACACACACACACACACACACACACACACACACACACACACACACACACTTGTATTCACTCTTTTATAAAAATTAAATTGATATTTTACTGTGCAGCTCTCTATGTTTAACATAACAAATTATTTGGACTATATAACATTTATTTATGCCGCCAGATGGTCAATTAAAATTAATGTGCATATAAGATTAACATTGCACCTTTGACGCCAGGTAGGACAAAAACCTATGGGAATTTAAAAAAAATTCTAGCTCCGTTACGACTTACAAATCAAAATCATCTTTTGAATAACAAACATTTCATCAAAATCGGTCAAGTAATAAGTTCAGAAAGTGAGTGAACTAAATGACCCGATTGTTTTAATTAATTGGCTATAGTTCATAATTAGTGTAGAGAACAAAGTCATGTGGATTTGGGTTTTGAGGAAAATATAACAGCTTTAGCTGACAATGAAGAGGCACTCGAAGGCTTTTGTAAAGAGTTGCCTAGCAACGCAGACAGTTTGGCCGCTGTTCCCACTACACCTTGCCTCGTCTTGTATAAAAAGTCATTTTGCAGCTTGTAGTTTTACTGCTCAAATACACATTGTTACACATTCATCGTTTTTAAAGAGTTGCCTAGCAACACAGACAGCTTGGCCGCTGTTCCCACTACACCTTGCCTCGTCTTGTATAAAAAGTCATTTAGCAGCTTAAGTAGTTTTACTGCTCAAATACACATTGTTACACATTCATCGTTTGTAAAGAGTTGCCTAGCAACGCAGACAGCTTGGCCGCTGTTCCCACTACACCTTGTCTCGTCTTGTATAAAAAGTCATTTAGCAGCTTAAGTAGTTTTACTGCTCAAATACACATTGTTACACATTCATCGTTTGTAAAGAGTTGCCTAGCAACGCAGACAGCTTGGCCGCTGTTCCCACTACACCTTGCCTCGTCTTGTATAAAAAGTCATTTAGCAGCTTAAGTAGTTTTACTGCTCAAATACACATTGTTACACATTCATCGTTTGTAAAGAGTTGCCTAGCAACGCAGACAGTTTGGCCGCTGTTCCCACTACACCTTGCCTCATATTGTATAAAAAGTCTTTAGCAGCTTAAGTAGTTTTACTGCTCAAATACACATTGTTACACATTCATCGTTTGTAAAGAGTTGCCTAGCAACGCAGACAGTTTGGCCGCTGTTCCCACTACACCTTGCCTCATATTGTATAAAAAGTCTTTAGCAGCTTAAGTAGTTTTACTGCTCAAATACACATTGTTACACATTCATCGTTTGTAAAGAGTTGCCTAGCAACGCAGATAGTTTGGCCGCTGTTCCCACTACACCTTGCCTCATATTGTATAAAAAGTCATTTAGCAGCTTAAGTAGTTTTACTGCTCAAATACACATTGTTACACATTCATCGTTTGTAAAGAGTTGCCTAGCAACGCAGACAGCTTGGCCGCTGTTCCCACTACACCTTGCCTCGTCTTGTATAAAAAGTCATTTAGCAGCTTAAGTAGTTTTACTGCTCAAATACACATTGTTACACATTCATCGTTTGTAAAGAGTTGCCTAGCAACGCAGACAGTTTGGCCGCTGTTCCCACTACACCTTGCCTCATATTGTATAAAAAGTCTTTAGCAGCTTAAGTAGTTTTACTGCTCAAATACACATTGTTACACATTCATCGTTTGTAAAGAGTTGCCTAGCAACGCAGACAGCTTGGCCGCTGTTCCCACTACACATTGCCTCGTCTTGTATAAAAAGTCATTTAGCAGCTTAAGTAGTTTTACTGCTCAAATACACATTGTTACACATTCATCGTTTGTAAAGAGTTGCCTAGCAACGCAGACAGCTTGGCCGCTGTTCCCACTACACATTGCCTCGTCTTGTATAAAAAGTCATTTAGCAGCTTGTAGTTTTACTGCTCAAATACACATTGTTACATATTCATCGTTTGTAAAGAGTTGCCTAGCAACGCAGACAGCTTGGCCGCTGTTCCCACTACACCTTGCCTCGTCTTGTATAAAAAGTCATTTAGCAGCTTGTAGTTTTACTGCTCAAATACACATTGTTACACATTCATCGTTTGTAAAGAGTTGCCTAGCAACGCAGACAGCTTGGCCGCTGTTCCCACTACACCTTGCCTCGTCTTGTATAAAAAGTCATTTAGCAGCTTAAGTAGTTTTACTGCTCAAATACACATTGTTACACATTCATCGTTTGTAAAGAGTTGCCTAGCAACGCAGACAGCTTGGCCGCTGTTCCTACTACACCTTGCCTCGTCTTGTATAAAATATCATTTGGCACCTTCAGTAGTTTTACCGCTCAAACATACATGTTGTACAACCATTAAACCGTTACACGTTTAATGGTTGTACAAAGTTGCCTGACAGCTGGCAAGACTTGATTGATCTTGGTCGGAAAAACAATGTTTTTTTTTAAATTTGAAAAAGCTGTTTAGTAACTAAAATATAAACAGTGTCGTTTCTTGACTGTTGATCTTGTGTTGCAAACACTTTCATCCGTGGTAAAAATACATCAATCAAACAGCCATGGCAGCTTAGCAGTACAAGTGCAAGTATGACTTTTGTCCCTCGTGGCATGCGCTATGTTTGGAAATATGCCCATTGAGTCATGGACGTTTATTTATTCATAAGTGTCCAAAGGTTTATTTACTTTGCATCGAGCTAATGATCAAAAAATTAATCCTTCAAACGTATTTTATCACTTTTCTCATGCTTTATTAAACTCACTAGTTGTAATTTTTTACAACAAAATGATAATGTGGTACTTTTATGTTGTTTTGGTAGCTGGTGTGATTCTCTATTTAGTGCTTTATACACAAGCTGAAGTTGCTTTTATCATAAGCAAGAAACATGCTCTACATGTAAAGGCGCCAACTAAAGGAACCTCAGCAAGGAACCTCAGCAAGGAACCTCAGCAAGGAGCCTCAACAAGGAACCTCAGCAAGGAACCTCAGCAAGGAACCTCAGCAAGGAACCTCAGCAAGGAGCCTCAGCAAGGAACCTCAGCAAGGAACCTCAGCAAGCCTTTTGTCAAAATAACTAGGAGTACTAAATACTGTTATATCCTTAGAAAAAACATTATAAACACTCAGTGGTGGTAAGAAGTTTAGGGTGTATATAAAAACACCGACTAGAAAATTTCTTGGAACGCTCACAATATACGAGTATATTGTGATGTACACAATAACAATGTAATTTTCACCCTTCCCCACTTTTATTTTGTCCCATTTGCGTTAGCACAGAGAAAGTATTGTGATCATCAAAAGTAAAATTTGTTTACAAGCTTGTCTAAAAATCCATTTTAGGATCCCCTGAAACCAAAAAAGTTGTTTTTCGAGAAAAAAAGATTGTGTCTGTCCTTATGTGTGTGGGTACGTGCAGTTTGCTGGAGACGAAACGGATGGATCGATTTGTATGAAATTTGGTATGTAGGTGTATTTAGCTAATATCTCCAGACTATTCTTTTACTTTTGGAAATTTTATTTTTTTTTATATTTTTACATACAAAAATGAAATTTTTGCAAAAACGGCTCTAAAGATTTTGATAAAATTTTCAGAAAAGATATGAATTACAATTTAAAATATTTTAGTGAAAATCGCATGTCTCTAGCTTGACTAGTTTGTGAGTTATAAAAAACATAATTGGGAATCAAACTGGTAATTTTCAAATTTTTGATCTTTTAGTGTTTAATACGGAGGAAAGTTTGTGCCAATTCTTTTGAACCATCTATTTATACTCTCTTTAAAAAAGCTATTTTAACTGTTCATCTATATAAAATTACAGATGTAAAAAGTGATTACAAGTAATGAAATAATATACGGTATTATTAATCTTAATTTTTAAAATTGTCGTTGTTAAGCACGTTGAATCCCATCTGACAAGCGACAGGTGATTTAGGTAAGAAATTATTGACGAGAAGACAATTGCCTGACGCACAATACCTGTCACCCACAATAGCAACTTACATAAGGGGTTTCAGGAGACCCTTCTCTGCCAGACGGAAAGTCTTGAGAAGTAAATTTAAGAGGCTATCACGCCAGACGAGTTATCTGTGTATCTTAGCTACTGTCGGCGCGGAAATTATGTGTACCCGATTTTGAAGGTTGTCTTCACAGGAACTAAGAGGCCTACGATAAATCTAATCACATCATTGTTTTCCTCGTTTAATTTTACGTTATGACATTTGTTTTTTAAATATATGTTACGAGCAATTATATTTTTTATCCGTTAGAACAAAATAAGTACCGGAATTTTAACTATTTTTACTGTACATCAAATTTACGCCGATAGTACCCAACAACTTGTTAATTTTCGCATTTATTTTTTAACACATAATTGATAGCAATATTTTCTATAATTTGTGTAAATTTTAGAATTTTAACTCCTCTTATCAATGCCCTGAAACTTTGTTTTCTTGGCTTCTAAAGGTCGTAAAATTATTTACTTAGCCTTCTTGTAATTATTTACTTAGCCTTCTTGTAATTATTTACTTAGCCTTCTTGTAATTATTTACTTAGCCTTCTTGTAATTATTTACTTAGCCTTCTTGTAATTATTTACTTAGCCTTCTTGTAATTATTTACTTAGCCTTCTTGTAATTATTTACTTAGCCTTCTTGTAATTATTTACTTAGCCTTCTTGTAATTATTTACTTAGCCTTCTTGTAATTATTTACTTAGCCTTCTTGTAATCCTTATGAAGTTTATAGTTACGGTACATCAGTTTCATATTTGTAAGTAAATGCAATGATTTTACATTGATTTAAATCCGTATAAATTTATCAATTTAATGTTATTTTAAATTAATTTGAATCGATTTAAAACTGAATTTACTTACATAATGTAAATAGTCTACCGTAACTATACATGTCATAAGGATTAAAACAAGACCAAGTAATTAATTATACAACCTCTAAAAACCAAGAAAACTAAGTTTCAGGGAATCAATAAGAAGTTTTTTCTCGAGGAATTAAAATTCTAACATTTATAAAACTTGTAAAAAACATGCCTATCAATGAAGTATTAAAATATAACTGCGATACATTAACGAGTTGTTGAGTAATAATGGTGTAAATTTGATGTACAGTGAAAACTAGTTAAAATTCTGGTACTTTTTTTGGTCCAACTAGGATAAAAAACAATAACGCTCATTATATAATTTTAAAATGCATATATCATAACGTACAACTAAACGAGAAAAACAATGTTGTGATTAGATTTTTTGTAGGCCTTAGTTCCTTTGAAATCAACCTTCAAACTCGGGTGCACATAATTTCTGCGCCGACAGTAAATGAAAACCGGAAAATATATTTAATTTTTGTATAGCTATTAGAAAAGGCAAGCTACAAATATGACTGAACACCTAGCCTGTATCCAAGGAATGTACAGGATTTGAGTTATTTACTTGCCTATAATGTTCTCCAGCCGAAACACTTGGCTAGCGTTTAGTTTTAAACTGTAGCATAGAAATGTATTGTATACATTATTAGTATGAAAACATGTAGAACATCTGGTGAAGAATGAGATGCTGTAAGTAGTTTTTCACAACACTACCATGAGTTCAGCCGTTTTCGTTATGTGTTTACAACCTGCGAAACATCATATTTTCAACAGCTGTCTATTGTTTACTACCTAAAGTAATATTGTTTACAACCGAAAATTTTCCATAGTCAACAACACCTCTTTTTATTCCGTAGTGTAGTGAAAAGTATCGTTCAAAACTCTAGTGAAAGTGTTTTGTATGTTCTCGACCATCTGAAGTGCTCGACAAGTCTCGCACTTCAAACATATGGTCTCGAACATGCAAAACCCCACTTTCCACTCTTGTTATGAAATGTACTATTTACCTTCCTTTGAGATCAAAGCCGAATAAATCTTATAAATTTGCCTTAGTTGGATAAGCTGAATTTACTTTTTCACTACACTACTATGAATTCAGCTGTTTTCATTATGTGTTTACAACCTGCGAAACATCATATTTTCAACAGCTGTCTATTGTTTACTACCGAAAGTAACATTGTTTACAACCGAAAATTTTCCACAGTCAACAACACCTCTTTTTATTCCGTAGTGTAGTGAAAAGTATCGTTCAAAACTCGAGTGAAAGTGTTTTGTATGTTCTCGACCATTTGAAGTGCTCGACAAGTCTCGCACTTCAAACATATAGTCTCGAACATGCAAAACCCCACTTTCCACTCTTGTTATGAAATATACTATTTCACCTCTTCAAGCTGTTGAGCCTTAAACCCTTCGCCTTTGTAGTGATCGCAGAATTAATTAATCTGTGTTATAACTGCTCAACAACATAGCTAATTGTGCTACATCCACTAGTTATGTCTTATATGTATATCCCATCCCTCGTTGGTATGATGGGTGATAGATGCTACCATGAAAAAATTACTCAAATTATATTTAATGTCATTTTAAAATTCCTTTTCAACAATAGTCGTACGCATAAGATCGCAGCTATGAAGGCAAACTCGGCTTGGTGGTGCGGCCAGCATTAGAGACAACTGAATTCCGGTAGGATTTGTAGCATTGTTGCATAAATTCGGTGGCTCGTGAGCGTGCGTGTGTATTCCAAGGCTCCCCACACTGTAGTCTTTCTCTTTACATCTTACCCCTCCTGATCTGACTTAGGTGGAAGAAGACTTTCTCTTTTTTAAGTCACTCACTCAGTCAGTAACACATATTCAGGCCTTCATGTCACGATAGAAACACGAAATTAACATTTCAAATTTCACAACATGGTAGTGTCACTATTAGTGTAACCGTATAGGGAGCAAAGTTTGTAGATATTGTAGAAAATAGATTATGTTTTTAATCCCTTTAATATCGCAATGGCGTCCGTCATTGGGCACTTCTCGATGACGACACTACTCGAAAGTCCAGTGTTCGTGATTTGTAGTGACCAGCTTCTATCAATGGGAGAGAACAGAATATCATATTTTGTCAGTTAATAGAAATGGCTGGCTTATACCCTTGATTTTATTGTTAATACTTTTTGGTTTAAATTTGACAACAAACTGATGGTGCTTTAGTTGCCCTCACTATTGGATCATTTTGTTTTTATTTAGTACCAAAAACTACACTTGTTCATATACTCTTGTTAGAATTCCTCATGGACCTATATATTCAGCCATATAATGACGATTAGTGTCATGAAGATAAATAATTGACGCAAATAAGTAAATATGTCTAAATTCACATGGAGTATACACACGCACAAACCAACACTTAAAACGTTAGTAACTTTTTAATATAAAGAGATTTTTTTACTTTTTGAAATGATTTTATACAGATGAAATCTTATTTAAAAATTGTATTATATTGTTAACTTGGAAACTTAAAGAATTATTGTTGTATAAAGATCCGAAAAAAACTGAAATTTATGAAAATCTCTAAATATTGGCTTAGCACTTATAAGGGGGTTAAAAATAGAAGCCTAATGGTAAATAAACAGCCGAGAGGGCACCACTTTTCTATTTCAAAAGCTTTTTCTAACTTTTATTAATATTTAACGACTATTTTTGTGTATAAAGGGGATGTTCGACAGTTTTATTTTAATCAACGTATTTTAGTTAATAGATGCAACAGGCTACGTGAGTGGGATGTCTGTGGAATCAATCACCATTAAACTGCCTGAAAATACGTAATTAATATAATGACATGGATCGGGTTTAATGGAAAATGTCGAATAGGGTTCCACAATTGATTGTTTTGATAATTAAAACATGATACGTCATTAGTTTGGCCAATCAATGAACAATCGGATGGATTGGCGTCAGGTGAACACCATTTATTTTGTTTATAATCAGCTCACAGAAGTAAGGAAACAGTAAAACAATTTAATTGTATCGTTTTACTTATTTCATACGTACATTTGATTAATTTTATCAAAACGAATGAATAGTTATAACAAAATTGCAAATCGTTATTCTCGTTGATTTCTAAATAAAACTTAAGACTTTTTCCGTTAATTTTCTACCACTTCTTTGGTTAGGTTATGTTAGGTTTGGTTGGGTTATGTGGTTATTTTATGTTAGGTTAGGTTTGGTTATGTGGTTAGGTTAGGGTTGGTTATGTTATGTTAGGTTTGGTTGGGTTAGTTTAACCTAAGTTATGGTTATGGTAGTAAACTAACGAAAAAGATCCAAAACCCACACAATCCACAAAGTGTTGATTTAAGTGTACATATAGTCAGCTAAGTGCAGTTGGATGAAGTTACACTTGCATGCTACTCAGAACCCAAAGGAATGTGCGTCATTCTTCCATTTGTCACATCACATGTTTGCCATTTGAAATGCTTAAGCGGCCGTTTTAACACTAGCCATATGACAGCGACACGATATCGGCCCGGTAACAGTTGAAGAAAAAAATGTAATATATTGTTACGGAATGTTTTCACACTTTCCGATTCTATTCTATTCTATTCAGCGATATTTGAGAGTGAAGCTCCCTCCAACCTCTGCTGGTGTCACGTAGGCGCTAGGCCGATTCACAGGCGTTAACATGTTGTTGTACTGATGAACTGTCCTATCTGACTGACTGACTGCCGACTGGGGATTCCAGTGAACAACTTCTTTTTATTCGCCGGCGCTCATTGACAACGACAGTCTAGGCGGAGCCTCACTCTCAACTCTCGACGAACAGAATATAGACTAGATAGATGTCAATGTCGGCACCGACATGTCGGCGGACAGCAAGGCTTCCATCATCGTCACGACACAACTGTCTGTCCAGTGCGTTTTCGGCGGTAAGAGTTTGTAACGTTTAAAAATGTTGTTACTACGCGAATAGTGGTAATTGAGCCAAAACATTACTTCAGGGATAAATTGTAACAATTGTTAATTGTTTCATTATACTTAAATTAGAAAATTGTATTTAGAAAATGTTAAATATTGTAAGAACTGAGAGATTTAGGAGTTTGGTTTGTTTACCAAAAGTTTTCGATGTAAATTCTCCAAGTTTTGAGAAAAATTCAGAATCTTCCCCTTTCAAATTAAAAAAAGCAGTTTTTTCCCATATAAATTAGCTAAATAACCAGTATTTTCACGTCTGTTAATTTCCTGTCAATTTCATGCGACATGTTTACTGAAGGCAACATGTTTGGTGAGCCTTACCTGTTCAGATGTCCTGGTTTAGAGGGTTCTAATTGGTTGATTTTGCTTCTTGAGTTAAGTCCGTGGGTCAAGGCTTGCTGCCCTTCCGGCAGTTGGACGAAATCTTCTTGTCAGTGACCACGTACGATCTTTTCGAGTTCTCGGCGACTTAACCGTTCGGTGTACTTTTACCGTTTACGACAATTTTCTTGGTTCGCTTGTGAGTGAGAGGGTGTATGCCGGTCGTGCTTTGTTGTGGTCACTTTTGGGATTTAAACCTCCAGGACAGCTACGTAAGTCATTTTTACAAGTTTTCTTTAGTTAGGTTTTCCAGTAGGGTTTTAGTAGATAGGGTAAGATCCACCAAGCATGCGCGGTTAAACTTTTTTCTGGTTTGAATTCACTCTTCTAGTGACAGTTTTTAGAGTGTTTTGTTTTCTGTTTAAAATTTTGTAAGTAAAAAGGAAAATGTTTCAAGTCACTGAAAGCTGGTTATTTATTTTGGTTCCAGATCTCCCGGAGGCAATTTTCAATTTTTAAACAATTTTCAATTTTTAAAGAATTTCAATTTTTAAACAAACTTAAAGAATTTACAATTTATTACAATTTTGAATTTATTGATTTAATAGTTTAAAGACATTTATTGAAAAAGTTAAATTAATAAAAAAAGGTTCTGGTCTGAAGATATTTAATTTATTATTTTGGAAGAGTTGTTTTAATTTATTTATGTTCCATTGAGTCAATAAAAGAAAAGATTTTTTATTTTCGTTTTTATTATTATTTTAAGAAGAATCCAGTTTAATTTGTTGAAGTTATTTATAAGAAGAAAAATAAAGAAAATTTTTTATCATTGAAGAAGTTTCATTTTAATCTCTCATTTAAGTTGTTCAACATATCAAAAATAAATAGTAGCTTTAATAAGGCTACAAAATGTGACTAGGACAACAAAAATAACATTCTTCGCCGAAGATTAACTTAAATGTTCAAATACTAAGTTGTAGATTGCGCCTTCTAAAATACTAAACTTGTTTTGTCAGCTGCAAAGTTTTAGCATAAGAGTTGTTAAGTAACGTATACAAAAAAAATTACGATTAATGTATAAGATAATAACTTGGGTTATAAGACATGTCGACTTGACGCAGCGGCAGGGCTATCACTGCTATTCGGATTTAGCTTATTTTCTGTTAATGGCACGTTTCTTAGGTTTAATATTTACATCTGGCAAATATTATATAATATTTATTGTTATGCTTAAAATACTCTGGTCTTTATGTCAACGTAATAAATGTTATAAACAATAATTTTTCCCGCTTAAAAGGCAAACTACCGCTTTACTTTTAGACTAAGAGAGTTTCAGCAAATTTACAAAATAAGAAATGTATTTGCTAATAGTTTTAAAAATTCTAAACGAAATAATAGAACTTATTTAGGCTTGTTATTTTTTACGTATATTTTATGTTTGTAACTAGCCCTTTGCGATTAAACTGGAGTAAAGGAAACCCTCTAACTTTCTATTCTGCGCTCGCTGGTCAGAGAGTATTGTCCAGAAAAGTGCTCACCTGAATCGTATGTACCTCTTATAAAAAAGTTGTTGTCATATTTGCATACGTTTGTGGTTGAATATCTATGAATATTTTTAGGGATATATGAGATTACTTTTATACACCAATAGGCAATAGACCAGTGGCCCATTTAAGACCTCAAAGAGGATACTCGTGATGTTCAGACATTATTCATTATCAGGACGCCGATCGTCAAGATATGGGCGAATGAGTGTGATGAGTGTAGTTAACAATTGTAGTCATTGTTACTAACTAAGGTCGACCGTGCCTCATAAAGAGCTATTTATTAATAGCCCAGAGCTAGGGCAACTAAGGGACCTACAGCTTTGTACGTGGAATCCGAACCACGTAGTGTTGGTCTGGTTTTCAGTTAACTGACAAGCCTGGCACTCAGTTCTCTCTACAACGACATCCGAACCTTGACTTCAATGACATGGACACCTCATAAATATCTAGTAGTGTCCACGACCATGGAAACCATCGAGCGGACACCGTATGTATGTATTCATCCAAAAAAGTACGTAAAGGTAATAGACAACTATCACAGAAGTTAGAGTCTGCCAACAGGCTGCAAGTGGGCATTTTTAGACATGGTATATTATAAGTAAGTAGATATTATGCCATTTAAGATTTATATGTTATTATGTTAATTTAGTGGGAAATGAATGTTTCGACAACATTTAAATTCTGCGTTCCAAAAGGTGTTCCCCTTTGTAATTACCCACCCACCTACCCATAAACTTACAATGGTGATGACCTTCCCACCCACCCATACAAATAGAGGTGGTTATTGTGTGAGCGGGTGAATGGATGAGTAACTGAGTAGGTGGGTAGATGATGAGTCAGTAGATGAGTTAGTGAGTGTATGTGTGGATGAGTGATTTAATAAGTTACTGAGTATGCCTAGGTTCTTCACCAATAAATAACATAACTTACCAGACTTTTATATACATTTACCACTAACAATCAACATAATTAATTAAGTAGTATAACTTCCTTTCGTGGCTTTGCTACGGAACTTTCAAGTTTAAGTTACCTATCACCAGCTAAATAAACTATGGCAAAACTATTGGTAAATAATATTTTTAGAAATCTACCAGAATATTAAGACAAATTGGATGATAGTGCTTTTGTAACTTCTAACGTATAAATGTTTAGCTGATAAAAATATAACTGGTCAATTTGAATGTGTAGTATCACTTTTCCATATTTTCCAATTCCATATTCCACTTTTCAACTGGAGGGATTCACAAAAGAATGAATTGTTTGCAAAAGAAATGTAAATAATTTCGAGATTCTAAAGAAGTAGAAACTATTTAGAGATTCTATTTAGGACTAAAACCATAGAACTCGAATGAAAGCCATATTTCAAGCACCAAGTTTTGTATTTGTTAAGTGGTATTATTTTTTAATTAATTGATGGATTCAATTTGGATTTACAACTGCTGTAATATAATTGTGCATTTTGTGCTTATATTGTAATAAATTTGTATTGTGTGACGTTTATGCTACCAACACATATTATGCTAATTAAAAAACTATTCTTAAAGTCTAAAATATAGTATGCTATATAATAAAAAAAATAGTGTGAAATCATTCAAAATGTGTGGCAATATTGTTATAATTTTTTAAAGCAAATACATATGCATTTAAACCTGAATTAACATAAACTGGTCTCGCTAAGAACGCATTTTCAGCGAGCTTTAATGCGACATATTAGTTAAAAAATAGAGTATAGATGATTTAATTTGTACACAAACATTAAAGAAAATTATAATAATTCACAACACCTTACTAAATACATGGTGGACTAGGTGGACTAAACTTACCTCTAATGTCGTTGATTATCAGAAATTAAACTGTGTACTTTGAATTTGTTTCATCCAATAATTGAGTCATTTTGATTTATTAGTTTTGTTAATGAATTGAATTTAATTTAATAATTAATTACTATTTTTACTCAATATTATTTTCCATAATCTATTTAAATTGAATTTTAAATATCATTATCACTTTATTTTAAATTGAATATATTATATTAAAATATTACATTTCAATTTTCTCTGTCGAAGAATAACAAATCCTATTCTAAGCTCTAATATTGAGAGCGTAGCGAAGGACCGAAATTACGTAGTTTATATAAAAACGAAATCCATTCGAACAATTTTCGCAAAAAAACTATAGGATTGTAACACTTTTATTGAATTCAAATACATTTTAATTTTTTTACAAACTCTCTCAGCTCAATTACTTTTATTGATTATTCGTAGATATTCTTTCACATGGGTAGGGACAAGGGTTAGGTGAATGCTAATTAGGAGTTAAATGTAGGGTATGGAGATAAGAGAAACAGATTTATTTAAAGGCTCAAAATAATATATAAAATATAATAATAATAATAAAAACATATTATTATTACTGATGCATTTTTTAAAGTAGAAAATTGTAGTTAATAGTAGAAATCTAATCAGTCTTAACTTCAGAAAGGTCTTTGATTTTTTCATAATATGTATATTTTTTATTCTTTTAATTGTTTATCCTATTTTTTGAATGTTTATGTTGAAAGATAAACAATTTTTTAAAACATTATAGTAATATGTATACGAATACCACCCTATTTATTGAAATGGTGGTTTTATTTTATACATTATTTTCTTTATATAAGTTGAACTCATAATTGTACTTAACAATTAAATCTAAAATTTCAAAATCCATATTTTATAAGTGAACAGAGATGTGTGAACTCACCAAGAGAGAGCGTGGACATGATGACAAGGAGGGATGCTGCGGCTGCTCCACCTTCCATACTACTCCTCAGGCCTCCCACGGATGACTGACTGTCTCTCTCACAACACCCCTCCCTCACCCCAACCCTGCCAATAAACGATTGATTCCACGGAACCACTTAACGGTGAAAAGTTTAAGCACATTACTGTCAGGGGTGCTTTATCAGTGAATCGATGTACGACAGTGACTGGTGTCCGTCGACCATCACTCACACCTGACGGCCAAGTGATTGGTTGTTTCACTACGGCCGATCCTATGAAATATACTATGTACTCCCTTACTCTTCAGTCGTACTATTTTTTATTTACGTGTCAATATAATGTTTTATTCGTGCAATAATAATTTCATAAGAATTACTAGGGGATACCCTGCACGTTTAGCGTGCCAACCCCAGCTCTCGATCTAATCCCAGCTCTTAAATCTAATTTAAGTAAGAGTTGGAAGAGTTTATTTTTTTACTCCCACACATTTATTATTATGTTAATTTAATATTCAATACGTTATATTTAATGTTTTTATGTTTTATATTATTATTATTTTTTATTTTCAGTTGAAATAAGAGTATAAATGTAAACTTACAACACGTTTCACAAACATATGTTGTATTACAATTTATTGTTATATAAAATATATCGTTATATCTATTCTCTATTTTTAAAATCAAATTTTATTATAGTTAAATTGTTTTAACTGTATTATAAGTTTTTTCTCTAGCCTACTCAACGTTTGTGCAAATTGATTATTATATGTATGTCAGTGAGCAGTTTTTGTGATGATTCGGTCGGTTGTATGTGAGTCCCAAGTTCCTGGATCCCTCTCATTAGAAGGGATCATACAAATGTTCCCCTCCCCCACTCCCCCTCTACTCACTGATAACTAACCCTACTCAGATGGCTCACAGTATACGGGCGAATCGTGCGCACTGTTTAAGTTAATCACTATTTAAGTTTAAGTTAAGCACTGTTGCGAATCGTAGGCAACACGCACTACACGGCCGTGAATTTAGGATGAGACGTTGCCGCATTGAACTAGTAGTATAGGAGCTAGCAACGTTTTCGTGAGAGAATTTTAGAACAGTTGGTTTTTTTATATGCTGTCTCTCTTGCTCTTTCGGTTAGAGTCCGGGCTACCTGGCTGGCGGTAGTGGTTGCGTTTATTAGTGCGCATCTTATCTGCACAGGTAAAAATCTTTAACTTTAAAAGAATTTTTTAAAGTGTAATTTTTAATTTTTTGCCTTTAGGTAGATCCACCAGACATAAATTTTTTATTGCCAGGCATTTTTGTTGTTGTTAATTATGTGCCATACGCAATTTTTTATTTTTTTTATATAAAAAATTCAAATTATTTTAGAATGTCTGTAATTTTTATATTACGTTCTTTAAACATATAATAATCTAAAATTAATTAGCCAGGTGTTAATTCGATTGTTAAGTATTAAATATAAATAAAAAAGTAATGAAAAGTATTGCAGTATGATGCTTGTGGTTAGAGAGAGACAGTGTAAAGTGCAAGAGAGATAAAAAGCGACGGCAGCGCATCGGCAAATGGACAATATGGCGTCAGTATAAAGTCACATGTTTGTTGTGTTTACGTTATTTTGTAATGTTTGTTTATTAATCTCGCCGATGCGCTGCCGTCGCTTTCTATCTCTCTTGCACTTTACACTGTCTCTCTCTAACCACAAGCATCATACTGCAATACTTTTCATTACTTTTTTATTTATATTTAATACTTAACAATCGAATTAACACCTGGCTAATTAATTTTAGATTATTATATGTTTAAAGAACGTAATATAAAAATTACAGACATTCTAAAATACTTTGAATTTTTTATTTTAAAAAAATAAAAAATTGCGTATGGCACATAATTAACAACAACAAAAATGCCTGGCAATAAAAAATTTATGTCTGGTGGATCTACCTAAAGGCAAAAAATCAAAAATTACACTTTAAAAAATTCTTTTAAAGTTAAGGATTTTTACCTGTGCAGGTAAGATGCGCACTAATAAACGCAACCACTACCGCCAGCCAGGTAGCCCGAACTATAATCGAAAGAGCAAGAGAGACAGTATATCAAAAAACCAACTGTTCTAAAATTATTGTTTTTCAAACGTTGCTAGCTCCCGTACTATAGTATTAAACCTCAATTATTATTATCAGCTGATATTTACTACTGTAATTTTTTTATTAATTTGGTTAGTTGATTGAGTTCAATCTGGAAACGCCGCTCAGTTGACAGCCGCTCGACGCGCTTTAAAGCGGACAGATGACACACTACGAAAACATTGTTAACACTCTTTAGAACGGGAATGAGCTATATGTACAGAGTTCGTTATCTGTGATTTAACTTTTACGCCATATTGATCTAAGCTTCATTTACCTAATTTAGATCTAATGATTTGCTTTAGTTTAGGGCCTATTTAAATTTGCCAAAAATCAGGTGATTATTTTCTTCAACATATAGAAATGTTACTTTGTGATCCACTTTAATTAAAAAAACTTATAAACTTTAGAAAATCTACTTTCTCACTAAATCTACTACATAGGCATTCAATTAAGGGTTCTTCTCCGTCTATGTAGTCACAGAGAATAATTAAATATCCTTTTTCTCTGTCTTGTAGTCGATCTCTATCACGTGACTAGCTCTCTCAAAACAACACGTAATAGATAATACCCGTATTAATAGTACAAATGGACGTAAAAGGCCCAAGTTATTAGTTTTTATATTTATTTTTTCATTCATCGTCATTAATTTAAATTTTAATACGTCATATTAGTTTTTTAACTCCGTCTAAGAATATTGACGTACTAAACATATCAATTTCAGAAAATTCAGAAGTCTTGGACAGATCGACAAACAATAAGAAATTAATATGTACCGAGTTTACATAAGGTGTAAAAATTAAGTAAATTTCGCGTTGGAAATGTTCCAGAAATAAATTTAAAATGTAGTGCTTCCAAAATTTGTTTACACTGTTTCAGACATGTAATTAACTATTAGATTGTCTTTCCTTTTTTGTGTTTGTATTTTTTAGTAATTTGTATTCTTCATTTTTGCAGAACGATTTGGCCTGGTGCATAAACTACACAAATCTCAATGGTTCACACTAAGCTTAAAAATAACCTTCTAATAAATAATTTGGAGGGAAATCAGGACCATGGTGGTGGCCAAACATTCTGTTGAGAAATATGTGAGATCTGGAGAAAGGTTCGATACTAAGGATGAATCAAGATCAATTAATTTGTGAGGCAAATAATAAATTGAAGTTTTATGAAATAACGTACTTTTCTTTTATTAAAGTTCAGTACACATTGATACTGCAATACCTTAAGCTGCAAATAATTTTTTTTTTTTATTTTAACTACACTCGCCAGTTCACATGGGCTACAAACCTGTGCGTGAACTTTATTCAACGAATGAAGTACCTACCGTTGGCTCAGTGGGAATTCGAACCTTGGACCTTGCCCTCCGCAGTCCGAAGCCTTAGGCACTGAGCCACCACGCCGGCAAATAATGAAATATCGTTAGAAACAAAGATGTTATTTATACATGTTTGCGAATTTATACCTGTAGTTATTGTAAAATTGTGGTATTTTGAATTAAAATTTGTAGTTACATCCTTTTTTATTTAATTTAAACAATTTAATGTAAAAAAAACACCTCATTTATGTATATGATATTATTCGAATTCAAGAGTAATATATCTATTAACATAGATAAAAGTTAACATTACTTAGTCGCAAAATAAACAAAAACATGATATTACATAAATGATACGTAGAAACTTCAACACATTTTCCATCTTGCATCAGAAATGATACATTCTAACATATTAGACGACGTAACAACTTTTTGCGTACTTTATGGCAAAAAAGAATGATTACATGTGTGTACGATGTATGTGGATAGCCTGTGTAGTCTGGTTACTAACTGAGAATGACTGTTCCTAAGGAAGGGCCATTTATTAATAGCCCAATAGCCAGGGCAACCAAGGGAACTACAACTTTACGTGGAATCCGAAACACGTGCATTGATCTGATTTTCAGCAAATTGACAAGCCTTATGTTCAGTTATCTCCCCTACACAACATCCAGACAGTGACTACTACCCAACATGGACACCCAAGACTTTTCTAGTAGTGTCTCATGAAGAGGAATCTGCTGAAAGGAATGTCGGCAAGACAATGTTGTGAAGTGAGGGATACCTTTAATTTATATAAAGATTTTTGGTATAAACTTAGGAGTATATTTCACTATACTTAACAATCTTCTCAGTTCATTAAAGTTGTTGGTTTAATTCGTTTTACAGCTTCTACTCAAGAAGGATTAGTTTTATGTCATGCTTAGACACTGGGTGGCCCAAAAGGTTTACCGTTTTATTATTAGTTAGAAATACACACATTTTGATGGATTCAATGTCCAAACGTTTTCTTTAAGCCTAGTTAGCACATGCGCAAATTGACATCATGTTCCTGACAGTCTTTATCATAGACTGTTATATCGTGAAAATGGCAAACTACGCCTTGCATAATATCTAAAGTTTCAGACATCTGTCGTTGGAAAACCTCTGATCCAGCAGAAATGCCGAATGGTGTTCTTTCAAACCGAAATCTAACAAATGGTGTAGCACGCGTATTTTAAAATGATGCTTTACATGTGATAGCTATTTGCCAATAGCCAGATATCGCATTCAACGAGAGTATCTTTGCTCTATCTATCATCTAACTGTTCAAGATAGTAATCAACAAGGACACAATGAAGATTTCTCGTTCTACACTCTGATTTATTTTGGTAAAAGCAACACAAAGCCTTATGGAGTTTTGTTCAAATACAACATTTACAGGTGAGCACCAATATTTAGGTGTCCATCCTTATCCAACATACTGTCCAATTCATTTTTGACTGGTCCTAAATAAGGTCCTATTCGACGGAGAGCTTTAAGAGAAAAAAATGCTCTATATTTCAATGTAATGTTTTATGGTGTCCTCGTGTTTTCAAGACCATTGAACAACCTAAGGAAATGAAGTGAAGGAATCAAGTGAGGCAGAATTAACTTTGAAGATCCCCTTTACAAGTCTTAATGATTCATTGAGGTCATTACTCAAAAGTACTCTATCAGTACCCGCAGTCAACAACGCCCTTCGATTTTCTACGGTATTGAGTGTGGTACCACCAGGCTCTGTTAAGGTGGTGCAATCAGTTTTCGGTGAGTTAATTATTTCCCAATTTTGTAACCGAAGTTAGCTAATGTATCTTCCCTTGAGACAGGAAAAATACAACACAATTTTTTTAACCACCACATTACATCTTGTGGCCTTATGAATTGGTGAATTTAACTGGTTTTTAAGACAAAATCGTTCAAAGTAAGTTACAAATTGAATGTTTTATAATATGTTTATTACACGTAAATGAAGGGATTAACAGGTTTTTAATTTTTTAAACGTAAAATTATTAAAAATTGTTAAAATGTGGTGGTTAAATTTTTTTTGTGTTTTTCCTATATCAAGGGAAGGTACATTAACTAAGTTTGGTTATAAAATTGGCAAATAATCAACTCATCGTAAACCGATTGCACCACCTTAATGTCTACTCAGATGTAACGAACAGTTCAGTGCGTAAATGTGGTTCTATAATGTAGAGGACACTTTCATCTACCCCAGTTAGATTATCTTCATATTTATAAATAGAGGGGGAAATCACATCTGGTTTATATAGAGTGTAAATAATTTATAAAGCTTTCGCTTACGAATTAGAAACTTTGTTTATATTTTCTATATTTTGTTTATGACATTCTAATCCGGAGCAATATAGGAATCAAAACTTTTTAGCACAGTTTTAAATGTTTTACTCTCTGGCTCTGTTATGCAAAATTATTAAAATATGCTCTCAGTTTTATACACCATCAAATATAAAAAGGAGTTTACCTCGGAAAGCTTTAAGCAGAGGAATCTCAAGAAACGAGCCTTCCAATTTGACCACTTTGAAACTGGTGATCAATTCGTCTGTCTATTTGAATGAAGACATATAATGACCCCTCGTCAATATAACGAGGCCACTAAAACGGCCCCATGTGTGTAATCATAGGTTTATTGTATGAAATAATTATATTAAATTATTATTCATAATTATTCCTGTGTAAGTTTTTTATTAACACAGATGAAAAAGTCTACAATAGTCAAACTTAAATAAAATAATTAGAAACATGTGGTATTAATTAAATAAATAATACATAGCGATATCAACCCCATCACTCGTCAGTTTACAAGGGTCTGCAGGCCTGTGCGTCAACTTATTCAATCAGTGAAGTTTCTACCCTTAACTGAGCAGGGGATTCGAACCTGGGAAAGGCGCTCTATACAAGGTGTAACTGAAATACTTGGACAAACTTCAGGCTGTTGTTCCTGGGGTCAAAACAACCCAAAAGGTTCTTGCAAACATATGTCCTAATATTCACAGTTTTCTGTCTGTCTGTGTTTTTCATATTAAAATTTTTCTCAGCAACCATAAAAGGTAGTGTATTGAAATTTGGCACATATGCAATACTAGTCATACTATAATTTAAAAAAATCGTCGGCAATTAAAAAAAAAACTTTTTAGCAACTAGTTAAAAACTGACGTTAAATTCCATAAAAACTACACTCTGTATAAAAAAACACTAAAGTAATAAATTGTAGGCAATTTGATTAGTTTAGATTACAGAGAATTTACAGAAAAAAAATCAATAAATGCATAATTTGTGGTATTTCCTTTAGTATAGTTACACTTGAAGAACAAAACTCCAAGTGTTACAATTGGGAAACTGTGCATATTAGGACATATGTTTATAATAATTGTTTTTGTTTGTTCTGAGCCCAGGAACAACGGCCTGAAGATTGTCCAAGTATGTCAATTACACCCTATTGGGAAGCTTTATCGAGTGAACACCACGCCGGAAAGGTTTTGAGTTTGTCTGACTTAAAATAAATTAATATAAACTCATTGTTAGCCGTCAGCTGATTAAATTGTCTTATATTCCCTCTACTTTTATGAGGTTTTAGCATTGTTAATATACATTGATCTAACACCACGATAATTATATCATCATATTTTCTCTTTTCCTTCAAAATTCATTTCATTTCGAACTCAATTCCCTAAAAGCGATTTGTGAATAATTGATTACACTGTAAATAAAACCAAGCCAGATCAGTCTATGTTCTTCTTTGCTGGATGGTTATAATCCAAGTCGGTATTTGGAGAAATATGTCACTGCATAGTGAAAAATCTAGACTGCAGCTGACACAAAAGAATACCGGCAACTCTTCTGTTTAATTAAAGGCGAACAAAGCGAGCAAACACTCTCCAGCCTCCCCCTCCTCATCGGACATCTTACAGCCCCAACCCCTCTTTTAACGATACTCAGCCAAGCCACCACAATACACGTCTCGCCTACAACTTAATACTACTAGCCCGACCTCACATCTTATAAATATATATTAGACGTTTCTTCAAATATCGTATTAATATTTGGACACTTATATAATGATAATATTTGAACAAAACAAATAAATGGTTCTAAAGAATTGGCATAAACCTTCACCCATAGTAAACATTATAAAAATAAAAACTTTGAAAATTACCAGTTTGATTCCCATATATGTTTTTTATTGCCATAACTAAAAAATAGTCAAGGTAGAGAGACATGTGGTTTTTACTAAAATATTTGAAATTTAAATTTACATATTTCGTGAAAATTAAATCAAACTTAAAGCTTTTTTTCGAGAAAATTCCATTTTCGTATGTTTTTTGCTCATAAAATAAAAAAACTAAAATTACAAAAAAGTGAAAAAATAATCCGGATATATTGGCTAAATACCACATACACACCAAATTTCATAACAAATTATCCATCTGTTTGGTCTCTAGCGAACTGCATATACACACAGACAAACACGCATACGGACAGACACCAACAATCTTTTTTCGAAAAAAACACGTTTATGGGTTCAGTGGACCCTAAAATGGATTTTTAAATCAACTTGTATAAAACTTAATTTTTTGGATAGTCACAATACTAGTCTAATATTGTGTATTGTGTATTGAAAGTAAAATATTGGACTTTTACTTGGACCCTCCCTCTCCTCCAGTCCTGCCAACACACAGTTTATTTATTTATAAACCACTTACACACAGTTAATTTATTTATCCATTTATTTTTTTGTCAGCTCCTATAACACCACTACATAATGTTGATAATATTTATCAGTCTCCACGTTTCCTTTTTTTTTTACATTTAATGGAACTTAGAGAGTTTATGGTTTGTGAGTATTATTTTAAGATTTTCGCCCTTTAGGTGTAAGCTAGACCACATAAAAAGTGGGATAAATTGTGTTACCATACCTGGACTTAGTATGTGATGGGAAATCATCATATAAACACTATAACACAGATATATTGTACTTTTTATTTTAAGATTTTAATTTTTCAAACTGATTTTCAATGTTCATTTTCTCCTCCTTTTATATGGTACCTAGCATTAAAGGCTAAAATATAGCCTATAATATCCATGTATATAGAAAGGAATGTGAACATTAAAAAAAATGGAGGAATAGGACGGTGTCGGAATACAGTGTTTTGGTCTGGTAGATAGTTTTCCTCGAACAAAATACTATATAGTATATATAGTATGGCATATATACCATAGTATATATATATATATATATATATATAGTATGGTTTGTTGTCAGCTACCATTTGTTAATATTAAAGCAGTAAATATAATTGGATAAGTATCCAGAAGTCATGATGTACTCATTGAATAAAAATGTAAAGAGATCTCCTGTCACAAAGATAAGTCTAATCCTTCGAACCTTCCTCACTGATTCTGTGTATGCTGGCTAATTCCCGAGAGCACAGAATTCTGTGTAAAAGAGCGCAGGGGACACGCTGTAATTATGTAATCCATTGTTTGGACAGACTCCCCGCAGTCACATGACTGATCGCGGTCAATCCCCATTTATACTTCCCTACAAAACAAAATACTGATAAATAACAAAAAAATAAGATAATTGTATAATTCAAACCTTTACCCTCGCTAAACTGTGTCAGAAGTATAACCACAGTCGTACGGAGTTTTAAAACTATCAATGAACTACTAGCACAGTACCCGTCCTCCGTACGGGTTTACGTTGATATATAGTGTGCTTATTGCATTCAGTAATACAAGACATGTACCTACTGGCGTATATGGGCGAAATGGCAACACAAGCACAAAAACACTTTTCTAATTCCTGTAATTTACATACAATTCCAGCAGATAATTGGTAAATAACTGACCTACTATTTAGCTGAATGCTTCCCTGTGATTGGTAGATTTAGTTATTAGTGTTTTTTTAAATAATAAAACCAATTGATTTCACCTCTGTGACGTCACAGTCTACTGCGCACCCTCGTCGTGATATTTACCATCTTTTCTAGTTACCGTGGTTGTCGTTAGGTTTGGGCTGGTATTTACTTCAGAACTACGTAGGTTGTTTTATTTATTCCAACAGCTGATTAATAAAAATATTATAAACAATTAATTGTAAAATTTATATTGCTTGGTTGTTCTTAGAACCCCTGGGGTGGTTTCCTGTAGGAATCACACACACACACACACACACACACACACACACACACACACACACACACACACACACACACACACACACACACACACACACACACACACACACACACACACACACACACACACACACACACACACACACACACACACACACACACACACACACACACACACACACACACACACACACACACACACACACACACACACACACACACACACACACACACACACACACACACACACACACACACACACACACACACACACACACACACACACACACACACACACACACACACACACACACACACACACACACACACACACACACACACACACACACACACACACACACACACACACACGCGCGCGCGCGCGCACACACACACACACACACACACGCACGCACGCACGCACTCACGCACGCACGCACGCACGCACGCACTCGCGCACGCGCACGCGCACGCGCACGCGCACGCGCACGCGCACGCACACGCACACACACACACACACACACACACACACACACACACACACACACACACACACACACACACACACACACACACACACACACACACACAAACACACACACACACGCACACGCACACACATACGCGCACACCATTAGATTTTTATGTAACGGTAAGATTACGGATTTTTATAATGTCAAACATTGCGTGTTCCTATGTTATTGCCATAGGAAGTATTGTCTGACCCCGTATAGTCAATAATGCAGGGAGGGTCTCAATGGGTTCTGAATCATTGAAACTCTCGTGAACGCCAATCGACGTGGATATTGGCTGCGAGAAGTCGTGTTCAACGAACTCATACATAATAGAAACTTATAGAGGAGTCTAGGAATCCTGAAAGGACAGTACCTGAATGTAAAATTACCTTGTAGTTTAGAAGTAAGTTAAAATGACGTAAATAAAGTTGTATAACAATATTCGGACACATAATTTGCTCATTTTAAATTGCCATTTAAGTTTACAGTATATTTAAAATAAAACCTAATTTGGATTTAGTGGAAGGATATAGACTGAAGGGAGTACCGTAAGTCATGAGGAAACGACGAGAGTAGTAGAGACACGGGCATTCGGAATCGTCCTAGTAGGATTTTTCGTCTCAAGTAGGTGGTACGTCAGCGATTTTTCCGACAATCTTTGATTTGGACTGCCCTCCTAAGAGGATGGGGAAATATATTTCGACCACCCTCCACTTGCTACTCTGAAACAGAGTGACGTCGATGTTTATTAATATAATAATTAATAATCAGTAATTTTGATAATGTATTATGTAATAATCCATATTTTTATTGACCTATAAATATGTGTTTACACAATTATAAACATACTCTCATAAACTATAACATACATTACATGGAACTTAAAAACTTGAAACTAAAAAACTTGAAAACTTGAAAATCAAAATTTAAAAACTCAAGTTTTCAAGTCGGAGGGTGGTCAGGGTGGCCCTGTTTAAGGATAGCCAAAAGTGTGGGGTGGTCGTAAGATGTGTCCCTATCCTCCTAGGTGGTCAGTAATAACCGAAGGTTGTCGGAAAAAGTCGATGACACACCACCTCTTGAGAAGAAAAATCCTACTTGGAACGACTCCGAATGCCCGTGTCTCTACTACTGACGAGGAAATGTATTGTGTTGTCCTTCATTCATATTCCACGATAAAGTTTCTTTTAACTAATCTAGCGCGTTTATGAGTTTGAACTGTACTATACATTCAGTTGATCATTAGTTAACATGTTTTATAGTTAGATTAGTTATGTTCACATTAGGGGAACTAACCCTAAGATAGGACAAATAGTCAATAAAATTAGATTAAAAGAGGAAAATTAAATTAAATACTACAAAAACTGAGTGATTAAAAGCTCTGAATGACAAGCACACATACTAACCGGCAGACTTTGCTTCTTTTCGGGGTGGTTCTCTACGCTTGCTTCCCTTTCCTCCTGCTACCATTCTCGTAGATAACGAAGTTTTATAGAAAACCCTACAAGACTACTTTAGGGGGATGCAAAGTAGTGCAATCGGTGAGAGTTAGTAGAAATTACCTTGAACATTTCACAATGGAAACCAAATTAGCAAAGTTTTTGTGTCGTGTTTATTATTATTATTATTTTTTTTGTTTAGAATAAATTATTAAATTGAATCAATGCTAATGTAAGTCTTACGACAAAATTCCTTTTGGGCAAAATGTTGAGGGGTTGATTCTACCCCATAGGAATAAAATTTTGAGAACTTCCTTCCCAGTGGGTCACTATGTTTCAAAAACTTCTCTCTAAATTTCATCGAGGTCTTTTCAGTGGTTCTGGAGATTTCGGGATAAGTTAGTACATCTTTTCTAATCATTTATTCAGTAAGAACTTGTCTTAAAGTTCATCCCAGAATACGTCATTCCTTCATAATTGTAACTATGAAAACATATTTGAATGATTGAAATACCTCCGTAAAAATATTACTGATATTCCTCTTAGATAAGGTGCTTGTGCAACAGTTTTTTTTCCATTTGAACCATTTTTGTAATAGAACAGTAACATATTATGTTCTCGATATAAAAACTAGTCAAATAAATTTAGGATGGAACGTTGATTTATAACTACAGATATCGTACAGGTAAGGTTAAAATAAGTTTAAAATAAATCAGTATATTTGGCAAATATTTTACCCTCCACTTGAAAGTTTAAGCATGTCGAGAAAAGTCATTTATCTTCTAAAATAAATCAGTTAAAAAAAATAAAAAAAATTTGTTTTTGTCATGATAAATATTTTAATCACCACTCCAACTAATTTGGTAAGATATTTTTTATATATTTTGTAACCTGATTGAAGAACAGTGTTTATAATGAAGTAAATAATTAATACTATTAGAGCCTACTAAATTCTTTACATGCTTAGTTTAGATTTATAAATAATACATTCATTTTTAGGTTATATTTTTAAATTAACATTAATTGTTAAGACCAATATTGACACAATATAGACTTTAAAAACTTGTCCTTACATACTTCATCAGAAGGTTAACATCATTAAAGCTTTTGTCAAAATTAAAATATATACAACACAAAGAAAACCACCCACCCACCCATACACAAACAGTGGTATTGATAATGATCTCCTTGATTATTATGTGATTTTTTTATTTTCGTTCATATTCCATATACTTATTTTACAGTTCAACCTATCAGCTGTAAATTATTTTCATTAGTTTAACCTATGACAAAATAAAAGAACAAAATTACGAAAGCTTAATTGTTTTGTAAATGTTTGTGAATAAATTAAGAAGTCAATTATTGAGGTAATGACAAAAACAATGCATGTACTAATATTGTTGTCACCCTATCAATTAGTAATTAACTAGCAGACGCATGTTAGGGTCGTTAGTAGGGTTATTACGTGATGTCTCTGCTGCTTTTTTAAAATTTAGTATGATTAATGTGACATTTATTATTGTGTGCCAATAAGCGTTTTATCTTCTAAACTGTCTTGCCTCGACTGATTCAATTTAATTGTCCAATTTAAGCGCCTGAACGTGCAAAATGCAATTTATACACTCACCAAAAGTTACGTTGCTTCAACTATTGTAAGGCAGGAAAATTAAGTTCATTTGTGCTGAAATTAAAGCACATATTTAAAAACTTTAAAACAATGTTTAACTTATTTACATTATTAAACGTTCCTTTACCTTTGTTTTTATCTATTTATTTAATACTAAATGATAAAAATAGTATACTTTTCTTTTTAATGTTTGTATCTTTTTATAAATATTAAAACCAAGGTTATAACCAAAATGAAAACCTTTTTTATTTTTATACAATATGTATTATACATGAACCTAATGCGACTTACTGCTTTTTCCAGTATTCAGATAAATAAGATTTTATGATAGTTGAAAGTATCCATAGCTTGGATTTAAAATAAATGAGGTATGTGTATATAGACTATTATATTCATAGTAAACATTTACAGAAATTCTACATAGATTCATTGGTGTAAAGCATTTTCTTAGATGGTTTCAGAATCTCCCAAAATCAGTAAGATATTTACAACTTTCCGAACACCCACAAACTCACAAGTCTTCAACAAACAAGGTAGAAAAATATGTAAAAGTAAAATCTTGTACATCAAGATGGTTACAAAGAACATTCTTTTTGACGCCATTAGCGACATTTCGTGTTTTCAGGGGGAAGGCCCACGAGAAGTTGAACGAAATTCTTAAATGTAATCCTTAGGTCGAGTTTGGTATAAAATGAAAGGTCTATTCAAGTGAAATTAAATGCCGCAAATCGGACTTCTAAAAGTTTATCCTTTCCAGCTTAGTGGTCATTTGAATTTTAAAGTAACTAATTTAATAGATATTATTTCTCCGTGATTTCACGGTTTCAAGTAAATTATTCTGGTCAAAAATTACACTTTATTCAAATTATTGGAACACAACTATTCAAAAAATTACATTATCAAATCATAAACTAAAAAAAAATACCTTTAAGATGAGGTGGCCAAACTGTGCTCCGAATATTTGTTGGCAATGTGTCGTCTAAAAGGTGTGGTTATTTTTTTAGGAATAATTAAGTTGCGTGAAGTATAATTTTTTATCAGAATAATTTACTTGAAACCGTGAAATCGGGGAGAAGTAATATTGATAAAATTAGTTACTTTGATATTCAAATGGCCACTACTCTGGAAAGGAAAACCTTTCGACGTCCGGCCTGCGGCAATTAATTGAATATGCCTCTTAAGTATATCTTTCATTTGATACCAAACTCGACCTAAGCTTACATTGAATATTTTTGATCAACTCCTCACGGGCCGGCCCCCTTAAAAGTTGAAATTTCACGTCGAAAAGTAGGTTCTTTGTAACCATCATGACGTACAAGATGTCACTTTTACAATTGAAGTCACACAACAGTTGTGAAACCGTTTCCATATTTTTTCCTACCACGTATTCTAATGGACAGTATAGTTGTAATAAAAATTACATTATGTGATTTCGTTCAGAACTTATCAAAATAAATAAAACGAGGAGATGCCTCTGCACTCCTCGCGTGCCAACCCCGGTCACTCTCTGTGCTCGTTACACCCCGGCCTATGTTGTGTATTTTCACTACAAATAATAGTAGGTTAACTGTATAACGTAAAATCACAATATTAAATTTATTTACAGTGCCTAACTCACACCACTTGCGTTTTTACCTATTTATTAGTACAAACACCCAAGGGCTTAGCCTATTTCAAAAGAGTTCGTTTCATATTTTGTTTGTTTAACAGCCGAAGATTAATTAAATAAAATAACTATATTAGATTACCGTTGAAACCATCAAGTCCAGTGGAGTGGAGCTCTAGAATTGAATGTGAATAAAACCATGCTAACAACATTCTCTTGTTACAGTAACCCAGCTACATGGGGACAAAGTGTTTGGGAGATTGTAGGCGATAGGATGGATGCTCGGTCCTCTTAATACCGACATGGCGTCCGCTTCATGGTTGCTATCGGCGTGGACACTACTAGAGAAGTCTGGGGTGTCCATGTTGGGTGGTAATCATTGTGCGGATGTTGTGTGGGGGAGATAACTGAGTATCAGGCTTGTCAATTAGCTGAAAATCAGACCAGCCCTACGTGGTTCGGATTCCACGTAAAGCTGTAGGTCCCTTAGTTGCCCTGGCTGTTGGGCTGTTAATAAATTGCCCTTTCTGAGGAACAGTTGAACTTAGATAGTAACCAGACTACACTCATCCACACTCATCCTACACTCATATAACCATTCATATTCGCCTTAAAATACCAACAACGTTGTGTCGGCGTCTACTAGGTAAGAATACTATTAAATATCTAACCTCCTCAGTATTACAAACACCATTGTTTACATTCCAACAGCTGTTAAAACATTTTGGAAATCATTATTTACATTTGAACATCTGTTCCTTTAAGATACATTTAAATCTCTCTCCATGCTATGCTTATGGCCGTAAAACGTAATTTGAAAGCTTATCATACCCGTTGGGGTGAAAATATTGACGAATTAAAACCTTATTGCACAAATACGAACAGAGACTAATGTTTCGACACCTCAACCGTTTAAATTGGTCAAGAAATAAGAGAGGAAACGTGTTAAACAATTTTCTTTATGTATTATATAAGGATTTTAAATGTCTCTACCGACTTCAATGGAACAGATGACAAGGGTACTACTTCTGAAAATTAACTTTAACAATAGGCCTTTGAGGACTTGTTTTGATACAAAAAATGAGCTGCGAAAATTGCCTTTGTCACTTGACAATAAGCCTTAAATCCCGTGTCTTTAAAAGGAAATTTAGATGCGCACTTTTTTGTTTTTACAACTGTTTACCAGTGACAATTTTTACTTAGTGTTTAAAAATTGTTGAGGGACAAGGCCAACCCCCATCTACATGTATACAAGATGGAAAAAATATATGTAAACGCTTTTAAAACAATGTATTTTTCCCCTAGATAATTTTACAATTGTATTTTTTGACTATTGTGTTCCATAAAGTAACATTTTTGATCCGAATAATTTACTTGAAACCGTTAAATAACGGAGGAATAGTATCGTTAAAATTAGTTAATTTGAAATTAAAATGACCACTACTCTGGAAAGAACAAATCCTTCGAAGTCCAGTCTGTGGTAATTAATTTCTCTTAATTAGACCTTTCATTTGATAGGTGAACAAGGTGTTGATCCAAACACGACTTAGGATTACAATGAACATTTTCGTTCAACTCTTCGAGGGCCGTCCCTCAGAAAAGATGAAACGTCGCTAATGGTGTCAAAAGGTACGTTCTTTGTAGCCATGATCATGTACAAGATTACACTTTCACAAATGAAGTCATACAAAAGTTGTGAACGCGTTTCCATATTTTTTCCACCCTGTATATGTAAGGCAAAATCTATGGCTCACTCATCACTAATTCTCCAACTTCCCATGTAGGTACAGAGTTGAAATTGTGTACACTATTTCTTTAGGTGTTAAATAGGGCAACTAAATTATATCCAATCTTGATAAAGTACTCTTAAGGAGTGGAAACCGTCCCTAAAAGATCGTTCCATAAGGATAACATTGGGTTGATTTTAGTAAATTAATAACAGCTGTTTTGCAAATAAATATATGTGTTTATTTTGTATGTTTAATATCATATTATTGACCCCAAATAACAAAGCTGCTTTGTGATTGTTGCATTTTTAATACTGTACCATGTGTTTAATCTTCAGCTGTTAAACAAAAACAAAGTAAATGAATACGTTTGTAATAGGCTAAGTAATAGGCTACCATTGGGTGCTATAAATAGGTAGAAATGCAAGTAGTGTGAGTGAGATACTGTAAATAAATTTAATATTGTGATTTTACTATATACAGTTATTTATTTGCAGTCAAAAATCTCATTGCGAGTTGTATTCTCGGGAATCGAGATATGAACCCATAATCTAATTTGGAAGCAGAAGTGCTGACGACTAGAACAGAAATGTGCTTACTAATACGAAGAATTACATTCAAATTTAATGGCCTTTAACTTTATTCAGTACTTTTCACACATTCAGCGTCAGCAACTTCCAATGGAGTATGTTAGTAAACATGAGCCGTCAACATTTTGAGATTACTTTAATGTTACATGTAAGATGAGTACAATAGTCGAGACAAGTAGACGTGGACTGAGGCTGGGATGGGTTGAGGAGTTACAGCCATCTTGGAAGCACTGGCACACCACCTCCCAGTGGTCCAGGTTCCTCACCCGGTAGCAGTCCTGGTTGGGATGTCGCACCCACCCACAGGTCCGCACCACCACCACAAGGTCGTCCCGGGGGTAAACTGTGTGTTAAATTCAGGTGCAGTTAGACAGTATAGTATAAAAACATTCAGTGCTAATTAGGGATGTCAACGATATATCGATATATAAGAAATACCAACAGATTCATTTCGATATATCGATATATTAGTATCGATATTTTCTTTCGATAATATCGGCCGTATCATTATCTTGGTCAGATGTATTACCAAACAATTACGTAAACATTGACGTTATTCTCTCTAATCAAAAGCATCACGATTGGAAAAAAAACACATTTAAATTGCATCTTATGCGTACAGAACATGCATTGAAATGATAAACTAACTATATTTAGTTTTTTCAAGCGAGGTTAACGCTTATAACGTAGTTTATTGTAGACCAATGGGTGGAACGGGTAAATGAAGTTGTGTGTGAGTTGGCAACTCTGACTCTAAGATGCCTAGCTAGTCGCCTTACAAACTATTATTACATTATTCTTTTATAATTAACATAATAATTATAATTTTTTAAATAAAACAATTTAAACCAATAAAAACTTTTTAATAGTGAGGCCTTTCGATAGCAAGGCTATCATCGTCAGACACATCACAAATAAATATACAAAAAGTAAATAAAAATAATATAAGCTTATATAAACATATGTTTTAAAAAATTTTAACTTTTGTGGCTAAATATATTATTATTATTCTAAATGGTAGTTTTATTATGAATTTGAAAGTATTATAAATTGAATATAAATTAATTGTTTATAGTTTTGAAAGTAAAATAGAATTTTGAATCGGTCCATCTTCTTGGTTTAATAAATTTTCAGAATTTGCTTTGTTAATGTACCATGATTCCCATGCATTTAAATATTTTGGTGTTGTTATATGTTTTAATAATTTTAAATTGTTTTTTGTAATACTATGGCCAGTGTTAATGCAGTGATTAAATAATGATAATTTAAAAAAAACATATTTTTTTAAAACACATGTTTATATAAGCTTATATTATTTTTATTTACTTTTTGTATATTTATTTGTGATGTGTCTGACGATGATAGCCTTGCTATCGAAAGGCCTCACTATTAAAAAGTTTTTATTGGTTTAAATTGTTTTATTTAAAAAATTATATACAGAAAACCAATACAGCTCCATCTTCAACATAATAATTATAGTTATAACTATTCTTGTTTTGCATTTTTTCATTCAACCCCACAGACCACAACTTGTTTCGTCTAGATAAATGTATTACTTTATACATTTAGTAGGCTATTCTAAATAGTAAAAGCTAAACATAAGTCTATTTTTCGTCATGACAAAAGAGTTAGTGCATAATTTTAAACAGATAAAAACATTTACAATTCGATATATCTGTTACCCGATATAACGATATTTTTCTTTTGACATTATCGTTAGATCGACATTTGGTTACGATATATCGATATGTTGAAAATATTTGCCATCCCTGGTGCTAATATATTTTTATTTCGCTATAACATTCATTGACTAAAGAAAGAAATAGACTCACGAAGACAATTAATTTTCTGTACACACCCACACATTAATTTTAATGTTACTTGTAATTATAATGTTAATTTTAATGTTAATTCCTAAAATTAATTTTAGGAACACACCCATGTGCTCCTATCTAACGGTAATTAGTTTCAAATACGCACCAAGACGACTATTTGGCGTTCTATTAACCCAGCTATTAGTCACTTTAGCACTTCATTATGTGCTTGAGAGACATAGAGAGAGGGAGACTGCTGGCTCTACCTGTGGAGACCGAACATGAACTAATTTCACCGAACAGAAAAACCGGCTTCACGATACCCACAAAAGTGGCAATTTTCTTGTTTCTACGGTCAATGACAATAGCCATTACTAGTAAATGTTCTAGCTAGCAATAATAAAATTACTCTATTTTAAATGAATGGGTTAAAATACTAACTAAGTAATCTTCTTTACTATAATTTGACGAAATATTTCGGATCTTTAGTCCATCTTCATGGTGATTTAACAAGTTATTAAACCACTTTATAATATCCAAATTCAATAAATAAATCATGGAAATTAAATAACAACCTTAAAGTTAATAAATCGTTTTTAACTAGAATCTACATTTTCCTGTGACAACCACGTCAAGGTACTATTTACATTATTTACAAGATGGCCAGACGTTTCACCCATACTGTGATGTGGCATCCTCAGTGGTTTCTCTCAGAATCCTCAGTGGAGTCTCAGAGAAACTACTGAGGATGTCAAAACACAGTATGGGCGAAACGTCTGGTCATCTTGTAAATAATGTAAATAGTACCTTGACGCGGTTGTCACCAGAAAATGTAGATTCTAGTTATGACACCGGCCGCTTAGGTCTAAGTTCTAAAATCGTTTTTACCATTATTTGTAAGTTAATTTATGTATTCATAACACAAGCCAGCAGTAAGCAACCATTAATACACAAATGTTCAATACTTTTACTTTTTTTAAATGTTAATTTGAACGTTTGAATTAGAATGTTGCGTTTTTTATGTTTAAAAAAGTATATTAAAATATTATTCTGGTTAGCAGCTATAATATGAATAAAATATTTCCAACGATATTCATAAATATTTGTAATGTTTTGTACATAATTTATTTAATTTAAAGCTCTTAGAAGATAACAGTTTGACCCTTTTTAAATATTACATTACTTGTGTATCTAAATATCACATTTATGTTTTTAATTTATACTAAAATATTGATTAAATATTTTCTTATCACTAGACTTATCTTATTATTAGTGACTATTAATTAGTCCCTTTACGTATATAGGAGATAACAGTTAGATTTAATTAATATATTTTTTAATTAACGTTTTGTTCGCTAGGATATGGGCTTTTTATTGCTAACGGGGTTCTCGGGGACTTGTTTTTAACTTCCAATTTCACATTACGAGCCGCCCTGCCTTGCCCGCAGGATTCGGTGAATGTAGGTGGTATGTATATTACGTAGTTTTACATACAAACTCTATGTTTTGTTTTATTCTGTTATTTATTCATCAATATTAGAGTTTTGTAATAGTCAGATGTACATTTAAACTTTATTATAAGTATTTTCTTGTTGATATTTATCAATATCAGAGTTGGTAATCGATCTATGGAGAATCAACAAAGCACAGCGCCATTCAGGAACACGCGTCTGGAGTTAAGGTGATTCACCTGGAAACGTCTCAGACAACACCGCTCTGAATATTTACTTTATCGACAGACGAATTCCGTCATTCTTATGTAATATCAACCACTTAAAATGAGTTATATTTTGAATATTTATTTATATCCTGAAAGTCTAACCATGATATACTAACTGTATAGTTATCTTAAACAGTTATTACTGTCGACATTCATAGATTTGCTTGTTATATCATCATTTGAAATAAAAGAAAATAATAATAAACAAAAATGTTCTATAAGTAAAATGAAAAATGATAATAACATTTCGAAAACTGGAAAATATTTCATATTAATTTATTGAATTACATAAATTAATATGTAATTCAATAATTTATGTAAAGCCTTTGATTGTGTGAGGCATGATATTTTGCTAGCAAAACTCGAATATTATGGAATCAAAGGACACTGTTTGAGATGGTTTGGTTCTTACCTCCAGAACAGAAAACAACGGACAACAGTAACACTGAATAATGTAAAAATAAACTCAGAATGGAAAGCAGTCCATCATGGTGTTCCACAGGGCTCTGTTCTCGGTCCTTTGCTCTTCTTGATATACATTAATGACCTCCCTTTCCTGTGCAAAGAAAATATAGTGATGTACGCTGATGACACTACAGCACATGTAACCAGACAGACAATAAGTGAAGTCGAGCAAGCGATGAGTGATCTGATAGAGATGTTAGATAAGTGGTTTGCAGCTAATGGGCTAAATTTAAATAAGGAAAAAACAAGCATAATACAGTTTAAAACTCAAACAGTAGTAAATGATGCAAACAAGTACGATGGGGCGATAGCAGAGACAGTGAAATTGCTTGGTCTAGTTTTTGACTCAACACTCAAATGGAAAGCGCACATAGAATATATTACTTCGAGGCTGAACAAGGCAATATTTAATATGTCATGTCTGACTCATATAGCGAGCAGGAGAATCAAGTTAGTGCTGTATTTTGCGTACTTTGAATCCATATTACGCTATGGAATAATTATGTGGGGACGTTCAAATCACTGGGAAAAAATATTTAGAGCCCAAAAGAAAATGATAAGAGTCATGATGAGTATGAACCCAAGAGAATCTTGCAGAAGAATATTTAAAGAACTTGGTATTCTTACATTCCCAGGATTGTATTTGTTGGAAGTAGTAAAAAATGTACACGAAAATATATATTCTTACCAACAAAATAATGTGAACCACGACCATAATACAAGAAGTAAAAATAAACTACGTGCCCCCAAACATAGATTAAGAAAATATGAAAATAGTCCATTATGTAGCGGAATACAAATTTATAATAAAATACCACAGAAATACAAAAGCTTGGGGAATGCCAATCAGCTCTATAGAAAATTCAGGCAGTTTCTAGTTGACCGAAGCTATTACTCCATCTCCGAATTTCTGCAGGACGAGGTCGTTATATTTTAGATACACTGAAAAATAATTATTAAGTATGTTATTGTGTATAGATAATTATTGATTAGTTGGTGATTTAACTTCTTTATTTTGTTATTTCTTCTTTTTTAATTCTTTAGGTTAGTAGTTTTGTAACAACTGACGAGTCACCAGTTAGTAGCAGATTATCTGTTTAACACTAATGTAATTTTCTGTGACAATAAACCATTTCATTTCATTTCATTTCATAATTTTTCCAACAAAATAACTGTCATAGCGTATAGGAAATGTAAAATCAAACATTGTGATAAGCTGAAGAATTAAATTTACCAGTGCGCGGAGTGGTTTAGAATAGTATTTGCATATTAAACTTGTTGTGGAACTTTGGATGGGAAAAGTTAGCTGTTCCACAATAGGATGTTTAGACACATTTATATTCTCCCACCCATTTTGTATTTAATTAGTATAGTTTTCTCTCAGGAGGTAGAAACCAATTTTGTATTTTTTTTTACTAAGCTCTAACTTATTTATTTTAACTTTGGAGTTACATTTCAGACCAGTAAAAACATTAAATTACTAACTTTTTTGTACAATCTTCCTACAAAAAGAGTGTAAACGATCAGAAGGTTGTTGGCAGGGCTTGTAGTAGAGGGAGTTGTTCAGGGGCAGAGTTCCACAGTCGGGTTGGATCTGAGAGTGACACTGGTAGCAGTGGAGGAGGTGGATTGACCCCTCAGTGGTGCCCTGGCATTCAGCTACTGGAAAAAGAAATAAATGAGATTTGTTACAGGGCTTCAGTAAAAGAAGTAGTTGAAGGATACATTTCCACAGTCACGGTAGACCACAGAGTGACGCTGGTGGCAGTGGATGGTTTGGTCTGTCACCTCTGGGGTTCCCTGTCAGTCTGCTTTTGAAAAAAAAAAAAAAAAAAAAAAAAAAAAACATACCGACTAGATTTGTTTCAAGGCTTGTAGTAGATGGAGTTGTTGAGGAGCAGTGTGCCACAGTCTGGTTGGACCTGAGAGTGACACTAGTAGCACTGGAGGGTGTGATCTTTCCCCTCAGGGGTGCCCTGGCATTAAGCTACTGCAAAAACATACAAATGATATTTGTTACTTGGCTTGTAGTAGAGAGAGAGTCGTTGAGAGACAGAGTGCCACAGTTGGGGTAGATTTCAAAGTGACACTGGTAGCAATGGAGGGTGTGGTCTGTCCCCTCAGAGGTGCACTGGCATACATCTACTACAAAAACATATAATTGAGATTTGTTTAATAGCTTGTAGTAGAGAGATTCGTTGAGGGATAGTGTGCCATAGTCGGGGTAGATCTGAGAGTGTCGCTGGTGGCAGTGGATGGTTTGGTCGGTCACCTCGGGAGTTCTCTGGCAGTCTGCTACTGAAAAAACATAGCAACGAGATTTGTTTGAGGGCTTGTAGTAGATGGAGTCGTTGAGAGGCCGAGTGCCACAGTCGTGGTAGATCTGAGAGTAACGCTCTCACGAGCTGCTCGCGAGATTGGACAACACCTTTGGGGTGTCTCTGGCATTCACCTACTGCAAAAACACCCTAATGTCGTTAATTTTACGTAAGCCTTCTTATATCATGAAGGCAATTGTGCTATATATGTTTTTTTATATTATATTATATTGGTATGCGAATTCTACAAAGGGGCCACGATATCAGTAAGCATAAAAAACACATTTCGATATTAACCGCGATAGTTCCTTATTGCAGTTCCAGTTAAAAAGTGTTTACCTTAATTAAGTTCTAAACTGTTTCTCAATAAGCATGTATTACATGTTTAATCCGGTTATGAAACACAGTTCTTTTGATTTGACGTATCATTGTCGTCAAAGGTGTTTAAGCTGTATACAATTGAAGATAAAAACTTGAATAGAAGGTTAACTCTCTCTAAATGTTTGTATTGGTACAAAAACTGATCAGTTATTTCGCAAATTGCAAAGTATACATTTTAAACAATAGTAAATGTTTAAGAAACAAGTATAAAACTTTTGCATAAGATTTTATTTAGTACCCCACAAACTATTTAGTAAAGAGAAAAATAAAATAATTAATATCTGAAAAGAAAAACATTATTTAAACTATCTGGTGTTTCAAAATACTTTTTTAGAAATATTTGTTTTATATATAAAATTAGAAAATGTCAATTATCTATTAAACACTTATTAGGAATTTAAGTAAAAGAAGACAGTAATTCACTAATCTATAGTAAAATGTTCACCATAAATCTTGAAAAAAAATCTTTAACCAAAATACACTATAAGTGTTTGATTATCAAACATGCCAATATGAACATAAGAAATAATACTATGAAATAATGTACCAATAATAGAACACTAAATAAAAGCACAATAAAAAATGACACTAAAAACACTCTGCATATAAATAATAAAAACATATCAAAGCAGCTAACAAAAACGTCAGCTAACAAAGCATTAAAAACATTAAAAATGTTTTATTTCAGTCAGCACTGTAAACAAACAGAACATTAAGTACAAATCATATTCAAAATATACAAAACAAAATATGATTTTAATAAATCGAAGAGAAACCGGATAACTAGAATCTACAATTTCCGGTGACAACCGCGTCAAGGTATTATCTACAATATTTACAAGATGACCAGACGTAAATTGTAGATAGTACCTTGACGCGGTTGTCACCGGAAATTGTAGATTCTAGTTATGACACCGGCCGCTTAAGCCTAAGTTCTAAGAAACCGGATAAGTTGAGATTGCTAAAATTTGATGTAGATCAAAATACATGCATTTGAATCCTTTATTTCAACAGCCGATTGAGATGAATATAAAAGTAGGTTCGAGGGTTATATCTGTTTTGAGTAGTTGTAGTTTGTATATATACTCGTAGCTCTCTGAAAAATTAAAATGTTTGTTTGACAACGCAATTTGGTTTATAATTAAACGAGCTGTACCTGCCCGCTTCGCCGGTTATAATTTTGAGTTTGATTATATAATCGAAATGTGCAGCAAGCTTTCATTTTACTCTGTATCCAACTTATATCTAATTTTGAACAGCTGATCTTATGGATCATTTAATACTGTACTAATTTTTTTTTTCAAAAGTTTAGCTTACTGTCTACCTCTCACTTGATTGCGTGCGAGGGGACACAGGGGTGAGGGGGAAGGTTAACCCCACCAGTGCGCCAAACCGGTTGTTGCCTAGCAACCCGCCGTATTACTCATACTGACTTAGTACGGCGCAGCTCTCGTGACCAGCTATGCAGTCAACGCCAGTATATCGAACTAAGATCACCTGTCGACGTATGTGTTTTACTGTCATTTTTAACTGTCATTTTACAGATGTAATAAAGTTAACCGTATAATTTATTTTGAAATTTTAATGTAATAGCGGCAATAAATACTAATTTAATATAGGGCTTTTATTAACCTCATTGATGATGTTATTTTTATGTTTGACTTGAGTTGTTTTGATAATAAATAAATACATTATTTATTTATTATCAATCATGATAATAACTGTGGAAGAAACTAATACATTTGTTCATTTGGTATATGGTGGTGGTAATTTGGTCATGAGTGAGTATGGTCTTGCAGATGTTTTCAGTATGGCTCATAGAATGGTATGAGTTGTTTGAGGGGAAGCGCTCGACCAATGGCAGACGCATTCCTCTCACACGCATTCAAGTCGGAGGCAGACAGTACCACAATTTTATTGAATTTGTTTTTATTTAACAGCTGTTAATGAAATACATCAATCAATTAATATAACTCTATAAGAATAGCATGGGAATATTTGAGGCCAGTGAGACGGAGTCCTGAGTTCGGAGAGGGAAATCCTTTCTTAGTGAGCCTCTGGGACCCAGATAACCTATGTAAAAAAATTCAAGTAAATTGGAAGTATAGTTTTGGAGAAATGGTAATGAGTGGTAAATTGTATGTATATATATATATAAATTTACAATTATATACTAAAGGAAACCCCTGCACGCTTCGCGTGCTAATCCCGTCTCTCGCTACGCTCATGAAGGAAGCTCGGCCTTCGGCCTCGCCTGGAGATTCTGCCTTTTGCTCCTTTGTAGAACTCGGCCTACGGCCTCGCGGTGAAAAGTTCGGCCTGTGGCCTCACCAAAGCACTCTACTACAATCCCAGTTTTGGGTTTCGGCAAGGTCGCCTTGTGAGGTTATTTTTAACCAATTTGACCATGGACTTTAATTGTAGGGGCATTGGAGCCCATAAACATTGTCTTTTCTAAAATCTGATTGTATATTAGCAATTAACCGAAGAATATCTTTAATTTGATACTCCACTTGGGTATATTAGTTTAACATTACCCAATTTTGGGTTTTGGAGTATGTTTTTTTATTTGGGGGGCATATGCCCCTTATAAATTGCCCTTTTCGAAATATGATGGTATATTTGGATTCAAGAGGAAATAACTTTAATTTCACACCCCACTTGAGTAGATAATATCTTTTAACAAATTTTACATTTTTTAAATTTCAGTTTTTGGGCCGCTGATACCTAAAATTTTTGGTATTTAGGCTGAAATTCATATATAAGGTGCACGTTTGTTACGCGTGTAGAACTGTAAAGGTTTGAAACTTTTACTCGAGATTTTCCTCAAGTTAGGTCAGAAATAGTACTTTTTATCATTTTCCCATCAGAAATACAATGTGGCAGTTTTGGGGGTAAAAAAAGAATGACATTTTGGAACTATGAAGAATTTTTCAAAATCCCTTCTTATTGCAAACCTAAAATAGGACCAATCATCCTACGAAATTTCAGCCTCGGAGGATTAGTGGTTTTTGAGAAAGTGCAAGTGATCAGTAAGTCATTGGTATTTAGCTTTTATTTATATGTAAATTTGCACACATTAATTGTCTGCAAAAATAATAAATGAGTTTATTTAATTGTTATATTAAACAAGCTTTTGAATTATTAATTGACCTAATATGAATAAATTCTTAAAAGTAAATTAAATTTATAACTTTTGCAATTGCGTGTGATCAGTGTGAGTGGTACTAAGATAATAAGTCGATCGAAAGGAAGCTACCAGCCGTCATGAATTTTACATGGGCTTGAATTATTGAGTTTTGTACCTTCTACAATTGACTTACACTTACTAAACAAGATTAATGTGGTTAAAATAGTTACTTACTAAAATAGTTTGAACTGCACAAAAAGAAAATTAGTATTCCAGCGTTAAGGAAGGATGCCCAAGATTTCATATTGTCTGAAAATAATACAAAAATATAAAATTAACAAAGTTTATATTTAAAAATAAATGGTACCAAAATTTCTCCCTTTCCCTTTATGTCACATTAAAAAATAGGAATGTACAGAGGAAACACTTACTTTATTTAAATAAACGTATGGACAAAAATAAACTTAAAAAACAACTGTTCAATTAATCACATAGCCAGATTTTATGTAAACACCCTTTGGCCTCCAGCCCCAACTTAGTGGGATGGTAAGTAATAAATAAAACTAAATTAAAAAAAATATTTTAAACTGTAATTTCCATCTTTACTAACATTTTAATCAAAATCGTTAGAATAAACCTCGAAAAATTTACACTTTAATGTTTATGCTCGTACAAACAAAATCTTATAACTTAAAGATTATTAAAGTTAGAGACATGTGGTTTTTACTAAAATATTTTAAATTATAATTTAAATCTTTCCTGAAAATTAAATCAAAGTCGTTAAAGCCATTTTTAGGAAAATTCCATTTTGTATGCTTTTTGCCCATAAAATAAAGAAACTAAAATTTCAAAAAAGTGTAAAAATGTCTGAATATATTGGCTAAATATACCTAAATACCAAATTTCATAAAAATTAATCCATCCGTTTGGTCTCCAGTGAGTTGCCCATACACACAGACAGACACACATACGGACAGACATAAAAACACTTTTTGGGTTTAGGGTGCCTAAGTGAATTTTTATACTAAGTTTAAAAAAAGTTTTTTGGACTATCACAATACTTACTCTATGCTAACGCTTATTCTAGAAAGTAATATTATTTTTCAAACTGATTGTATAATACTATTTTTTTAAATGAGTAATGGTTGTAAAGAGAACAGTTATTATAAATCGTAAAAAAAAGCAAATGACGGTGATGTTCCAAAGCCTACAAGTCCCATTTTAACTAAATCTTTTCAATTATTAGGAACTCATATATTTAATAAACTTCCGTAAGATTTGAAAAATATCAGAAATATTAATTGGTTTAGTAAAATAAAAACAAATTTGTTGTTCTCAAGAGAAAAAACGAAGATTTCATAATTATTCAACTAATTTAGGCCACCTCGTTGGGTTAATTTTATTTAGTTACAGTACTTAGTCAAGTTATTTTAGTATCACTTTTGATTGATTTATTTTCACTTCTCCATTTAGTTTAAATGGGTTCTAGTGTGTAATGATTCAATCTACCTTATAATTCATTATTGATTTATTATTTGTTTGAAGAGTTATTTGTTATTGCTTTTTATTTCTTTAAATTGCTACCATCAGCGACTATTTAACGCTTTCCTAATTTAACTGTACCTCCACTCAGGCTTCTTTGAGCGTTGGAGGTTGACTTTTTATTTTCTCTTTTATTTTGTTAGTTTGGTTATATGTTTTCATAGTGTATAGATGTGTTACTATTGATGTTAGGGTTCTCAGCCTCAATAATTATTCATATAGATTGGTAGTTTTATCTTGTCCAAGTCAGTGCTGGTATTTTAGTTTTTATGTGTATTTAGTCTAGTTGTAATGGTTTATGAGTAATGTTTAGTAATACGAAGCATGCTATGCGATGTATTTTTGAGAAAATAAAAAGATATTATCATTACCATAGACAACATCATATAAATGTGCTCTGAATCTTCTGAGTAGCTCGGAAAACATTCTAAACGTAAAGTTGACAGAGCATCATTTCCCCCGAGTGGAATACAATCGACCACGCTTTACTGTGGGCGAGCCCATGGTACAAGTAAGTAAGATGCGCTGTTCAGGAGGACGAGTTTGAAACCTTTCTGCGCATGACGTCAGCTTAGGGTATGCCGCTACTCGGGTTTGCAGTCTTTTACTTAACCTGCAGCTGCGCTGGTCGTTCACGCCAAAACTATTATTATTTAACGTTGTTCTGAAGACAAAGAAGTTATCTTTAATACAGATCAAGAATCATTAAAATCGGATTAATATTACCTTTTAAACAAATATAAGTTTTTAACACTTCTTAAAATAAATAGTAACTGAATACTATAGTAATTGAGGACATTTTTTATCTTTTGAGTCGTGAAGTTTCATCAGTGGCCAACTTGTAGATAATCGTGCAAGCTATAACTTTGATTCAAAAAATGTTTCTGCATGGTGTTTCGTATTTTTGAAAAAGGAAAATTCGTATATCTTGAAGCAATGCACATTTCCGCCAGGCCAGTCGGCAATGCAGTGACATGGGTTGCCAATATGGAAAATGTACCCCAATTTTGTGTGTATTTTAGGTTAAATGTATACTTTTTATACTTCATACTCATATACTGTATATTACTTTTATACTGTATACTTACACCATGGGCCGAGCGGTCTAAAGCGTCAGGACTTTGAGCTTGGATTCGAATCCGGCCTAGACTGGAAGATTTATCAGTAATATTCACCTTCTACTGTACTGATTCTCTCCCTTACTCTGTCTGAATAGGTTCCTCGCACACATCAATGGTCTATGAGGATTAGGCAGAGTACGCTAAGAAAGAGATCGGCCTCTCCAAAAAAAGCAAAAAAATCGAAAAAATCCCGTTTAATTAACTGATTAAGCGTTTTTATTGATGGAACATTCACAAAGAACGCAAGTGACATAATTTTAATCAACAACATAGCAACTGCTCCCACTGTCATCATAAGTTAGATATTTAAGTTCAATACCAAATAGTTTTTGCTGTTATTTTTAATTTAGAAAGTTTCAAAGTATTCGGACTGCCGAGTGTAATGTCTGAGGTTCGAATATCCAACTGACCTAACAGGCTTGTTGAATACTTGGCGCAGTGCTGTAACCCAGCTACTTGGGGACAAAGTGCTGTGGAGATTGTAGGTGATAGGTTGGATGCTCGGTCCTCTTAATATCGACATGGCGTCCGCTCAGTGGTTGCTATCTGCGTGGACACTACTAGAGAAATCTGTGGTGTCCATGTTGGGTGATAATCATTGTACGGATGTTGTGTGGGGGAGATAACTGATTAACAGCCTTGTCAATTAGCTGAAAAACAGACCAGCACTACGTGTTTCGGATTCCACGTAAATCAGTAGGTCCCTTAGTTGCCCTGGCTGTTGGGTTATTAATAAATTGCCTTTCTGAGGAACAGTTGAACTCAGTTAGTAACCAGACTACACTCATTCACACACATCCTACACTCATATCATCATTCATATTCGCCTTAAAATACGCACAACGTTGTGTCGGCGTCTCATATCTAAGAATGTAAGAATACAGTTCACGCAATGGTCTGTAGGCCAATGCAAACTGGCGAGTGAAGTTTAAAACCTAAAAATTAATAATAATTTTCTCCTTTCTCTTATTGTTCATTTAAATTTCAAACAAAATATTTGTCTCTAATTCAATAATTTGACATATTTTAAACAGCCAAAGGACTGTATCATAGTTATTTGTAATTATATCTACAGATTGTGGATACTTATGTTGTTCACGATCAGTTTTAACTATCATTATCGAATAAGTAAATGTAAGAACTTTAGTAAATGAAAAATGGCAATACGTCTAGACTCATCTTCGAAGTAATTTTTATTTCAAGATAAACTGTTGCTCCCAAGATTCTTTGTTGTATCTTCAGTAGACATGCAGTTAAAATGTTGTTGCTTATTTTTATATACTAACTCATACTTTAAATTTTGTGGGAATAACACTCATTACTTTAACTTTAATATCATTTCATTATTACTTCAACAATAATTACAGTGTTAGAAAAATTAAGTAGAAAATTAACAAAAGATACGTTCTAATTGAGAAAGATATTTGAGAACTCATTTAAAATAAAAGGTATAATGAAGATGTAATAATGAAAACTTAAAATAGTTATTGCTCTAACTGTAAAAGCGTCCTTCTTATAGTAAGTAATCCTTTCAGGAACAACAATAAACATGTTAATTTGCGGTGAAAGTGTCTTTTCATAAATATCCGCCATATACATATGGTAGAATTATTTTGCTTTAATAAGTGAAAAATTATGTTCAAATATATGTATGTAAATATGCATAATAAAATGCATAATTATTCTGGAGGCCATTCTTTAATTTTCGTGCATTGAGTTGTATACAGGGTGTAACAAATATGGAAACACTTTCACAAATTTTGTATGTCTTCACTTGTAAAAATAAAATCTTGTACATGATATTGGTTACAACGAACATACTTATTGACGTCATTAGCGACACTTAATCTTTTCAGGGGGAAGGCCCACGAGGAGTTGAATGAAAATCTTTAACTTAAACCTAGGTCGAGCTTGGTATCAAATGAAAGGTCTATTCAAGATAAATTAACTGCCGCAAACCGGACTTCGAGAGGTTTAACCTTTCCAGAATAGCGGTCATTTAAATTTCAAAGTAACTAATTTGAACAATATTGTTTCTCCGCTATTTAACGGTTTTAAGTAAATTATTCTGTTCAAAAATTAAACTTTATGGAACATAGTTATTAAGTGAAATTATCAAATTATCTATGGAAAAATAACATTGTTGTGAAAACGTTTCTATATTTTTTTCTAACCTGTATATAAAACTAGGGGACACCCCTGCACGCTTCACGTGCCAACCCCGACTCTCACTGCGCTCGATACACTTAGCATTCGGCCTCGGCATGTGACTTTTGACTAAAAATAATAATAGATTAACTGTATAGCGTAAAATTACAATATTAAATTTATTTGCAGTGTTTCCCTTACATATGTAACTTGATTTGCTGTCTATTTATTAGTATACATACCCAATGGTATTACTTAGCCTATTTTAAACGAATTCATTTAATTTGTTTTTATTTGACAGCTGAAGATTAAACTTTTAATGCATCAGTAGGATAATGTCAAATTTTTTTTACAAAACAGCTGTTTACTATTTATTTACTAAAATCAAACCAATGTTATCCATATGGATAAAAGGAATTTTTGAGGGGCTGTTTGTACCCCTTAGGAATGGAATTTCGAAAAATCCTTTCCTAGTGCACCTCTAGAGTATAAGATAAACATACGTACTAAATTTCATGTCTCTATCTTATATGGTTTTTGCTAGGCGATGTTGACTCAGTCAGTGAGTGAGTCAGGACTTGTCTTTTTATATAATTATATTTAACTAAATTAGTTTAAGTAGGATGTGTGTGATTATATTGATACAACTACAAACAATTTATATTTATGGTTTACTAAATTGTTCAGTACTGCAAACAAAGTGAAATAATTTTAAATTAGCCTAAGATACACATACCGATAGATGGTCTACTCACCAGAAGCCAGCAGGGACGGAACTGTGTTCTCTACTCAATCCACTTCCCCCCATTAACGACTGCCTTATTGACTCTATTAACTCAAGTCAACGTTGGATTTGTTGTACAACACTTGCAACAATTCTGAGATGTAACAATTAACTGTAACAATTAGATGTAACAATTGTAACTGGTAACAATTAACTGTAACAATTAGATGTAACAATTGTAACTGGTAACAATTAACATAATGCGGATGTATACAAAGACTTTTATACAAAAAATATTCTTTGCTACAAATACTTTTCAAACATAGATTATTATCTCTTATGGGCAGTAACAGCCAAAATCTCATTACTAGGTCAACGATATGGCTGAATATGAAGGGTGAATGAGCGTGATGAGTGTAATGAATGAGTGTAGTCATTGTAACTAAGACTGGCTGTGGCTTAGGAGAGCCATTTATTCATAGTGCAATAGCCAGTACAACTAAAGAGCCTACAGCTTTACATGGAATTCGAACCACCTAGTATTGGTTTGATTTTTAGCTGTTTGACAAGTTTTATACTAATCCTTCTTACACAAAATCCCCCCCCCCCCCGGTTTAGAGTCGGCAGGAACACTGTATAGAGCCTTCAGGAACACTGTATATATGGACTTCAAGAACTCTGTATAGAGTTCTCAGGAACAACGTATAGAACCTTCGAGAACACTGTATAGAGCCTTCGGGAACACTGTCTAGAGCCTTCAGGAACACTGTATAGAACCATCAGGAACACTGTATAGAGCCTTCGGGAACACTGTCTAGAGCCTTCGGGAACACTGTGTAGAGCCTTCAGGAACACTGATAGAGCCTTCGGGAACACTGTATAGGGCCCTCAGGAACATTGTATAGAGCTTTCAGGAACACTGTATAGGGCCCTCAGGAACACTGTATAGGGCCCTCAGGAACACTGATTTGGCCTTCAGGACCACTGTATAGAGCCTTCGGGAACACTGTATAGACCCTTTCAGAAACGCTATATAGGGCCCTCAGGAAAACTTTATAGAGCCCTCAGGAACACTGTATATGGACTTCAAGAACTCTGTATAGAGTTCTCAGGAACAATGTATAGAACCTTCGAGAACACTGTATAGAGCCTTCGGGAACACTATCTAGAGCCTTCAGGAACACTGTATAGAACCTTCAGGAACACTGTATAGAGCCTTCGGGAACACTGTCTAGAGCCTTCGGGAACACTGTGTAGAGCCTTCAGGAACACTGATAGAGCCTTCGGGAATACTGTATAGGGCCCTCAGGAACATTGTATAGAGCCTTCAGGAACACTGTATAGGGCCCTCAGGAACACTGTATAGGGCCCTCAGGAACACTGATTTGGCCTTCAGGACCACTGTATAGAGCCCTCAGGAACACAGTATAGTGCCCTCAGGAACACTGTATATGGCCCTCAAGAACACTGTAAAGAGCCCTCAGGATCACTGTAAAGAGCCTTCAGGAACACTGTATAGTATCCTCAGGAACACTGTATAAGGAAGACTGTATAGAGCCCTCAGGAACACTGTAAAGAGTCTTCAGGAACACTGTATAGAGCTCTCAGGAAGACTGTATAGTGCCCTCAGGAACACTGTATAGTGCCCTCAGTAACACTGTAAGGAAGACTGTATAGAGCCATCAGGAACACTGTAAAGAGCCCTCAGGAACACTGTTGTATTTAAATTATACAATACTTAATACTTAAAAATTAGCAAACGACTAAACGCCGTTAAAAAGCCAATGACATATAAGAAAAAATAATAAAGATTAATTCTGAAATCTAAATAGTTATAAATACTTATAAGCTATTATAAACACCACAATTTTATCTATAAAGAAATCACACTTAAAACATTATTTTATCGTCAAAAATATAATGCTATAAAGGAAATAATACAAATACACTCAGCTCGATGAATTTTTCAAAAGTTTATTTGAAAAGTAATTCATAAATACATTTAAAAATACTAAATCTGCTAGCAAAAAATCAATCCTCATTTTAAACAGGTAATTGAATTAAGTTAAGATGTATAATGTACCTGAATGAAATCACTCAAGGCTTGACATACTTTATTATGTGCATTAATATTTGTAGGGATAACAATGTAGTTTATATTATTCAAATTCAATTTTTTCCTTTGTTTTTCCCTTGGCCTATTTTAAGGAGCATAAAGATATTTTCGTTAGTTTCTGACAAAACTACTTATAGTAGCTTGTATATAGATTTCAAAATATGTACAACATAATAAATGTTGCAAATTTATTAAGTCAAATATCTGGTAGCTTCTTAATTAAGGTTCACTATGTAGGTTCAAATGTGACAATAATAGGTTGCCGTTTTATTTTCCTTGCCATTAAATTTCCTTTATGCCGTTTGAAAGGTTTACATTCTACTGCACCTTACGATGTCGACCAAGGGTACAAAACGCCTTTACGGCAAAACTAGTAAAACCACTATCCTGAACAACCCTTTAATGTCGGAAACTTTATAATATATGCAGGAAGGTAAAAAATAAACTCATAAATAAATTCGTTTAGCAGCCTAAATCATAAGAATCTAAAAGTGTAGAGCTTTTAGATTCTTTTTTTTAACCTTTTTTTTAAGGAGAAAGCATGAAAGTACGATAAAATAAATGGTTCCAAAGAATTGGCAAAAACTTCCCCCATATTAAACATTTAAAAAATCAAAACTTTGAAAATTACCAGTTTGATTCCAAATTATGTATTTTTGCAATAACTCAAAAACTAGTCAATTTAGAGACATGCGGGTTTTACTAAAATATTTAAAATTGTAATGCACATGTTTCCTGAAAATTGAATCAAAATCTTTAGAGCCGCTTTTGAGAAAATTCCATTTATATATGCTTATTCCCATAAAAATAACTAAAATTAAAAAAATATTTTAGAGATATTGGCTAAATATACATGCATACCTAATTTAATAAAATTTGATCCATCCGTTTGTTCTCCAGCAAACTTCACATACAGACAGACACATACGGACAGATAACAAAATTGGTTTTCGACAAAAACACTTTGGGGTTCAGGAGACCCTAAAATGAATTTTTAAACCAACTTATAAAATTTTTTTTACGATCGCAATACTTTTCCAATGCATATGGGAGAAAGTAAAAAAGGTTTGTATAAAGGACGATAAATAAAAATAAAATTTAAAAAAATATAGATATTTATATAATTTTTTCCTTTTATCATTTAAAATCAGTTATAAACACAACTTTTTATCCCAGAATCGAAATTACTCAAACACTCACACTCAGGTAAAAGTACATTTTCATATTAAATGATATTGTTCTTATTTTAAAAGGTAGTAAGTGTAAGTGTATAAGGTCTTTCATGTCCATCCTTGCCACGTACTCTTATTAAACATTATTAACATTCTTTTTCTGAACATCCTTTTAAGGATAGCGATATTTATAAAAGGTATGGTACCCTATGTATAATGTTAAAATTTTAAAACATTTCAATGTTTCTATAACATTTGCGAATGTTGATGTAGGTTAATGAAAATTAGTGTATTACCAACAGAACTAACAACTAAAATTTGCATATGTTTAGTTTTCCAGAAAATCGTATTAATTTGTTATTTCTAAACATCACATGTGACTTCCACGTAAGAAATATAGCAGTTTTCATAAATGCTGTAAAATGAACTATTTTACAATATGACAATAATTATAAATTCCATACTTAGTTAATAAAATAAACATATCTCAGAAAGTGACCCGTATAATCTGGATGTGTTATTTTTAAAACGATTATGGGTCAAAATCGGTTATATGCCCGTAAAATTTAAGACTTTTCTATAAACTTGGGTCGTTCTAAAATTATGATATTTTCTTATAAGACATTATGAGGGGTAACCAACAGTGATTTAGTTCCAATCCGGCCGGTGTAGGTTGGGTAGAATACGTGATCATGGTTAGCAACCGTGATCAAATACTCGTGGGTAGCAACCGTGATCAGCATGGGTAGCAACCGTAATAGCTTGGGTAGCAACCGTGATCAAGTACTCGTGGGTAGCAACCGTGATCAGCATGGGTAGCAACCGTAATAGCTTGGGTAGCAACCGTGATCAAGTACTCGTGGGTAGCAACCGTGATCAGCATGGGTAGCAACCGTAATAGCTTGGGTAGCAACCGTGATCAAGTACTCGTGGGTAGCAACCGTGATCAGCATGGGTAGCAACCGTAATAGCTTGGGTAGCAACCGTGATCAAGTACTCGTGGGTAGCAACCGTGATCAGCATGGGTAGCAACCGTAATAGCTTGGGTAGCAACCGTGATCAAGTACTCGTGGGTAGCAACCGTGATCAGCATGGGTAGCAACCGTAATAGCTTGGGTAGCAACCGTGATCAAGTACTCGTGGGTAGCAACCGTGATCAGCATGGGTAGCAACCGTAATCAGCTTGGGTTAGGTTAGTTAAGGTTAGGTTATAATGTTTCTCGATTCAACTGTAGAACAGTCATGTCAAGAAAATACTATTTGCGGTCATATAACCGATTTTGACCCATTATGTATAAAGTTTGCAAGTTCCTAGCGGACATCTCCTTAAGTCCTTTTTGATTATCTTCTATATTTTCTCCTGGTATACTCAAGTGTTGTTCTGTTGATCACTGTCCTGAAAATACAATTCATACATTAGTAGTATTCTTTAAAATTAGTATATAGCATCAAAATGAGTGGATTTTAATGCTATACAATTTATATATTTGCGATCAATCATAAACATATATTATAAAGGAATGGGTAGCAAACCACTTATATATTTCCAGAAATATTTTATTTATATGAATTAACTTTACATTAAATACATTTAAATTAAATATTTTATGTTTTTATATCACGTAGGCTATCCCTTTGAAAAATTCACATTCAATAACATTTAAATATTTAGTCGTATTTTTTGATAATAAACACACTTTAGTTCAGTGTCCTAAACACAAAATGTGGATTCAATTCAATTTAAATTTAATAAATGTACTCTAAGTATATTTGTCGGTAAATTAAATTTAGCGTAACTAGAATCTATGTTTTCCGGTGACAACCACGTCAAGGTACTACTTTCTGCATTATGTACAAGATAACCAGACGTGTCGCCACTGAGGATGCCACATCACAATATAGGTGAAAAGTCTGGTTATCTCGTACGTGATGTAGTACGTGATTGTTAGAGGAAAATAAAGATTCTAGTTATGATACCGGCCGCTTAAGCCTAAGTTCGACTAAATTTAGCGTAGTTTGACCAGACCACAGTACGAATTTTTAAGGGAGAATTGCCCACTTAATCCAAAAAGGCTGATGATACGTCATTGGTAATACGTCATTGGTAATTAAATACTGTGAACTGTAATAAAATAATTAAAAAATTAACTCGTATATTGAATGAAATTTCTTACAAGGTGCTGGTTCTTAGTGGGAAGTAAACTGTTATATGATGGCGAAAAGGTTTCCAGTACATCTGCTGTCTAAATGGAAATAACTGGAAATAAAATATACTATTCAATCACAATAAAAACACATTGAACATTGTTTAGGCCGTCAGATATCTAAAGGCTTTGAGAGACTTGAAGATCACGTCAGCATTATTGATACATTATTGTAGCATGAAACGAAACATAATTTTAAAATTCATGTTATATACATAATACAAATGAAATTAAATGAGATGAGATTAGATGAAATTAGATGAGATGAAATCAGGATTATCACACCTGATGAAATAGATTACACATGCAGATAAGAGATGAATGGTACACTTAAATTTACTTTGAATAGGTTAGTTTTGTTTATACTGACCGTTTACTTGTTGCTACTTTTTACCCAAGGTCAAGTAGGCTATCTGTGACAGGACCACGACAACCATGGACGAGAAGAGCCCTGAGGATCCGTTACATCCCGAACTGAAGCACTGACAGATGACCTCCTCGTGGTCGTCGTTCTTGACGTTGTAGCAGTCCAGTCTCGGATGTCTGATCCAGCCACACTTACGAATTACTATCTCCATATTGTCCCGTTCGTATACTGCAACAGAGGTCCGTATCATTATACAACAAACCTCCATTTATGGTTCAGTATAACACTAAAATTAACACGTTTTCTTTTAATAACAATGTTGTTGACTCCTGGTCATATGGCATCTGGAGGTATTCTCATGGCTAAGAGGGCCAACATGTAATGCGACAGGGATGAAGAAATCATTAGTCGCCATATTTATTACTGTAGGTAAGGGTTTTGTGTTGTCACAAGACGAAATAAGGTCCCCTTGATTCAAGTCTACACATAGTACAAAGGATGACAAAACTGTGTGCAAACAGGGTAGTTCGACATTTACATGGTAAGGTCGAGGCCCTTTGGTTCATATGTAAACGAGGTTTGCTGATTCATTTTTACGCAGAATAAATGTGAAAGCCTATTGAGTATAGGCATATCCAAACGGGGTAGGTGAGAATGCTCGTTTAAGTATTTACACTGTTCATTTAAACACTGTTTAAATTAAATACTGTTAGTGACGCCGTGAAGCAAAAAATCACAGCGGTGGAAAGATTCCCCTCTTCCGCTGGAACCACTACATGCGCTAAATATAACAAGCAGGTCGCTTACTATCCGGCCCAGTTGTAAACCCATTTCCCTGTGGTATTGGAAACAGATACGAGGCAAATTTGTACTTTATGAATTTTACTTAATGAAAGTCTTTCAAAGTTAATGTACGGTTGTCAGATTTGTGGTATTCCACAACAGTAATTTATGTCTGTTTTTTTCTTTTTTTTTACCAAAGGACAGTGCTCGAGAAGTAGCTCACTAACTATGAAATCCTTTAGGACATGTGCTAATTTAAGAGAAGGCAAGTAAGATATGAAACCACCAGAAGTTCCAATCAAGTTAGCACTCACTTCTCTGTATAATCTTCCTGCAGAAGGGGAGGTTGTCCTTGTACAGCTCAGTGTCCAGGCAGGGCTTGTAGTGATAGTTATCAGTGTCGTTAGCTTGTATGTTGATGCAGTCAGGGTCCTGCCGGGAGTTGCACTGGAAACAATGCATCGGGTTAAGCGTATTGCCCAAGACGTCGTTGTAGTCCGGCTGGCGCTCCACATTGTCGTAGTCCTGGTACGCCGTCACTGAACACACTGCAATACCATGACATGTTAGTGAATTAACTGACAGACATTATTTCCATCATATAACAAGTTTTGGTGAGGCCTTGCGCCAGAATTGATCGACCTGGCTCAAGGCCTCATTTTTAATAATTTTTACTTTCTCTCATATGCGTTGCCATAGAGAAAGTATTGTGAGCATAAAAAAAGTTTTTTTTACAAGTTGGTCTAAATATCCATTTTAGGGTCCTCTGGACACAAAAAGGTGGTATTTTCAAAAAAGATGTTGATGTCTGTCCGTATGTGTGTCTGTGTGTATGTGCAGTTCGCTTGAGACCAAACGGATGGATATATTTCTATGAAATTGGGTATGTAGGTGTATTTAGCCAATATCTCCAGAATATTTTTTCACCTTTTCTGAAATTTTTTAATTTTTATGCGCAAAAAACATACGAAACTAGACTTTTCTCAATAACGGATCTGATATTCAGGAAAGATGTGAATTACAATTATATAACCGTAAAATAAAATAAAATAAAATTGAAATATTTTAGTAAAAACCACGTGTCTCTTACTTGACTAGTTTCGAGTTATGACAAAACAACTTATTTGGGAATCAAAATGGTAATTTTCAAAGTTTTGATTTTTTTGTGTTCAATATGGGAGAAGGTTTGTGCCAATTCTTTGGAACCATTTATTATAAGTTGTAGGGCTACCTTTGATTTTACGCACACGTAGCTTTCATCCAATGTTAAATTTAGTGTATCAAATGATCAGCTGTTTAAGGCCTATTATTGGAGCATTATTAGTGTAGTTCCGTGTAAATTTAAACAGTTTTAACCAGCTGTGCTATCTGCTGTACTAACTTTAGCAAATTACTGGCACAAATAGTCCTACTAGACGATAGTAGGCTACCGGGAGAACGAGCTTCGCTCAGTTGAGTTTTGTAAGCTGAAGAGTTAGCATCCATATCTCCCAGAGGATCCTGAGGATCGTTTGTTGTTGCTCTACCATGAAGGTTATTAATCAAATTTCATTTCGGAGGTCTTCCGCGTTTACCTTTAGCCCCTTTGTGGAACTCGGCATGCAGCTTCGCCCTCCTGCAGTCCCAATAATGGATCTCGGCATGTCGCCTCGTAAGGAAGGTCGTCCTATGGCCTCGCGTGGATTCTTAAGCAGTAAGACCATGACATTTGGTTTATGGCAGTGGAGCATATAAATATAGTCATTTCTAAAATCTCATAATATATTAGTAATTACGAGAAGAATACCTTTAATTTGATACCCCGTTTGAGTGTATTAGTTTAATATTACCCAATTTTGGGTTTTTGATTATATTTTCTATTTGGGACGGCGGGGGTAAAGCCCTTAAATTTTATCTCTTCCAAAATCTAATTGTATAATGTGATTTAGGAGATACCTATAGTTCAATAACCCATTTTCTACTAGAGGTCGATAATGATTCCATATTGTTTTTTTTCTGCCAATAGTCAATAACAAGGGACGTCTAGGAGCCTCTCGAGCAGAAATCAGAATTTTGACAGGTTTGAGACCGATGCTAATTGATTTCTCGTGGTGTAAAACCCCCCAAAATTAAAAATGTTTGGAGCCAAAAAAGGTTTGTCCAGACGTGGCTGGTTTTAGTACTGTATATACTAGATATATATTATCAAGGATTCTATTTATCTCACACGCAACTACACTGTTAAATATTGTACTAATATATTGACTGAGCCACATACATGTGGCAACATCATGGTGGTACAGTTTTAGAAATATTATACTCAAAGTGGTTTACAGTGTATATCCACAGGTTTGAGAAACTGCAAGTTTGGTCAATTTATAATAAATAAAATTAAATATATCTGAATAATTAATTTTATTTTCAAAATGTAATGTGTTGATTTGAACAGATTTATTCGCGTATAAAAGACGAATATATATTAATTGAAAATTCAGTCTTACTATTAACCCTAGTTTAAATAGCCTACATTTCAATCTTTACACGTACAGTGTTAATGACCCACCCACCCACCTACACGTACAGTGGTGGTAACCCACCCACCCACCCATACACGTACAGTGGTGATGACCCATCTGCCCACCCATACATCTACAGTAGTGAAGACCCATTCGCCCACCCATACACGTCCAGTAGTATGTGAAGTGGTCATACAATCACAAACAACCCTACACATGATAACCTCAAATAGATACACAACCGCCGACTCTATAAAGACGAATATACTCTACATAAAGAATCCTTCTCAATTTATACATAATTTTAACTATTTACTGCCTGAAAATACAAATTTGTGTTACAGAATATTAAAATCCTTATATCTAAACATCAAATATGCTGCATGGATACAATTTATCTATTACAAAGTAATCAAATTGATTTAAATATAATAATGTTTATTTCCTCTTTTTTACATATTGCATAAAGAATATTATTCCTAGTATAAAATAAAATACCAATCTTACCACGATGAAATCATAATACAGATTTGGTACCTGCAAACAATTATAACAATTATTTAAGGGTGGAGCCTCCTAGGATAGATCCTGATTGGAGGAAAACAAAATTAAATGAATTACCTATTATAACAGCTTACAGAAGTATAAGAACGATTAATTAAAATACACATTTTTAAAACTATATTTATTATCCAAATTAATATTGTATTAACTTTCAAACTATGCAAAAATATAGAGCCATTATTTAAATAATGTATTATACCAACGTACAATAAGCAGTTCAGTGTCCACGGAGTGCGGATAGAACCTACCCCTTACTACCAACAGCTGTTCTAGAGGGACGAGAGGGGAGGTAGACAGCGCCCGTAATCTTGAACTTGTGCTCAATTAAACAGACATGTCGGTAATTGTAGAGTGACTATTTTTAAATTTGTTTCCCTCAGAAAACTTTAGTAAACTAACTATTTTCATTCTTAAAATTAGCTGGTAGAGTTGGAAAACGTACTCTGTTTGTCTATTATTTTAAAGTAGAATAATAATGACTGAATGTAAATACTAATTATAGATAGGAGTAAACATTGTAGTTCAATAGTATTTGGTCAAACGTGTGGCGAAAGTTCAGCCAGTTTCGATCGCAACTTGGGCGATCAAACGCTGTCAGTGCTAGTCTCGCATATAAAGTATATACTTTGTGAGATACTAAAAGATACTAGCTTTAACGCTCAGAGCGTTTAGCATCCAACTAACATCGAAATGAGCTAAATGTTTGCCATAAATTTGTCTTTTTTTATTTAGTCCTTATTCGTTAGTGCAATTTACAGTATTCCTCGATCATTCTTAAATTTTAACTGTTTTTACGTGTTTACAAAATAAATAAAACATGCACATATTAACTATGCTGGCATATACACAAAATAACATGCCACACATAAATAAAAGTTTAATTTGGTTGTTGGTTTACTAAGGTCTTAGTGTTGACTATAGAAACAAACACACTTTCCAAGGCAATGCAATCGCTGTAGATTCGTGCATGTGAAACAAACACACTGTCCAAGGCAATGCAATCGCTGTAGATTCATGCATGTGAAACAAACACACTGTCCAAGGCAATGCAATCGCTGTAGATTCGTGCATGTGAAACAAACACACTGTCCAAGGCAATGCAATCGCTGTAGATTCGTGCATGTGAAACAAACACACTGTCCAAGGCAATGCAATCGCTGTAGATTCATGCATGTGAAACAAACACACTGTCCAAGGCAATGCAATCGCTGTAGATTCGTGCATGTGAAACAAACACACTGTCCAAGGCAATGCAATCGCTGTAGATTCGTGCATGTGAAACAAACACACTTTCCAAGGCAATGCAATCGCTGTAGATTCGTGCATGTGAAACAAACACACTGTCCAAGGCAATGCAATCGCTGTAGATTCGTGCATGTGAAACAAACACACTGTCCAAGGCAATGCAATCGCTGTAGATTCGTGCATGTGAAACCAATCGAAAGGTAATGGTTTCAAATAAGCGCTCGGAAGACTTTTTGGTGTAGTATTAGCTCAGCTTTCACTTCATTGTATGCTGGGAAGAGATAGAGGTAGAGGTAGATAGAGATAAAGGGGGAGGTAGAGGTAGAGATAGAGAAAGAGGTAGAGAGGTAGATAGAGGTAGAGGTAGATAGAGATAGAGGTAGATAGAGATAGAGGTAGATAGAGATAGAGGTAGAGAGGTAGATAGAGATATATATAGAGAGATATAGATAGAGGGAGAGGTAGAGAAAGAGGTAGAGAGGTAGATAGAGGTAGAGGTAGATAGAGATAGAGGTAGAGGTAGATAGAGATAAAGGTAGATAGAGATAGAGGTAGAGAGGTAGATAGAGATAAAGGGGGAGGTAGAATTAGAGATAGAGAAAGAGGTAGAGAGGTAGATAGAGGTAGAGGTAGATAGAGATAAAGGGGGAGGTAGAATTAGAGATAGAGAAAGAGGTAGAGAGGTAGATAGAGGTAGAGGTAGATAGAGATAGAGGTAGATAGAGATAGAGGTAGAGAGGTAGATAGAGATATATATAGAGAGATATAGATAGAGGGAGAGGTAGAGAAAGAGGTAGAGAGGGAGATAGAGGTAGAGGTAGATAGAGATAGAGGTAGAGAGGGAGATAGAAGTAGAGGTAGATAGAGATAGAGGTAGAGTGGTAGATAGAGATAGAGGTAGATAGAGATAGAGGTAGAGGTGAATATAGGTCGAATTAGAGATAGAGGACGTTGTAGAGGTAGAGATAGAGATAGAGGTAGAGGTAGAGAGGTAGATAGAGATAAAGATAGATATAGAGGTAAAGAGGTAGATAGAGATAGAGGTAGAGTGGTAGATAGAGGTAGAGGTAGATAGAGATAGAGATAGAGATAGAGGTAGAGGTAGATAGAGATAGAGGTAGAGAGGTATATAGAGGTAAAGGTAGATAGAGGTAGAGTGGTAGATAGAGGTAGAGGTAGAAAGGTAGATAGAGATAGAGGTAGAGGTTAATATAGGTAGAGATAGAGATAGAGGAAGTTGTAGAGATAGAGATAGAGATAGGGAATGAGGTAGAGAGGTAGATAGAGATAGAGGTAGAGAGGTAGATAGAGATAGAAGTATAGAGGTAGATAGAGATAAATATAGAGATAGAGGTAGAGTGGTAGATAGAGATAGAGGTAGATAGAGATAGAGGTAGTGAGGTAGATAGTGGTAGAGGTAGATAGAGGTAGAGGTAAATATAGGTCGAGATAGAGATAGAGGAAGTTGTAGAGGTAGAGATAGAGAATAAGGTAGAGAGGTAGATAGAGAGAGAGAGAGAGATGTAGAGGCAAATAGGGGTAGAGATAGAGATAGAGGAAGTTGTAAAGGTAGAGGTAGAGATAGAGTAGAGGTAGCTGTAGAGATAGAGGTAGAGGTAAAGTTTGGTAGAGGTTGAGTTAGAAATAGACGTAGAGACAGAGGAAGATATAGGTCGAGATAGAGATAGAGAATAAGGTAGAGAGTTAGATAGAGAGAGAGAGAGGTGTAGAGGCAAATAGGGGTAGAGATAGAGATAGAGGAAGTTGTAAAGGTAGAGGTAGAGATAGAGTAGAGGTAGCTGTAGAGATAGAGGTAGAGGTAAAGTTTGGTAGAGGCTGAGTTAGAAATAGACGTAGAGACAGAGGTAGAGTTAGAGATATACGTAGAGACAAAGATAGACAGAGGTAGAGAGATAGGTAAAGGGAGACTGTGATGGAGAGGTAGAGGGAGAGTGAGAGGGAGTGGGGGGCCGCTGGCGCTACTTGTGAAAACCGAACATGAACTAATTACACTGAAAAGGAACACCAGTTTCATGGGACTCGTAGGAGCGGACAGCATTCTTGTTTCTATAGTCAGTTGCTACTATGGTAGAAGTACAGTATCAATAGAACACAAACCAGAGATTCCGGTCCACAGGACGGCGACACACAAGTGAAGTCTGGGTAGGACCATCGTTGGGGCTGTAAAATAACAGTGTCAGTTAATGATAAAAAACAACTGCATTCAAATGTATGTACAACAGTTCAAGCAAGGACGTGATGTGCGTAGGAGAGGCGTAGTGTGGTATAGTGGGGCAGCAGAGATGGCAAGTTTATTGCCTAAAACGGCCTTAGTGACGGTAAATGAAATCAGACTTTGTTGTATTAGTTTTAGTATGAGTAGTTGCAATTTCAAACTTTTTGAAAATAATGGACCATATGGATTTTGTTTGCTAAATTAATACATTTTATAAAAAAAACTCAAAAATGATATGTTTTGTATTAAAACTACTTTAAATGTGTCGGTCTGTCATATTAAATTTTTTCTGAAAAATTGACTTTTGATGTTGTAAATACTTTGGTAAATAGTGCAAGAATAGTTAAGTTTTGTTAATGTCTATTATTCACTTTAATTACATTTTATTCTTATTCAAATGTAATTGAGGTTACAATGTTTCAAGTGTTTAATGGAATAAATGGAACGTTTCGTCAGGTATAAAATTCCCTTCGTCTTCAGGTTCTACTTACTACCTTAGCCTAAATTTATAACTAGTTTTTTCTCTCTTTGACCCATAATAATTTAAGAAAACACTAAAAACTACGTGCTTGTAAACTACGGTTGTTAAGAAAGTCAAGTGTTTTCCTCAACAGTCAACCTATGTCTATAAGCATGACTTTTGTTGGTTAAAGACAAACCATGTTTATGAATAATCCAATGCTAACAAATAACTTTCAAACAACAGTTAATAATAATTATCATATATTACAACTCTTATCAGTATAATAAAAAATGTTTATACATTTCAGTCACATTAATCATATAACTTAAATGCTTGTTTCTAGTTAATAAGAAATCAGTGAGACATTCCTTCAACAAATATATAAACGTTATATATTTTCACAGATTCTGTAAATGTTTAACATTTTGTAAAATTCCCTTTATTATCAAAACAGTTCTTGGCCGTTATCTCGTAGTTATCTAACGACCTTAGGACCTCTAGGTTAGGTCTTGTAAGTGAAGGTTTCCGAAAGTTGGTCAGTTATTTTTAAATAAAGTATACAAACTCTTATCTATATGAAACTAGTTCAATTGTAATTTTTTGTTATAAAGTTCACATAAATGTTAATCTTTTTCATAAAATATTTTTAGTTATTTACGAAGTAACTTACGTACACTTTTCACAGTTCGAATTAAAATCTATCAATTTTCATTATTATTGATAGCTAAGGTATATGTGTTTTTGTTAAGGTGATGCAGCCTAGTGACTAAAATTAGCAATTACAAATCTAAATTAGTAGGTCCTTTTACACCCTCCCCCATCCCTGATATTCCACGAGGGTAAATATGTACCCTTAGCTGCAACCTCAGTGTGTCGTTTGTAAGCGAACCAGTAACATTCAACATATTGAAACAGAGGTTCGTAGAGTCTACGATTGGTAGTGTAAACGAACCTGTCCATATTTTCAGTTTGCAAGAGGTTCGTAAAGTCAACGATCGATAGAGTGAACGAACCAGTAAATTTGATTTAACTGGATAAACAGGCCGTAGAGTCTACGATTGATAGTGTACACGAACTGGTACAACAATTACTTACTGAAACAGAGCTTCGTAGAGTCTACGATTGGTAGTGTAAACAAACTGGTACAACATTTACTTACTGAAACAGAGCTTCGTAGAGTCTACGATTGATAGTGTACACGAACTGGTGCAACATTTACTTACTGAAACAGAGCTTCGTAGAGTCTACGATTGGTAGTGTAAACAAACTGGTACAACATTTACTTACTGAAACAGAGCTTCGTAGAGTCTACGATTGATAGTGTACACGAACTGGTACAACATTTACTTACTGAAACAGAGCTTCGTAGAGTCTACGATTGGTAGTGTAAACAAACTGGTACAACATTTACTTACTGAAACAGAGCTTCGTAGAGTCTACGATTGGTAGTGTAAACGAACTGGTACAATATTTACTTACTGAAACAGAGCTTCGTAGAGTCTACGATTGGTAGTGTAAACGAACTGGTACAATATTTACTTACTGAAACAGAGCTTCGTAGAGTCTACGATTGCTAGTGTAAACGAACTTGCACAATATTTACTTACTGAAACAGAGGTTCGTGGAGTCTACGATTGGTAGTGTAAACAAACTGGTACAACATTTACTTACTGAAACAGAGGTTCGTAGAGTCTACGATTGGTAGTGTAAACAAACTGGTACAACATTTACTTACTGAAACAGAGGTCCGTAGAGTCTACGATTGCTAGTGTAAACGAACCTGTCCATATTTTCAGTTTGCAAGAGGTTCGTAGAGTCAACGATCGATAGAGTAAACGAACCAGTAAATTTGATTTAACTGGATTAACAGGGCGTAGAGTCTACGATTGGAAGTGGAATCGAGCTGCCCCCGTTACAGACAACAATAAAAATGTCCTTATTTAGAGACAACTCGTTTTACTATGGTAATTATCGACCGAAAAACAGAAAAATGTACAAATGTTGAAAATACAATCTGAGAACAATCGAATGCCTTTATTGAATTTTTATCTGAGAAATTAGATAATTTTCACTTGTTTGTTCTGTCTGAACTACGTGATGTTTTTATTATTGGACAAAAACGTTGTTCACAGTTCAACCACACACCTTTGAAATTTTTACTGATAACATTAATAATAAAGTAAATGCAATTAATTTTTAGATGTGCCCATACACCACATTTGTTTATAACAATATAAAGTTCCCAAATGCCAACAAACATTGAGGTCACCAGCTGATAAATCGTGATAGTCTGCATTAATGGTTTGAACTAAATAACAATTTCAAAAACAAAATACCGAAAACGAATGCAAATATTACATAAAATAATTGTTTATATGTAGTTACATTAATTATACTTTGTAGACATGAAATAAATTTGTGTCTATATACAAGGCCTTTAAGTTAACAAAATGTTAATAACATAATATTATGTAGGGTCCTAGGGGTATGCTGTAGCTTATAAGTAACGTAAAAATAGGTCGTCATATTTCTTAAAATTTTAGAAAAAAAATTATACAGATATCCGAATAAACAAAAAGTTATAAAGTCATTGTTCATGCAAGAAAGTAACAAATTAAACATATTTAAAGATGTTAAGAAATCCCTGTTTTACTTTCTAGTAAATTGTACACTATTCATACAGACTGTTTTATGTGTGTTTTTATGTGTGTTTTTATGTACATAAAAGCTTACTCGTTTTTATGTATGTACGCCCAGTTTATTTAGATAACAAGAAACATATAACAAAATATTGAACGTCTGTGAAGTGGTTGGAAATGTCAATAGTAAAAATATTTAAATAGTCAATACCCTACTGCAAAGATAACATATTGACTGCAACCTGAGACAGTTAGTTGAAGTCTTCGTCTTCAATTATCCAAGTACACCGAGTAAAGAGTCACGCTTATTTTATGTATACTATATTTATTTATTTTAATTTATATTAATAAATAAAAAAATATTACAATTAATTTTTGTTTATTTGGATATTTATATAATTTATTAATCTTTTTTTATTTTTTTTAATTGATTTATACCATGCATTATTTGGGCCTATTTATTTATTGTTAAGAAATGTTTAAAACAGCTCGTCAGAGCTACACTTAAATGCCACTACACTACACTAAGCACTAAGCACACTACACTAAGTGTCAAGTCGGTTCGCACATAAATAAATTATAATATTTAATAACATATTAACGAGAAATGCCCAAAATTATCAATTAAGTTATGAAAATATAATTAGTTTGCTGTAAAATTGTCAAATCAAATTTAAACTACAATTTCGAGTATTTGTCACTGTAATCGTTGGTGATTTTAAAAAATTTTGAAATATTGTGGATGATTTGAACCAGTTCGCGATAAACTGGCTATAATAATTCTAATTAAAACCACACAAATTCTAATACAATATTTAACATAACAGAGAGTACATGAGATGTAATGCCCCCCCCCCTTACATTGTTCATACCACATCAAAAAGGTTGGGTTGGCTATGCGTTTTCATAGTCTATGTGTGATAAGCTCAAAATGAAGAATAATATGAAAAATATTTTTAACTATCTTAATTATTTTCAAAATGGCGGCCACTTTATTTTTATGTTAACAAATGTCTAAAAAAAAACACTGGTTTTATGACAGTTTTGTGTAAGATACAAAAAGTGCCTAAACTATTTTATGAAGTAACCTCAATTCACGTACTGTTTAAATACTGTCAAATTAGTTGTCATGTGAGTTGATTTATAAGATAGTTATTTTTTAAGCGATTTTTACAAACGAGGTATCATTGGAAAGGAAACGTTGTTTAAAAACGTTTTTGTGTCAGACAATGTTTATAAAACCAGTATTTTTTTTAGATATTTGTAAAAATAAAAAATGGACGTTATTTTGAAAATAATTAGAATTATTTCAAAAACATTTTTTTAATACTACCTTGTACATGAACCCGTATACCGAGTTTTGTAACAATCGTAAAGATAATAACAAAGATATAAATAGTTTTATTTTTAAAAAACACAAAAAAACAAATTGGTGTCTAACTGCCAAGCAAAGCGGAAATTGAAAAAATATTATTCTTCACTTTTAGCTCAGAATCACACATAGATACTGATAATGTATGCCTAGTCCAAACTTTTTTTAACACCCTGTATATTAAAAACATTAAAGATACTAAATAAATAAATATGTACTTACTTATGTGGCCTGCTTGTAAGTCAATCACTCGTGTGTTTAAAGACACGCTGGTTCTATCTGCAGGCCACAGTCCAAAAGCCTTGACTTATGGTGATAAAAACATCTGATAATCACAAAGAGGCGCGATATTTTATAGCAGGCAATATTTCTTTAGGAACAGATTACCTCTGATAAAAGGTAATAATTGACATTTTATGACACTTTACATTTGTAATACATCTCAAATCGAAGCACAGTATTTACTATCTCGTAGAACATTTGTAAACATTTAATTACAACATCATAACAATTATGTAAATGATATTCTTTTATTTTTTGCCCATTTACTGCTCACGTCCTTTTAATTTTTTTTACTTTCTCCCATACGCGTTAGCATAGAGAAAGTATTGTGATCGTACAAAAAAATGTTTTCAAGTTTGTCTAAAAATCCATTTTAGGGTCCCCTGAATCCAAAAAAAATGGGTTTTCGAAAAAAAAATTGTTGGTATCTGTCCGTATGTGTGTTTGTGTGTGTGTATATGTAGTTCGTTGGAGTCCAAACGGTTGGATAACTTTTTATGAAATTTGGTATGTAGGTGTTTTTTTTAATTTTTCAAAATTTTAATTTTTTTTAATGGAAAAAACGGAATTTTTTACAAACGGCTCTAACGATTTTGATTTAATTTTCAGGAAAGATGTTAATTACAATTTAAAATATTTTAGTAAAAACCGCATGTCTCTAACTTGACTAGTTTTTGAGTTATGACAAAACAACGTAATTGGGAATCAAACAGGTAATTTTCAAAGTTTTGATTTTTAGTGTTTAATGTGGGGGAAAGTTTATGCCAATTCTTTGGAACCATTTGGCCGCCATTTTTAGAAACGGAATACAGAAACGATTTGATCTTTTTTGTGACATTATTCTTTACATGAATGAGCAATTTACAAAATGTTGAATCGGTTGAGGCGTTCTACAATTATAAATTACCTAGTACAACAACAAAAATGGCGGATATCTGGGGAGACACACTGTTTAGGGCGTACAGTACTTTAAAGAACAGTTTTTCTTTATTTTGGTTTATAAAATTAGCTACTGCAATATGTCTGCACATTACAGATATTCATGGCACTCGCTTAACTGTTTGTTAATTTGTTTGTATATCTCCATTTAATGAATAAATAGTCTACTTACCATAATACTTTGAAGTACAATTTAAATTTATCATTGGTTTCTGCAACTTCTAAGGAAGATGCAGTCAGTTTTACGTGATAGTTATCGTCCTAAAACACATGGCTTCTCCTTCTACCTCCACTGACAGGTGCTTGTGAGCCGCCCATTATCGGATCTTTCGACTACTGTAGGACTAACATGGTCATATTTAGCCCTACTTATGATGTTAGTATGTAAATATGTAAACCAGAAACTGTGTTTAATACAACTCAATTAACTGGCTTTGTCACAGATATACTGAATGTAGAGTCCAAACCCAACAGTTTGGCTTCACAAAAGTTCAGAGTGCTGACTTCTATTGTTGCTGCCAAGTTATGGACAAAAAACCTATTTAAGATAAAACCTTGACCCCTGACAAGAGAATGTACTTGAATTAAAAAGTTAAAAAAATCAATATTTGATGTGATTTTAAATAAATAAACAATTTTATTACTTTATTCATATTATCTTTTTTTTTATTAATAGCCCACGGTAATCAGAAACATGCGGAAATCAGTCAATATTGTCATTGATTCACAGTAAATCATCCTGTAAATAGTCTGTTCGTTGTCGTAGTTGAATGAATCACCGCCAGGTACCGGTAGTAGACATGTTAGTATAATGCCCCAATGACAATAGTTCTGCTGTACGTAATTTATTTATTCTTAAGACGCGGATCGTAAGGGTATGGGTGAATATGGATTTCGAATGAGTATGATGAGTGTAGATGATCGAATGTAGTCATTGTTACAAACAAAGGCTGAATATTATTAATGAAGTATGAATTAATTACCTTAAATAAATATTTATCTAATCAATATTTACTGCACTATCTCTAAATGGAATATTCCTTACAAATGTTCAGTAAGTTTAACAATGCCGAATAAATTATTAATGATATGTTATACTTCCACTATTAAATTAATTTTATGTACAAAATACCAATGTGTAACCGACCTAACTCCTTCATCCGACACAGGGCTATGCCGGATGGGGAGATTAATTATAATATGAATTATGATATATGAATTAATGATATAAATTAATTATATCATGAACTAATATATACAGGGTGTAAAATAATATTGAAACGCTTACACAACTTTTGTATGACTTCACTTGTAAAAGTTAAATGTCTTACATGATCATCGTTACAAAGAATATACATTTTGACGCCATTGGCGTCATTTCATCTTTTCAGGGGAACGGCCCACGAGGAGTTGAACGAAAATCTTCAACGTAAGCCTAGGTCGAGTTTGGTATCAAATGAAAGGTCTATTCAAGAGAAATTTATTTGCCGCAAACCGGACTTCTAAAGGTTTATCCTTTCTAGAGTAGCGGTCATTGGATTTTAAAGTAAGTAATTTTAATAATATTATTTCTCCGGTATTTAACGGGTTTAAAAAATTATTTAAAACAATTAAATTATCAAGTAATCTATGGAAAAAAATAATATTGTTGTGAAAGCGGTTCCATATTTTTTCCACCCTGTATATAAATTTTTATAAACATACGATTTTGTTGTGAAATGTCATTACCAATGTACGTGTAAGGGTGGGTGGGAGGGACATTACCACTGTACGTGTAAAGGTGTGTGGGAGGGCCATTATCACTGTACGTGTAAGGGTGGGTGTGTGGATCATTACCACTGTACGTGTAAGGGTGGCTGGGAGGGTTATTACTACTGTACGTGTAAAGGTGGCTATGTGGGTCATTACCACTGTACGTGTAAGGGTGACCAGGAGGGTTATTACTACTTTACGTGTAAAGGTGGGTGGGAGGGACATTACCTCTGTACGTGTAAGGGTGGGTGGGTGGGTCATTACCACTGTACATTTATGGGTGTGTAATATCGTATCTAATTCATCAGTGTTTAATGTCAGTGTTTATATCAGAGTTTATTTATATTTATATGAATATTTGATGAACAGATGTTTTCCGGAAATAAAATGCTGATTATGATTAATGGTGATTTATGTTTCTAAGTGATTTTACTGCCTCGCTACTGCATTACTTGGAACAGGCAAGAAGTGTGGAGGTAAGTCAACTCATCGTATCGGCCTAACTAGTTGGTAGTGAAAGTTGTGGTTGAAAGAAACTATGTTTCCTTCCACCATAGGATTCATTCTAATTTTATTAGAAATGAAGATAAATTCACATTTCTAAGGTAACATAAATAACTATTACCGATGAAAGATGTTATACGTATACTAGGGGACACTCCTGCACGCTTCGCGTGTCAATCCCGACGCTCACTGTGCTCGATACACCTCGGCCTTCGGCTTCGGCATGTGACTTTTGAGTACAAAAAGTAGTAGATTAACTGTATAACGTAAAATAACAATATTAGATTTAGTTGCAGTATCTCACTCACACTGTTTCCTTTGCCACCTATTTAACCAATTTCAAACGTGTTTATTTCATTTATTTTTGTTTACCAGCTGAAGATTAAACTCATAGTATAGGCCTAATATTAAAAATGCATCAATAGTATAATTTCAAATATTCAAAATATACATGTTTATTTATTTACAAAACAGTTGTTATTAATTTATTAAAATCAACCCAATGTTATCCTTATAGAGGTGTTTTCTACCCCTTAGGAGTACCTTATCAAAATGAAAATACTTTAGGTGTCCTATTTAAGATCTAAAAGAACAGAGTACAACATTTCAGCTCTCTAACTACATGGGAAGTTGGAAAATTAGTGATGAGTGTGTGAGTCAATCAGCCAGGGCTTTTTTTTATATATATATATATATATATATATATATATATAGGTATATGTATATGTATATATATATATATATATATACATATATATAAATATAAAAGATATATATATAAAGTTATTCACTAGTTAGTCATTGAAATATGAACTACTAGCTGTACCCGCCCGCTTCGCCGGTCATAATATTGATTTTTGATTGTATCATTGAAATGTGCAGCAACCTTTCAGTTTACACAGTATCCAATTTACAACAGCTGATGTTTTGTGTAGTTTACTACTGTACTCAATTATTTTTAATTTTGAAAGTTTTGCCTACCACAATTTTATTCTATTTGTTTTTATTTAACAGCTGTTAATCAAATAAATCAATCAATTAATATAGCTTCACAAGAAATCAAAACATAAAAATATAAACAGTTAAAAAAATTAACACATGGTTTAATTTAATTTTGACATATTTAAAACCCACAGCTGATATTCTTTTTATATTTGACTTATTATACCTTCATGCATCCTGCTATTTGATTAACATCGAAACTTTAGAAGTCCAAGGGATGGAGCCCTGAGGGATTAAAGAAACGGGAATAAGACAGAAACCTTCCCTGGGGTATATAGAACAACTTCCCCAAGTTTTATGGCGATCGGCTGGACGGTTTGGTAGCGCATAAAGGACAGACAAACAAACATACATTGAATTTTATAGATAAAGATAGAATTTTTTATTAACCGAATAAATAAAATGTTGCTATTGTAAGTAATGAAAAAAAAAAATCCGACAAATTGTAAAGATGTATTCGTAACATTTTGTAGCTTTTCAAATAGTTATTTTTTTATTGTTTACTTTAAAACTATTTTGGATTATATGTGAAGTTCCTTTTCCAAAAGGTTTACTAAAGTCTACTCTGGTTCTCGGACAAAACGTCTTCACATCTGAATATTGTTAATTACACAACATTCGTTTTTTACCTTAAATGTACCATGTATACAACGTATTTTTAATACTCAGTATTAATAAATACAATATTAATAAATATTGTATTTATTAATACAATATTTTGTAATATATTGTATTAGTAAATTTTTGATTAATATTTTATTAATAAAATAATCAGGGCCCTCGTAGCCCTGATTATTGTATTAAACTTGACATCTCAGGGGGGGAAATAATAACGAACGTTTCTCACAAACATTTAAAATATTTAATTTACATATAATACATGAACAACTTTGGCAAACGTTAGAACACGAAAAGGCAGCTTGGAAAATTTTTAAGAAGTATCATAGGTTGTTCCAAATTTATTTGCACACTTTTGATCGTACGTTTTACTCTGTATGGTATATTTTTCACTAAAGTTTCACTTTCGTTTCTTATCATAGTCCACCTTGAAGGAACTCAAAATGACCTTAAAAACATTTCTTAATGTTTTAACAGTTTGAACAAAAACGCGTCTTTTTTTTAAAGTTGTTGATATTTCCTGGGTGCCACTGGTTAGGAGAACTGGTAGTAGGAGACGCCCAGGGCCCAGGCGAGGGCAGACACTGCCAGATTCACCTGGGGAGCGTCGTTGCATCCATCATGGAAGCACTGACAGACAGTCTCGATGTGGTCGTCGTTGGACATCTGGTAGCAGTCGTGTTTAGAGTGTTTCTCCCAGCCACACTTCCTTATCACCCTGACCATGTTGTCGCGGTCATATACTGGAACAGGTCAACATGCCATGGTTATAACATAACCAATAAACCTAATTTCGTTGCATATTTTTACTATAATACTATAGCATTACAGTGCTTAATTAAAAAAAAGTGAACGTCATAAAACGTAAGTGTAATAAAATATAAATACAAGTAACAGTACCTACGAAAAAACAGTTTTTTAAATACAGTTCTCAAATTATTTTATAACATAAGTAATAATTACTGTTATTGTGACCAACTTTATTCTGACAGAAAAGGTTAAAAGGTAAACAAACTTTTGTTCAAAATTCAAACCACACTTTTTTAAAAAATTTTCAATTTTTTACCAATAAGATTTTATAATATAATACCAATAAAAACATAAATAAAATCTTGTTTAGGGACTAATAATTTGGCTTATAAGTATATAAAACATTGAGCATTAGAAGCATACATTCAAACTAAAACGCTAGTATGTGTAAATAGGGATGTCAACGATATATCGAATTATCGGAAATATGGATATACATATTTATATATATATATTCAGTATATATATATATATATATATATATATATATATATATTAGTATCGATATATATATGAAGTTTTTTTTTATATATATATTACCTCACTGTCTAGTTCACATAGGCCTACAGGCCTGTGAGTAAACCTTATTCAACGAGTGAAGTACCGACTGTTGGCTCAGTGGGAATTCGAATCTTGAGCTCCGCAGTCCGAAGACTAATCCACTGAGCCACCACGCCGGCTAATATATAGTACCAGGAAAGCCGATCTCCGATCGGGTTCATATCATCTAATCGCTGACTTCCAATACCGAATTTAAATGAATCCCAAGATACTGAAACATGCTATGAAGCTGAAATTGAAAATACAGATCTTGATTAAAACAATGAAACAAATCTTATGACTTTTAATAATACTTTGCAAACAACTTCTACAAATAATTCTGGGAATACCTTACAAACTTCTAGCAACTTTCTTAATTACGATTTGCCCCCGAGGTTGATGGCAAATCGTAATTAAGAAAGTTGCTAGAAGTTTGTAAGGTATTTCCAGAATTATTTGTAGAAGTTGTTTGCAAAGTATTATTATTACAAGTCATAAGATTTGTTTCATTGTTTTAATCAAGATCTGTATTTTCAATTTCAGCTTCATAGCATGTTTCAGTATCTTGGGATTCATTTAAATTCGGTATTGGTAGCTCATTTTTATTAAAATTAAACTTGCGTCGTTTTGGAGGACGCCTAGCATCTAAGAAAAAGTTAAAATACACTGAACTGAAGTTATCAATGAACTGTAAATTTATCTTACTTGCGTACTCCGGCTCGAAGGACCATAAATATGCGTTGCGGTGCGTTGAAATTATAATACAAATGAAATAAAGTTCGAGAATAACTGAATTGTGTATATTAGACATAGGTAAGAAAAATACAATAATATTTGGTTTGTTTACATTTTAACAGATTCAGAAAAACATGTGTTATTTAAAAAAATAAATTAAAATCATAACTCACATGTTGAAATAGTAAATAGTAAACATTAAACAGTGGTATTGACCCACTCGCCCACCCATTTACTTTTGGAATCGTGAAAACTCATAGAAAATGAGTTTTCTCAAAATTGTCACCAAATCCATTGGATTCCTGAGGTAGAAAACCTTTTTATAGACAAAGTACGAAGAAAATCGGTAAAGCCGTTTTTGAAATAAAATGACTGGAAATAGGTACATATATACATACAATTCCTTGCTCGTTTTATAGTATAAGATAGTATATTTCTTTTTTTCGATAATATCGGCGAAATCGATATTTTGGTCCGATATATTATATCACTAAATATTGACGTTATTCTCTCTTCTCAAAATCATCACGATTGGAAAAAAATTAAATTGCCTCTTATGTGTACAAAACATGCATTGAAATAATAAAGTAACTTTATTTAGTGTTTTTACGTGAGGTTAACGCACTAAAAGGTAGTTTAGTGAGTTAATTTGTTTCATTTTTGTGTTTATAAGGAGCCCAGTGACATTTTCAATCATGAAAAATAAAAATAACAATGTTATTACCTTATTCTTTTATAGTTAACATTATATTAAAGGAATAATTATTTTTGTTTTAAATTTTTTTCATTCGACTCCACAGACCACAACCTGTTTCGTGTAAATAAATTTATTTAGTTTTACATTTAGTAGGCTGTTCTAAATAGTGACAACAAAACATGGATGTATTTTTGTTCATGAAATAAGAGTTAGAGAATAATTTTAAATCATTTACCATTTGATATATCGGTTACCCGGTATATCGATATTTTTCTTTCGTTATTATCGTGAGATCGATATTTGTTTTTCGATATATCGGTTGTTGAAAATATTTGCCAACCCTACGTGTACATGGACGTTTGTATGTATGTGTTCGTATATATATAAATAAAATTGCAAATAAGTATGCTTATGTATAATATTTTAAATAATTTACGTTTCTCTGTTATGCAGTTTTTTAACTTTTTTTTAAGAAATAAATTTCGTTTATCAACCCACAGCTACATTGTCTCTTAGCTGCACTTTTTGTTCTTTCTTCTTCATTTTCTTCATAAAGAATCAACAAAATATGTTTATAGAATAATGAAAGGTTGTCAAATCTGATTACTGATTTAGATATATTTATTTTTAAGAACTGTACGAAGCACGAACCTCAAATCTGGTTTAGCTTTTAAGGCCGTAATTTTTCTCAATTTTGTATTTTTGCTAATGTATTGTATTGTTTTTAAATAATTTTCATTTCATTTGAACCTTGCATATAAAGTATCTTACTTTTTACACTCATACATTTTACTTGTGTTTGATGTCAAGAAAAACAGTAATCACGCAAACGCACTGAGGGCAACACGATTTTAAAAAGATCAATAACCTGTGACTCTTTATAACTCGAAGTTCTTGATTACTCGAATTTATATTGATTTAATATATTAATTAAAATTAATTCTCATTACTAAACTCAACCTTGTAAATTTTATTAAAACTTAACTGCAACCGAATAATAACTAGACAATGAACAAAATACATTCAAGATATATTATAAAATCCAATTCTAATATTGGCAAAGTACACAATTTGTAAAAAATTACATGGCCTTAAAATAAATCATCGATTTTTACTGTTTACCTAATGAAGTGACAAAACGCAAACTGGTATCCAGATTAGCAATGGATATAACAGATAAAGTACGGACAACGGGGAGAAAAGGGGTGGGGACGATCACAACACGAACACTGCTACCTTCTTAGATAGCATGGTTGTTGAATATCGATTAATCGATAGTTATTGAAATATTGAAGTTTCATATCTATAACTTATTAAAGTACCCATCATAAAGTAGCTCAGTACTTACTAAAGTCGCAGCCAAACTGAAACTTGAAAGTGAAATCTATAAAGTTAGACATGTTGTAAATTTTAAGATAAGAAAGGTCTTTATATATCTCCTCTTCCATTAAAAGTTCCATAGGACTCCAGTTTTGTTTTTGTTCAGTTTTCTTTGATTTTTGAAATTATCTTTATATTTTTTGTACAAATTACTTATCTATTGTCATTGTTGTAACTATTTATATCCCATTTGAATCTATTTTTATCTGTTGTGCTTCTCTTTGATATTTTGTTTAATTCATTAATCAATTTTTCCTAATTTAATGTTTGCTAGATATATACGTAATAACAATTTTTCGTTTAGATTAAGTATACTATATTTTACTGTCATCTCTCAACTAGCCAATTTGGCTAGAGCGTTTATTAAGGACAATGTATGTATTTGTTGTAATAATGCATTGAAAAAATAAATAAAAATCTAGGTTTACCATAAGAAACTTCGAGTTGTGGACAAGTGATTGGAACTTGGACTTGTAGGGGTTTGCATTGTTCAAATTTGAGTTATGGAGGTCATAATGTATCGTTCTAGAGAACTGAAAATTTGCCTTGTCAAGACTCGAAAAATTCGAGTTGTAGAGGTAAAAACAACTCGCCTTTCACCGACTCTTGTGGGAAGTTCAAGGGGACTAAAAACATCGATTTATCTCGTATTTCGAGTAATTGAGGGTCGAGTTGTATGTTTAAAACTCACTAGTCTGTACGATCTTGCGGCAGAACGGCTTGGCGCCCTTGTAGTCTGAGTACTTGTTACAGGGCTTGTAGTATATGCTATTGGTGTTATTGGCTTGTAGGTTGAAGCAGTCCGAATGTAAGCCGGAGTTACACTGGTAGCAGAAGATGTCCCGAGTCCGGCCTGTCAGGGGATCCACCCAGTTGTTCCTGTCGTTGTACTGGCTTCTGATGCTGGCTGGAAACGATTATTCGTCAGAATTGTTTTACTATTAATTTTTAAGTGTAACGTAACAGCATCGAGTACAAGTTTATTGATATTTATCATGCAAATGACAATCAGGGGTTTGTTAATTGTCTGTTATCGATCTTCAGGCAGTTGTTGCCAAAGAATTGGACGGTTGTTTATCGAGGACTTTTGACTATTCTTGGAAGTTGAAATGAAATTATGTTGTTCAAGCTGAATCTATTAAATGTTGTGTGTTTACGGGAAATCTTATCCGACAAAAAGATGAAACATATAAAAACATTAGTACTTGCCTTTCATTCTTAAGAATGACATAACTGCTGTTATTTTTAAATAGTTATTAAATAATAAGAAACAGTGTTCTACATAAATAAATTAAAACATGAATAAAACATGAACTCTATACCGGTGTTTATTTATACAGCGTTGCTAAAGTCCATAATAATTGTAAAATTGACATGGCAAGGGCCATTTCATAACGCACATCACCTTTGAAAAGTCAATAATACTTGTGAAATTGACATCACAGATACCATTTCAAAATACTGTAACAAATTTGATTACCCTCTCTCTCTGGCTTTTAATGTAAACTATTAAAATAATTAAGTACATTATATTTTTGTGCATTTTGACACATTTTGTGTATTATATTAAATAGTTTTATAGGAATGGTATAATGTAAACTAACCCTTTGTGAGGGCCAGTGGCTGAACCGTCTTTAGGGTGTTCGTCCGGGCGCCCAGTTTAGCACTCTAAGGAATTTTATTCTAGATTTTATCGCAACTGCGTAAAGGAGAGTAGTAAGGATCCTGGCTCACTAACGAACAAGAAATGTATTCCACTCCCCTCTCCCCCTCATAGCCCCTCTGCCCTGCCCCGCAAATTTGACAGATGGGCAAAACTCCCACATTTATACTCTAGCAATGAATGTTATATATATTATGGATCTACCTTTTTAGCCAATGATGACTGTACAAAGTTCAACTCAAAATTTGAACAAATATCATTTATAGAAAGTAATTGGTAACATTAAAAATTTTTTTTATATATATTTACTATATACTAAGGTTTATTCCGGAGTTATGTACCAAAAAGGCCGAACTAGTCAGTTTGGACAACTATATGTCCATAAAGAAATGTTATAGAATTTATTCTCCTAACACATTTATTACTTACATGGAAACTAACAATTTTATTTAAAACATTTTCAAAAATAATTTTCGATCGAACACCCTTAAGCGTCAGGATTTTGGGATTGGGTCAGAGATAGCTGGTTCGAATCCTGCCCTTGGACTGCAAGTATTTATCAGTAATATTAACCTTCTACTGTACTGGTTCACCCCCTTACTCTGTCTGAATAAGTTCTCCGCACAGATCAATAGCCTATGGGAAATGGGCAGAGTAAAGTTAAGAAGGAGATCGGCATCTTACAAATACATACTTATAGTTTGAAACAAATAAGTGTTTTGCTCTTAATAAAAGTGCAGGAGCAGGTCAAATGTTCATGGCGTAATCAAGTGTGTTGTATACACAAATAGATTTCCCATCCAATGTTGAATTTTGAGTTTCAAAATATCAGCTGTTTAGCATTTTGTAGATGTCATTGTGTAAATATCATTGTTGAGCGCTTGTGTAGTCCCATGTAAATGTAATATAGTTAAAACCAGCAGTAGTAGCAGACCCTACTAACTAATACAATTTACTAGCACAAATATTCTTATATAACGCATAATCTGTGAGTATGAATTATAATGGATATGGCATGATCTGTAAGTATGAACTATAGTGGATATGGCATGATCTGTGAGTATGGATCTATAATGGATCTGGCGTGATCTTTAAGTATGGATCTATAATGGATCTGGCACGATCTGATCTATAAGTATGGATCTATAATGGATCTGGCATGATCTGTAAGTATGGATCTATAATGGATCCATGTTGATATGTAAGTATGGATCTATAATGGATCTGGTATGATATATAAGTGTCGATCTATAATGGATCTGGCATGATATGTAAGTATCGATTTATAATGGATCTGGCATGATCCGTAAGTATGGAGCTATAATGGATCTGGCATTATCTGTAAGTATGGATCTATAATGAATCTGGCATGATCTGTAAGTATGGATCTGGCATGATCTGTAAGTATAAAGCATCATCATATCTGACCACTCTTGAATAGGCTTACACCGTTAAACTTCTAAGAATATTCTTAAGTCAGGTTTGGCCAGTAGCGTGAACTGTATTTGTACCAAAGTTTGCATGCAGGGACCTTCATACATCTAAACATTTTGAGACTAATCAAATATTGTTATAAGGTGTTTTGAACCAGAACTGATTGAAATCTTTTGTCAACAGAAATGTTTATAGAAAACGTTTTAAAATTTGTATCAAGTCGTGACCTCCAAAGGTTCACGTTAGCTCCGGTCCTTGTACACCTTAAAAATGTTCTGTTTTCTTTAATGAGGATATTCTGTTATTCCGTATTCTAAAGTACCTTGTTATAACCTATTTTATAGAAATAAGCCAGCCTACTTTTGACAAATGGAAAAAAATAGAAAAAACTTATCATTTGTAAATATCTTGATGTACTCACCAGGTAATAGAGCCAGGAGCAAAACAGCGAGGTAAGCGTGCACAGAGTATTGCAGAGGAGACATCTTGTTACTGGTTGGTTTGTCTGTAAAAAAAACCCCCATAGAGTAACCAGAATTTGTGAGATGGAGTGTAACTCAGTGAGAGTACATGCCTATATCACACTGTTCCAGTATCCGTCTCAAAAAAGTAGTAAACATGTTAGCATTCTCGTATTTATCACGAGTGTAAGGATATAGGCCCTATATTTGTTTAATTAAAATACGTCAGTCTCAATCTTTACAGTCTTTGCAACAAAATTCATTTTTTGTATTAATTAATCCCTCTTCGTGGGTGTTTCAAAAGGGACATAAATTGTTTGTGTAGTAGGCTCTAATATTTACAATACAGAAATGTTTGTTGAAACAAGGAGATACAGTTTTAACATACATATTGAAGAGAATAAGAAATTGTTAGCAATGATTAAGGCGTTTACTGCTGAAATATTTAAACTAATATGGAATGTGCTTAAATATGATTTCTGAAAATTAACAATTATATTTACATTCAATATTTTTACAGATTGTTAGAAACTCATTGTGAGTGTTTTATATTTTTGTTAAACAATAAAATAAAAGTAGCCATTAGGCGTCTACCGCACGAGACATCAACATTTGAAGCTTTATGTTCATAACACAGTAACTGTTCTGTTGCGTGCTGATGCGCAACGGTGGTTAGTTAGAAGGTTTAAAGAATAAAATATTGAAACTGGAATGTAAATATGAACTGTTATAATTTATATGAATGAATAAAACAAGTAAATACAGATGAATATAATACCGGAAACTAATCTACGATAATTATGACAGTTAAAATGGAATGGAATGAACTAAATTAGAAGGAGGATGGAGCTGAGTGCATCCGTCGCTTCTCACTTGTAACTTGACACTGTCCCCTTCCCCTGAAGGGTAGCGGGCCTGGGGGTTCTAACCTTCACCAGCCATGGCGAAGGCCCAACATACTCCCTTCCCCCCCCCCCCCAATTGAAAGTTATTCTTTCAATTTAATAATTCAAATTCTAAATCAATCTAAAATCTAACACATGCTGAACAATTTAAGATGTTTGCAATGATATGAACACACAAGACAAAACAAATAATGAAAATGATATTTAAACAATACTGTACAAACTAATGATTAGATTTAAGTATGCATAGTATGAAATATTTAAACTAATATGGAATGTGCTTCAAGATCAAGTTAAACCGAACTAAAGACGAATCTTACACAAATGTTATGGACAAGAACAATTAAATATAGTCATCATCGAATTAACAACTATCAATAATTTAAAAAATTCAAACTTGTTTTGACATAATTGCAAAAATATCCTAAAAAGTGAATGGAACATGAGTAATGTACAATAACAAATAATGTAAAGGTTATTATTTAGTTAAAAAAGGTAAACGACAATGAATTGTAAATGAGTTATTAGTTATAAATCATAACAAGAAAATTAATAGCAATATTTACATCACCACAAACACAAAAAACAAAAAACTTACAAAACAAACAACATTATGATATTGGTAAATTTTAAATCAAATATACTAATATATGTGAATTAAAATACTAATGGAGATTAATAACAATAGCACCATCAGCTTTGAATAAATACAATACGCAATTAATACTGGAAAATAATGTACAACAATTAATTGTAGCTTACTAACATCAATGAAAATGAAACTACAAATATACAAATAGTGTTTGCAATTATTAATAAACATGATATTACGCGAATTTCATAAATGAAATATGAACAATGACAAGACATGAATCCAAATATTATATGCAAATATAAAATAAACATTTTATTTTTATTATCAGAATGAGTTAAAATTGAAATCCAACAACTGATTTGTGTTTAGATACCATTACAAATACTAAAAGAAGAGAAAGGTTGTCATCCCTCACGACGACCAGTTACCCAACTTACAGTTGGGGCAAGTCTTTTCTCCACTTTGATCTTTGCTGGACTAGTGAAAGATACTCTTTTGACCAGCGTGACCAAAATTGCTGGGACAGTTGTTGAAGTCGCTGCCACTTTTAGAGTTGGTTGCCCTTGTGTGCTGTTCAATCTGGTTCTGGTGGAGCAATGAGTGCCTCACCAGTGAGGAAATGACCAGGGGTTAATGGATTGGGGTCATTAGGGTTGGTAAATATGGGTGTGAGTGGTCGAGAATTGAGACATGCCTCTACCATAGTTAGAACTGTATACATATATTCGAAGGTTAAATTAGCATTTCCCACTATACGTATAAGAGTGGGTGGGTGGAACAATACTACTGTACTTTATGATAACGCACATGGAAGAAAGTAAAATGAGAACGAACGTGACCAGACAGTCATCTGATTTACAAATAGCACAACAGGCAATCAGTTACATCTACCATCTGATTGATACTGGCAGAAATTGAAATAATACAGCCGCACATCTGCAACAGTGCGATACGCCATTTTGGCGTTTGTCGCAAATCGCATGGCATGCAAAAACACTATAAAATAGCGTTTGGCGCAGTGAACGTGTTAAATGAACGAACCTTTATTGAAAGGCAGAGATAGGGCTATTAGGTCCTTTTTTCACTCAATCTTAAAAATAAATGTATTTTAAACTTTTCAAAAACGTAATACAACTAGAAGATGAACTTTGAAATACGTTATATCTTTAGGTCATCATTTTTCAACTGATGGTTTAATTTTTATATAGTTTAAAAAATTTTCTAATTTAAAAAAATATAGCATTGATTATATTATAATCATAGATATTAAAAGAAAATGTTTTAATGAAAATGTTATCTAAATATACAAAAATAATAATCTAAATTATTAATAGTTTTATTAAAGAATGTTAATACATCATGTTACATCATTAGCAAACAGAACTTGAACATCGATTTAAAATTCCGTGATCCTAGATCATTGTCAAATACAAGATTGAAAAATTTTTTTTACAAGCAATGGCACCTTATGGACTGACAAAATGTGAAATTACTAAACAATAGTTTTCAACGGAATATAAAGAATCTAGTTTCGTAATTAATTACCAAAGTCAGTGTCCTTGTAAAAGTAAACCCGGTTGTTTGTCTCGTCGGCTGTCTAATTAATTGAAGGGAAGCCACCACTGTAGCGGGGAGGGGGGGTGAACAAAGGAACACTGGGGTGGAACAGGATTGTTTCTTGTGTATTTCACGGACGTCGGATAAAAAAGTGTGGCTTGTTATCACAGGAATGTAACCAAAAAGATAAAAAATAATGAGCAGCCAACCTCATCTGGAATTTTCCCATAATCCACTTTCGAAACAACCTACTTAGTGAGCTAGATTTTACAAAATGTTAACAGTTTGCAGATAAACTAACTTTGAAAATGTAGTAAATATATTATGGATGCTAAACGTCAACGTGCTAAAGTCGATTCACAAATATTTACGTCAACCACGACAATGTGCAATTTACAGTACCACCAGACGTTTCACCAATGCTTTTATGTGCCATCCTTTCACTATTGTAAATATCATCTTGACGTGGTGGTTTTCAGAAGTTCTATATTATATTTTAACTGCTTACAATTACCCATTTCTTGTAGCATACAGAGAAAAAATTCATGTGCATTTTGCTTGATGCTCATATTTATAAAATGGCTAAGGCCTAAGAAATGTATAGTACCACTGTACGTATATGGGTGGGCGGGTGGGTTAGTAACACTGTACGTATATGGGTGGGCGGGTGGGTTAGTAACACTGTACGTATATGGGTGGGTGGGTGGGTTAGTACCACTGTACGTATATGGGTGGGCGGGTGGGTCAGTAACTCTGTACGTATATGGGTGGGCGGGTGGGTTAGGTTAGGTTAGTACCTAGACGTAAGTACAGACGTTTTAATTTGTTAACTTTCATGGGTCATGGGCTTTTGTCATGGGAAAAGCAAATTTCAAATTTACATAGTAAAATGAAGTTTATCATCAGAAAATCTTATTTTCTGAGAAACTTTTGTGACCCTTCTTTGTTACGAATTTTATATTTTGCATTGATTAATTCTCAACTACAATATGGAATAGCATACTGGGGAGGAACTTCAAAAAATGTATAGAAAAATTAAGAATTATCATATTCGAATTATTTAAAAAAAAAGTTAAAGGAGTTCCTTCCCTTTATTTTAGCAATTAAACATATTACCAGTACAACATCTCTATTGCTTTAAAGTATTATGAGTTTTTTTATCTAATAAGTGAAATGTAGGATATTTTAATTTATCATATTATACAATAAGTAATAATCAGAGAATTTTTCAGAAATCAAAAGTCAATAAAGAAATGTTTAGACATACATTTGAATATGCAGGCCTTAAACGTTTTAACAGACTTCCACACAACATAAAACAGTGTAATAAATTTACCTCTTTCTGCAAGCATCTAAAACCATGGCTATTATTATTTCCAGAAATATATTTTTTACTGGATGTTTTGTTTGATTTTTAAAAATTTTATGTAACTGTTCATTATAGATCAAAGGATTTTTGGAGATTTTGATATAGTTATTGCTTGTTATACTATATATTGTAATTCGTAGAACTTAAGTCTTTGCTTATTAAAATGGATGTAATATTTTTGTGTACATTTTCGGTTTCTTTTGATGACATACGCTACGGAAGATGGCAGTTAAAAGTATAGTAAGGATTACACTCAAAAGTTTGTGTAAAGTATTATTTAGTTAGTTTTTCTTTTTTGTAACGCTGCCCACACTGCTGGATACGTGGTCAGTGACATTTCCCGTAACTTTTCGGGTTCACTCTGATGAGTTCATCATTGAAGAGAGGAGAACATAAAATATACCAAAGGAGGTTAGCGTAACGTAATTGTTGAAGACACAAAATGAAAATTCAAGTTGTGATGAAATAAATCAAAACCAACGAACCATTTCAAATAAAATATAAAAAGTACTCTCATGCATTTTGGAGTTTATTAGATTCAGTTTTGTTGCTTCGTTCAATAATATTTTTTCATCTAAAACGGACAAATACAGAATCTGAAATGACATAGGCCTAAATAAAAGTTGTTTTTTATTCAGTAAATGTCTGAAATAATACCACATCGTAAAAAAAATATAGATCTAATAATATGTATAATATATAAATATCAACTATTTATTGTGAAAGTATATGATTTCCTTGTGAGAATATTTGATAATAAATGTAACATTCAACTTGTAGGCCTTGGCTTACAGGTCTTAATAACAGGGGCTAATGTTAACTACACAATAGCCTGAATATTCCCTTTCGAAATCCAATGGTAAATAAAAAATTACACAACTTGTCGATACCTTTTTAAGGGTATAAATTAAATATACTAGGTGTCTTTTTTTTAATGGGCAAAAATTGTTATCTTGGAAACCATAATTCTGATGACTGATTTTAAATGGGGAGTCTTACTTTGTTTTTAGAGATAGTTAAAAATACATTATTTTAAATTTTAAAAACCAGCCGCCATTTTCCAACATGGTGGTCAAATTTACTTTTTATTTACTTTTTCTTATGGATTACACTGTATTTTATGATTGTTTTGGATATAAATAGTAATTTTAAGACTTTTTATGCTAGGCAGTTTTCTATATTTTGCTTAATAACGTAGATATGAGAGCTCAAATTTTCAGATTCTCTATGGAGTTTGACATTTAAATATAAATTGTAAATTTATATATGCATTCAAAAAATTGGTATAATCTGCAAAAACTACAACATAAATTTGTAAAATGATTTAGCAGCATAGTGTATTCAATTATAACACAGAAATTGAAACAAATTTATTAATGTTTTGTCACACGTAAATTTATGTTGGCTTCACTGTTACCACTATCAGCTGTTTAAGTCAACCTTAATACAGATGGCGATCTCTATTAGAAGTTGACTTAAACAGCTGATAATGGTAACAGTGATGCCAACATCAATTTATAAGTGACTAATTTGTAACATATTTTTTTTAATTTTTGTATGTTATATTTGAATACACTATGCTGCTAATTCATGAAAAAATAACCGCTAGGCATACATTTTCCAAATTTTGGCTAATTAATAATTTTTTTAATGCATATTAAAAATTTTGTTATCTCGATAGTAAGCTCCTTAAGGAATATGAACATTTTGAGCTTTCGTATCTACGTTATCAGGCAAAATATCGAAAAACTGCCAAGAATAAAATACAGGATGTTCCATAAGAAAACAAAGTTGATCGCCATATTGAAAATTGGAAACTCTATTTTAAGTTTAAAATATATATTTTTACTTATCTCTAAAAAACATGATAAGGTTCTCCATTTAAAGTCAGACTTATTGTTTCCACGATAACAATGGTGGCCCATTTAAAAAATACACCCTGTACAAGGTTCCAAAGTTATTTTGTATAATGTATATCTTACTTTTTTGAACATGACTTTAGTGTAATTTGAACCCACACTCATGTTATTTTGAGGAATTGCGTGTATTTTGAGGAGCCCTTTCTTGTTGATCTCAAAAACAATCGATTGAACTCTAATGCATTGATATTTTAGTCCATAGGTAATAATAAAAGTTTAATTAATTTATTAGTTAAATTGAACATTTGAATTTGAATCAACTGTAGTTGGTTGTCACTGTAGTGGAAGGTATTTCAGAAAAATAATATATTGCTTGCTATTATATATACTTAAATTATTCCGGAAATAAGTTAAGAGAAAATTTATCCTAGTTGAGATAAAAAAGATAATGTGAATTAAAATCATTAATCTAAATTAATTCATTTTTCTTGCACAATTATTTCAAATGCTTTATAATATAGTCTTGGTTGATTCTTGTCCACTTTTTCTTCTTCTTCAATTAAACTTTCAATCTATATTTTTATAATTGATGTTCATGAAAATATTTTTAAAAACCCAATAAATCCATTATATTATTTGAAAGAATGATAGGTAGAATATTCTTTTATTTCTGTTGTTCATAGTAATAACATAATATTGGGAGGCAAGATGTAATGAATGGTGTCAGTGAGTTTGCCACCTATTACTCGCACATGGCGGAGACTTATTCAGAAGATCTGTGTATCCAATAACAATAAATTGATTGTTAACTAACTAAGATCAAATAAAGATTTATTATTAATATTTGTGACATTATAACAATTGAATAATGCATGGAAAATTTCAATTCCATCTTACAATACAATAGATTATTCATTTACTCAGTTCATTCACATTTAAATTACCAGTGCCTAAAGTTCATGGCACCATTCGGTTTTAGATACGACATTTTGATTTGATTATGCCAAGAGGCGTGACAAAAACTTGTATGCGTAGTGAAATGTGTTGCTCTGTTAGGGATGGCAACGATATATCGTAAACATGTTTCGATATATCGATATATTAGTATCAATATTTTCTTTCGATAAAATCGGCCATATCGATATTTTGGTCCGATATATCGTATCACTAAATATTGACGTTATACGCTCCCCTCAAAATCATCAGGATTCGATAAAAACACATTTAAATTACTTTTTATGCGTACAAAACATGCATCGAAATAATAAAGTAACTTTGTTTAGTACGAAAAACGAAGCAGACCAAATAGAAAATTTATTTCCAAACTCTTACTTTTAAATGGTTTACCTGACAAGTATTGGAATTAAGTTTATTGAGTTAATTCGTTTCATTGTTACTGTTTATAAGAAGCCTAATACAATTTTGAAACGTGAAAAACAAATTAGCAATGCTATTAGGCCTACATTTTTTCTAATTAGCATATTAATTAAAGCTATAATTAATTCTTATTTTGATTTTTTCGTTCAACTCCACAGATCACAACTTGTTTCGTGTAGATAAATGTATTTAACTTTTAATTTCAGTAGGCTATTCTAAATAATGACTGTATTTTTTGTCATGACATGAGAGAGTTAGTGCATACATTTTTATACAGATAAATTATTTACATTTCGATACTTTGGTTACCTGATATATCGATATATTTCTTTCGATTTTATTGTTAGATCGATATTTAGTTTTTGATAATTTGATATATCGATATATTTAAAATACTTTCCATCCCTATGCTCTGGAGGAGTTTTAGTCCAACTGTAAACTGTGTTAAGAGAGTGGAATTTTTCATGCTTTCAGGCAGTTTATTAATAAAATGACAATGTTTTATTGGTAAATTTGAAGTTAAGGATTATTTTATATTGGCAAATATCACTGAGGGAGTTTCACTAACGGGACTTTACAGTACGTCAATTACGAACATAAGTACCTTGGCTGAATTTGTCTAAATTAATGATCTAATACTGTGGAATCCGAGCCACTTGAAGCAGAGCTATAATAAGAATAAATAGACAATATATTTGATATATAAATTAACTAAACTCAGAAGGAGATCTCTAAGCTTACTTGGTAGTTCATTTTTGATGATAAACATCTAATGGTCGCCCAATTGGGCCTAGTCATTACTGAGCAAGGGCACAAGCAGGCAATACCTCCTCTTCGTCGGCTTACTATTTATGTCAGACAAATGTACCTTGGTCAAGTTAATTGTCTAGTTTATTTAGCTCACTGGGTGGTAACAGAATGAATAAGTGGTGAATTGGCCTTATTACATTCTATGTATTTGGGTTAGTATTTCTTGTTGTTTTTTTAGAACAATACTTTTATATGTGAACAATTCATCTAACAATTTGTTAGATTAACACACTCTTGATTTTCACGTTGTTTAACAACTAAACCGTATAATTAAATAGAACTCTAAAACTCCCCCAGTGAATAGGGATGGAAAATATTTTAAATAAATCAAATTATCGCAAACCAAATATCGATCTAACGATAATATCGAAAGAAAAATATCGATATATCACGTAGCCTACGTATCGAATTGTAAATTATTTATCTGTATAAAATTATGCACTAACTCTCATGTCACGACCAAAAATATACTCATGTTTTGATGTCACTGTTTAGAATAGCCTACTGAATGTAAAAATTGAACACGTTTATCTACACGAAATAAGTTGTGATCTGTGGAGTCGAATGAAAAAAATCAAAATAAGAATAATTATAGCTTAAATTAATATGATTCGGCTTCAGGAAAAACAAACCGACTGTAGACGCAGTGGTGAGTCTTGTCGAAAAGGTTGTAGAGGGGTTGGAAGGTCAAAACAGTGCACTTAGTGTGTTTCTTGACTTGTCCAAAGCTTTTGACTGTGTTGACCACGCTAAGCTGCTCGACAAACTGGAATCTTATGGCGTCAGAGGCGTACCACTCGAGTGGCTTCGCTCATTTCTAAACGGACGGTACCAAGTAGTCCAAATTGCAGACAAACTCTCTGAACCGATTGAAATGAGATATGGAGTCGCACAGGGTTCAGTACTCAGTCCGATCTTGTTCTTGATCTATGTCAACGACATAGGACCATCACTATTGCATGGTAAACCCATCCAGTATGCTGATGACCCAACCCTTTTTTCATTAATGAATCAAAATCGATCTTGGAACAGCAAATCTTTGTTGATTTAAATAGCTGCGTTCAATATTTCAATAGCCTCAATCTCGAAGTGAACCCCGCAAAGTGCAATTTCTTGTCTTTCGCGTTGCGACCACAGGAGGACATTGAGAGACCAACCGTTTGGTTGGGGCTAGAGAATGCGTTGAGTTCAAAATTCCTGGGAATACACCTGGATCGAAGGTTGACCTGGAGCCGTCACATTGTCAAAGTTTGTACCAAATTGGCCTCAGGCATTTATGTTTTGAGAGCCCTAGCCAAATATTGCCCAACTCATATCCTGATAACGGCGTATTATAGTTTGATTTACCCCCATCTTACCTACGGTTTGGTTCTATGGGGAGCTTCCGCAAACAATCATTTCAGTAGGATGTTCAAATTGCAAAAACGAGCTATTCGTATTATAGCGCAATTAAGGTTCAGAGAATCCTGCAAAGATTCATTCAAACAACTGCAACTGTTGACCCTGCCCTGCCTCTATATACTGGAAACAACCCTATTTTATGTCTCTAAGGGAAACATGATAAGGGGACGAGACATACATACGTATAATACGAGGGGCAGGGACAACTACCGAACTGGGAGACACAGGACGGTAGTTCACGAACGCTTGCCCTTATATGTGGGTGTCCGATTTGTTAACAAGTTGCCAGATTCAATTAGAAATGCCCCAAAGCTCAAGGTGTTAAAAACTCGTCTCAAACGCTGTTTAGCGTCAAAGGCGTTCTATACCTGTGATGAGTTTATGGCATATGACTGGGAGACCACATAATTAAAGACTTACAACCGATTCTGGGGGGGGAATTGGTATGAGTAAATGGAGGATACAATGTATGTATGACTGAGGTGTTACTGTGGTGTATATGGTAAAAATTATAGTTAGTATAGTCTTGACAATTGCTATGCATTTATTGTAATGTTCCTGGCAATAAAATATTTGATTTGATTTGATATGCTAACTACAAAATGAAATGTAGGCCTAATAACATTATTATTGTTGTTTCCACGCTTAAAAATGGCTTTAGGTTTCTTATAAACACTAATAATTAAACAAATTTAGGCCAACTAAATAACTATTAAATATCAAATAATTAGGCTTCACCAATGAATACTGAGGGCTAACGAGCATGTTAACTAATTGAACCGTAACTAGAGTCAGTTGAGTTCATGAGACCTTAAATATTTGGGCCAGCAAAATAACATTTTCTTAACTATCGTAGTTGGAGAATTAGAAATAGATGTTTACTTTTTTATTATAATTATCATTCGGGATGTAATAAATAGTTCCAAAGAATTGGCACAAATGTTCCCCTATATTAAACACTAAAAACTCAAAATTCAAAATTACCAATTTAATTCCCAAATATGTTTTTTTACCATAACTCAAAACTAGTCAAGTTAGAGACATGAGGTTTTTACTAAAATATTTTATGTTGTAATTCATATATTTCCTGAAAATTGTATTGAAATCGGTAGAGCCGTTTTAGAGAAAATTCCATTTTTTATGTTTTTTCAATAAAAATAAAAAAAACAAATTTTTCAAAAAGTGAAAAATTAGTTTGACGTATTGACTAAATACACCTACATACCAAATTTTGTAAAAATGTATCCATCTGTTTGGTCTCCAGCGAATTACACATACACACAGATGGACAGACACCACCATTTATTTTCTCGAAAAACACTATTTTTGGTTTAGAAGACCCTACAATGGATTTTTAGACTAGCTTGTAAAAAATTGTTTTGGACGATCACAATACTTTCTCTATGGTAACGCACATGGGAAAATAAAAATAAAAAAAATGACATATTAAATTAAAAATGTAATGTCTTACCTAAGCATAATATGTTGTTCTAAATTTTGTCTAGCACTTATATAAATATGGTTAGTTTTGATATCTACAATTTTCTAAGCAGGGCTGTTAATTTGTTTTAAAACAATACTTTAATTACTCTCTGGTTAATTAGTGTAAAGTTACCTAGTGTACACGTGTGAGGCTTGACATCCGGGTAACACTTACCTCTGGGGGAAGACTTCCTGGTGTCAGGAAGACCGTCAGTCGCGGATTGGCCGTCCGTGGACGACGTCCCATAATGTGATACGTGAGACCGGTTCAGACGAGTTAAGGTCGGACAGGCACCTTGGCAGTCACTCACAATAGACAGCAAAATCACGCATTGTAGCCCTATTGGTCAGTTTGAACCCAGATTGACTGGTAAACACTGATTACCGTTGTAAGTGACGAGTCGCTATCCATCAACATGCTGAAACTCATGACACAGTATGACAATATGTCAGCAATCCACAATGATGAAACAATAGGTCTTTTGATAGCTTAGTGGTTAAGCACTCCTGACTTCAATGCAAGTGTCACGGGTTCAAATCCTGGGAGATCCAACTAAACTTACCTTGATGGGTTTGGACGTTGTCCCGTAAGGGGCTATCTCTAAATTACGAAACGCCAGGAGGAGGAGGAGAGTTTTCGGCCCCCCCCCATTATTAAAAAAACGGAAGAAAGTCTAAACAATGACTTTATCATAAAAAAATATATGCTTGAAAGTGGATGACAAAAATTAGGGGGGGGGGTTGGTGACAGCGTTACGTAATTGTTTAGGCTAGTTTAGAATTACCGTCACAAGTCCGTTACACGGGGGCGTTAATTAATTTAGATATGGCCCCTAAACAGCGTTGATATAATTAGTGAAAAACGCCTCTGGATTCAAAAAACCCAAACCCATTACATTAAAACGGTTAGAAGCAAGGAAAAACGTGTTCAAGAATTTAATAAGATCATGTTCACTTCAGGCCCTAACCCAGTTGTAAAAGCTGACTGACATTACGAAAATTACAATTAAAAATGTAAGAAATAAAACCAAAATATATTGGTATTTTTGTCGGAAAATTTATATTTTGTAGGAGTATAAAATTGACGGGTTTATCGTTCCTAATGAATTCGTTGATTACCACGTGTTGTTTTTGCTATAGTTTATTGATTGTATTATGTTGTATTATTATATTGTTGTTATTCGTCATATCTTAATTATATTCTACTGGGGACACCCCTGCACGCTTCGCATGCCAAACCCGACTCTCGCTACGCTCGATACACCTCGGCCTTCGGCCTTGGCATGTGAATTTTGACTAAAAATCATAGTATATTAACTGTATAACGTAAAATCACAATATTAAATGTATTTACAGTATTCCACTTACATTACGTGCGTTACTGCTGTTAGTATAAATACCCGAATTGTAGGGCCTATTACTTAGCCTATTTCAAACGTGTTCATTTCATTTGTTTTTGTTTAACAGCTCAAGATTAAACTCATTGTATAGTATTAAAAATACACCAATAGTATAATCATAGATAATTAACTGTGGTATAATGTCAAACATACAAAATAAACATTTATATTTATCTACAAAACAGCTGCTATTAATTCACTAATGTTATCCTTGTGAAACAATCTTATAGGGGGGGGGGGGGGTTATACTACTTAAAAATACTTTATCAAGATGAAAATGCTTTAGTTGTCCTATTTAATACCTAAAGAAATAGTGTACAAAATTTCAGCTCTACCTTGATGGGAATTTGGAGAATTAGTGATGAGTGATTGAGTGAGTCAGCCATATACTCACTCGTAGATAAAAAAAACCCTAGAAAGATTTAAAGGTGAACATCTACTCTAGACACAATTATAGGCTACTTTAGTTTATTGAGTCCCAGTGAAGCTTATAGCTTTATCAACTACTGGAATTACAAATAGAGATTGTACTTTTTAATCTACTAATAGAGCTTAGGGGATTGTATTGTAGTTGCGTGCATAAAGCCGATATAACTTAAAGAAGACTAGAGTGGGATTCGCTGTGGTAAGTCTCTTAGTTAAGTAATATTTTGCGTGGGAATGCTTCTCCTAGCTACTACAATTAATTTGATCTGTTTATTTTTATTCATGAAAAACATGTTTATATCAGGTTGTTCAGACCTATTTGAACGGCCAGAGATAATTAGTTCTGAGCATGAGTGTGCACTTTCAGAAATGTCAGCATTAGAGTTAGAAAGCATAATCTTGTCGATGAACAACAGGAGGTCAGTGGGTTTGGACGACTTATCAAACGTAATCTTCGCCCACTACTGCCATCTCTACTTCACATCGTGAATCTATCTATTAGAACCACAACATATCCCGATCTTTTAAGAACTTGTGCCGATCTTGTTGTGCCAATTTATAAAGCCGAGGACCCCAAATTAATAAACCATTATAGGCCGATCTCTTTACAAAATAGTATATATAAGATTTTAGAGAACTCAGTAAAAACACTAATTTTAATTTTTTTTACTCCTAATAACTTATTTTCACAACACCAATACGGTTTTATAAAAAATGGAAGTACAGATTTAGCTTTGGAAAGACGTATAACAGAAATAGTTACAACGTTGACGAACAAAAACCTACTCTGGCCGTTTATCTGGATTTTACTAAGGCGTTTGACCTCGTCGATCTGAACCTATTACTTTACAAATAGAAAAATATTGAATTCGGAACAACTATTTAGAATGGTTAAAATCATTTTTATTTGGAAGGAAACAGATTGTTAAAATCAATGGTATTTACAGTAAGACTTTGTCTGTGGGATTCGGCGTGCCTCAGGGTGGAATTCTCGGACCTAATTTGTTTGTAATTTTTCTGAATGATTTACTGACATTAAAATTAAACTCTAATATTTTTATTTTTGCAGAAGATAGTAGCTTAGTATGTTCAGCCAATAGCTATGCAGTTTTGAACAGTAAAATTAACAGAGATTTATTTAAAATTTCAGAATGGGTAAACAAAAATAAACTCCTAATAAATACGAAAAAATCTAATTCAATTATTTAATCATACACACCATCAATGGTGAGTAAATATAAAAGTGAATTTAATATCAAATGCCACTGTCATTCTTGTTTATATTATGAGACTGTATAAATATAAATTTAAGTGAAAAAGTTAAATATTTTGGTATATTCATTGACTCTGATTTGAGGTGGCACTGTCATTTGGAAATTCTAGTAAAAAAGCTCAGAAAAATTAACTATAGTTTGTACCATATGATTTACGTACTTATCCTATTGATTTACGTACTTTGTACTTATCCTGGTCTGAGTCCACCTTGAGGTACGGTTCGTGCACTGGGCCGGTACTTTTAAGGAGATTATGAAACCTTTAATTGCAGTACAAAAGCAAGGTATCCGTACAGTTTGTAGTGTGGGTAAGTTTCATCTGAACTGTTTAACTATTTAAATGTAATGAATAATAATCAAATTTATAAATATTCTATATTGATGTTCATAATAAAAAATAATCTGATTTTTAATAATGTTAACGTTATTAAAAATACTAGACATGTTAGTGATAAAATGTTAACTTTCCCTTTTTATAAAAAAGACATAAGTAGAAATCAATGTTAGTTTAAATACACTCAAATTTTGAATATATATTTTGTGCTTTTAAATATTAATGAAAAGTTATCTAAGTGTAAGGAAGCTATACAAAATATTATAAATACAATTTACTAAGAATTTAGTTTATTCGTTTACAAATGTTTTTAAATTGGTAATTACTTTAGAATAAACTTTAATATTAAATTTCTTGATTGTTAATGTTAGTAAATGTATTTACAGTGAAAGTGGAACAAAGACTGCTACGAAAACTGATTAGTTAACTTAAATAATGTTTTTCTTTTCTAATCCGCATGTGCCTTCGTGCACATGGTACCTTGTAATTTATAATAAGTATTATGAAAATAAATATTTTCTGATTTCTGATTTCATCTGTCTTTGAAGTTCCCAGTAACGTAACTGACGGAGACTTGCTTTAGTGTGAGCGTGACTATGAGACAACAAAATTCAGGATATCTTCTGTGTTTTTAATTTCTTCAACTTAAAGTCCTGATTTTATATTTAACGATTAGGGGACACCCCTGAACGCTTTGCGTGCCAACCCCGTCACTTACTACACTCGTGGGGAAGCTCGCCGTGTGGCCTTGCCTGGACACTTTGCTTTAGCCCCTTAAGTTATCGTTTAAGTGTAGTTCACAGTATAAATTTTTCTCGAGTAATCCTTGGCAACGCCAGGCTCTCTGAGTCGACTACCTGAACTGGCGGCGATTGTCACTGTTAGCGACAGACACATAGTTGACGAACCATTATGAGTATAAGAAAAATTAGGAAAATATTGAATATTGAGGTGGCCATTTCCTAAACTGTCAAGCTAGCGCTAGTAAGTCGACAGCCCTTTAGTAGATAGATTAAAATGAGACCTTTGTGTATATCTTTGCTTTGCTAAAACGTGACCGATTAGCGTTTATAATTGTAATGAGTTATGGTGAACCTTGTATTGTTATTAAAGGCCTATTCTAGTTGACCACAAGTTGATATTATGAATTTTCATAAAAAGTTCATCAGATTTTATGTTTTAAATATGAAACTTTAAAAATTATAATGTACCCAATTTTACAAAAGACATCTTAAGGTCCATTAGAATAGTTTTGAAGTTATCAAATGGTACTTCAAATGCTGTGATACGATCATTATTAGGTCTATGGACCGAATTGTTGAATTGTAAACGCATAAATTTGGCGTTTTTCGTAGAATAAAACCAAAGAAAATATATTTAAGCGTATACAGTAAAGTATAATTGGGTCTATTCAGAGAGATGGTAGCTATTCTATTGACAACATTATTCATAGATCGGATGATACTCTAATAAATTTTAATTGAGTTCAGGTTCAGTTAAATTTTTTTATAACTTCAATCGCCAGTTCAAATGGGCTTGCAAGCCTGTGCGTGAACTTTATTCAATGAGTGAAGTACCGAGCGTTGGCTCAGTGGACTTTGCCCTCCACAGTCCGAATCCTTAGCCACTGAGCCACCTCGCCGGCAGTTATAAAACCAATTCATTTCATGGTCTATACCCTGCGTTACTGCAGAGTGGAACCAGCTGAGTGAACTAGAGAATCATCGGTCTAACGGCGGATGGAGCCAGCCACCACAGCAGCCATTCATCTCACGCCATTATCTACTTGCCAGTCTTTGTCCTCTACTTAATGCCCCCACTCACATACTTAGTCACAATTAAGACTTAAAATTAGGTCAAAAATTATAATGTCATTAAAATGTTGTTCATTAACCTTTTAAAGAACTGTTTTAAAAGTTTATTTGCTATGTTGTATTTACTAGTAGCCGTCAAATTATGGTTTAGTAGAGTGTTCCATAGTACTTTACGACTTTTACGTTTATCGGATCGCCGCATCCCTCTTCGTGTGTTGTATAGTGTGAGTGTTGTGTCATTGTCCGTATTTTGTTTTTGTTCTGCCGTCCTTCCTTCCTTGTTTTCTAAGGCTGAACCGGCAGCGCTCTTGACACTGTCTTCAGCTGCTGTTTCAAATGCCATTTGTTCCAGCTGATTTTTTTAAACTTTGTCAGCCATTCCCTCCTAAACTATTAAGTTTATGAAAAAAAAACACAGAAGAATAGAATAGTTTTAAAATCACAATTAAAACATAAAACTAAATAAAATCGTGGGTTTCCATTACAAATTTGAAGTTGGTCGCCATATTGGAAATGTTCGACTCGATTTGAAAGATTTTATCTTGAATTGTTATTGTTTACTAAAAATTAGGAAAGATCTCAATTTTAAACTTTTTGGTAATTCTTGTGGTTTTCAAGATCCCAATGGTGACCAAGTTAAATTAAACACCATGCATATACAATACAAATATTGAAGATTCAATGTAGTTAGGTTGCACCTTTTTACTAACTATTTTGATGACATTCTTTAAAAGCTCCAATTGTTTCAAATTAAATTGTTATTTATTTGTCTTCTACATCATATTTTAGTGATATTGTTCTATTCTTCACTAATTATTGTTTTTCATGCTGTAAAATTCTTTAATTGAATATAAAGCAGGGTCAGCTTTATATTTTTTTTCTTAATTATAAATTAAATATATTTAAACTTTTTCCTTTTTTATTTATTTCAAATAACATTTTAAAATTTAATTCTACGTATGTTGCTTTTTGTGAAAAAAATTTTACTATGACGTGTAGGTATGTTTTGTATTCCGTTTCTTGTATTATATTTATGTACTGGTATCTGAAAATTATTATTAACTCTGCAAGTTTTTTATAAATAAAATTGTAATATTGCAATATCATTAGGTAAATATACCACTGATCAATCATATTTTATTTTATTGATGATTATTATGGCTCTTTCTTGCAGTTTAAGGAATTGATAAAGATTTTGTTAACTGGTTGTGCCATATAAGAAAATATCATACGAAATAGATATCGTAATAACTTAATGCGATGTAAGCAATTTTCCAATAAATATTACAACTGAACATTCTGTTACATTTCTAACATTGGGCTTTTTTTATTTTTAGAGTATCTTCCTAGAATTAAAGAATAAAGGAAAAAGTTGATTGGTTAAATTATGACATTTCAATTCGTTTTGAATAGATAAAATAATAAATAGACCTATGTATTTATAAACAATCAGCTGATAATTAAAATAAAATGTATCACTATTTATAGATTAATTCATGTTACCATATTTAATCAATATTATTTTGTATTGTAATAAAACTATTTATTTCAGTCACTAATCAAAATTCTAAAATTATTTCTAAAACATTTATTATAACACAACTCAAAATTAATTCACAATCATTTTCCAAAAAGCTATTCAATGGCAAATATTTCCACCAATGAAAAGCCAATAGAGTGTTCAAGTGATTTACCAGTGTAAAATAAAACATATGTTATATTTAAATTAACTTCAACAATGAACTTTGAAGAAGATTCTCCCTCTATTCATCCAGCAATGGAGATGGAAGTCAGACATTTTTATTGAGTGAACAGTTTTTGTATAAAATAAAATAATAACAGTGTTTTAACATCAAGAAATAAGTAAACACTTTCCATATGAGTGAATTATAACTTTAAATAAATTAATAACTAAAAATTACCCAGAAGAATTTTGATAATCTACTTCTGAAGAATCCCTGGGAGAGACCAATCCATCAAACACACTAAAAAAATTCATCAAATATTTGCCATTTCTTTACACTCTACAGGGTGTCCCGTAAGTAACCAGCCAAACTTCTGGAGGTAGTTCCTTGGGTTAAAACAAACAAAACATTTCATATGTACAAATCGTCTATCTCGCTCCATTATCCATTACCTGTCTGTTTGTGTTTGTTACTACATGCTTAATATCTCTAAAGTTATTTAAGATAAAACTATGAAAATTTTTATGAATGTTGATCTTTATAGTGTTCATGTACTATTTAAATTTCATTTTTTTACAATAATCCTTTTCAAAATGGTGGCCAATTAAAATTTTTAAAGCCAAATAAATATATTAATAAACTTAAATTTGACTAAAAACCTGTAAGTTACAAAAAAGTTTAAGAATTTATTTCTACAAATAATTGTATAAAAAGTTTTAAGATTGAACAACTATTAACTGAGAAATTACAATTTTTATCAAATAAAAACACGCTTGATATTAATAAAACTGGAAACTTTAGTAAAGTGACATTTATTTACTAAAAACTAAATACAGTAGGAGTAGGTTAGAAGTGACGTTTATTACAACACAAAAAAACAGTAAAGAGAAACAAAATAAAAAAATACTAGTGATCCTACAACATGTGCTCAAAGTGTCATGTAGTAAAGTGACATTTATTTACTAAAAATTAGATTAGTGCTAAATAGATTTTTACAGCTGATTTGGAATTTGAAAATACATACAGTCAATGATTATCAGCTGACTGTAATATTGACAGTTCGTTGTTAGATAAGATCTATTTTAACTTGTTATTGATTGGAGTTCATTACTAAATAAAAACAGTGATGTTTAGGGGTTCTTGAGATGATGAGATAGTTTTTGTGGTTTTTGCCAGGTCTCCTGATTTGAACCCCCTGGACTTTTTTGTATGGGGTTACCTTAAATCTTTGGTATACCAAACACCTGTTGGAAGTATTGAAATGTTAAGGGAAACAGACAGAAACCGGGTGTATTTGAACGAATGAGAAGTTCTATGAGAAATCGAGTGGAACGATGCGTAGACATGGATGGTGGGCCCTTTGAGCACGTTGTAGGATCACTAGTATTTTTTCTTTTTTTTCTTTACTGTTCTTTTTGTGTTGTAATAAACGTCACTTCTAACCTACTCTTACTGTATTTAGTTTTCAGTAAATAAATGTCACTTTACTAAAGTTTCTAATTTTATTAATATCAAGCGTATTTTTATTTGATAAAAATTGTAATTTCTCAGTTAATAGTTGTTCAATCATAAAACTTTTTATACAATTATTTGTAGAAATAAATTCTTAAACTTTTTTGTAACTTACAGGTTTTATTCAAATTTAAGTTTATTAAGATATTTATTTGGCTTTAAAAATTTTAATTGGCCGCCATTTTGAAAAGGATTATAGTAAAAAAAATTAATTTAAATAGTGCATGAACACTATAAAGATCAACATTCATACAAATGTTCATGGTTTTATCTTAAATAACTTTAGAGATATTAAGCTTGTAGTAACAAACACATACAGACAGATAATGGATAATGGAGCGAGATAGACGATTTGTATATAAGAAATGTTTTGTTTGTTTTAACCCAAGGAACTACCTCCAGAAGTTTGGCTGGTTACTTACGGGACACCCTGTATTTAACTATTATCAAGAATATTCTTACCTGAAATAATATATCCAACCTAACCTAACCAAGACCAGCACGAATCCCATGCCCTCTACTTATGTAGTCTCTTTCTCTATACCTAGCCGACATTTATGCAATTAATATCATTTTTAATTTGTTCTCTCATACTAAAAAAAAAAATACAATTTTTCTTGTAAATAACACACACACACACACACACATATATATATATATATATCTTTTGTTAATAAATCATATTATACCTAAATTTTCTGAGTTAGTTATTGGAATTAGTAGAAGTAGAAATCATCTAGAATGTAAAAGAAATTAAATTTACTTTTATGCCTAATTGAAAATGCAGAATTAAAACAAAGTCAAAGCCATCAACTAATTATTGTAAATTCGCTTTATTATAAAAAGTAGTAATTTAATTGTTGTAACATTATAAAAAGGAATAACATAGTCATTAAGCTTAATTAAATAACTAATCAGTATGTGTGAGCTTGGCATTAGTGTGGGCTTGGCATTAATGTGAGCTTGGCATTAGTGTGAGCTTGGCATTAGTGTGAGCTTGGCATTAGTGTGTATTCGCATTAAAATCATATTATTCTTTGTATCCCAAGGATTGGGAAATCACATAAAACATAACAATCAACAACCTGTTCGGTCAGGAGAAATAAAATTACAGTATAAATAATTACAGTATAAATTCTTACAGTATAAATAATTACAGTATAAATAATTACAGTATAAATAATTACAGTAAAAATACTTACAGTATAAATAATTACAGTAAAAATAATTACAGTATAAATAATTACAGTATAAATAATTACAGTAAAAATACTTACAATATAAATAATTACAGTATAAATAATTACAGTAAAAAAAACTCGGCCCTGCGGGCCTCGCCAGGGGGCAAGCCCCCTGGACCCCCGGATCTTTTTGCTTAGAGCCTACGGCTAAAATTCAAGAAACATGGAACATGCTTTAGCTGCGCTTTTTCTGTTTGCTGGCTCCTTTTTAATAATTTCTGCAAATGTATTTCTCCGAAAACAACGAATTTTAGATTTCATGTAAGGAATTACAAAAAATATAAACATATCTTAAAAATATAAATATATCTTTACTTTTTAAATTTTATTGTTTCGCGGCTCAGGTTCTTACTCACGCGATGACTCATTACCACCTTGAAAGGAAGTTAATTATTATCTTATATAATCCTATAGACACAAAATGGATTCTCTAATTAGGACTTAATTTTGTATATTTTTAACAAGAGTTGTCATGGAAACTAAAGATGTACTTTGATGAACGCTTGCAAATAAAATCATTATTGAAGTCAACACTGATATGTCATTGTGTTTTCATGGTTACGCGTCACCTTCCCGCGTCACCCTCCCGCGTAACGTTTTCAGGCAGTTAGGTCAAGACTAAAGCATGTTCCATGCTAATACTTACGGTATAAATAATTACAGTATAAATAATTACAGTATAAATAATTACAGTAAAAATACTTACAGTATAAATAATTACAGTAAAAATACTTACAGTATAAATAATTAGAGTAAAAATACTTACAGTATAAATAATTACAGTATAAATAATTACAGTAAAAATACTTACAGTATAAATAATTACAGTATAAATAATTACAGTATCAATAACTACAGTATAAATAATTACAGTATAAATAATTACAGTATAAATAATTAGAGTATAAATACTTATAGTATAAATAATTACAGTATAAATACTTACAGTATAAATAATTACAGTATAAATAATTCCAGTATAAATACTTACAGTATAAATAATTACAGTATAAATACTTACAGTATAAATACTTACATTATAAATAATTACAGTATAAATAATTACAGTATAAATACTTACAGTATAAATAATTACAGTATAAATACTTACAGTATAAATAATTACAGTATAAATAATTACAGTATAAATAATTACAGTATAAATGCTTACAGTATAAATAATTACAGTATAAATACTTACAGTATAAATAATTACAGTATAAATAATTACAGTATAAATACTTACAGTATAAATAATTACAGTATAAATACATATAGTATAAATAATTACAGTATAAATACTTACAGTATAAATAATTACAGTATAAATACTTACAGTATAAATAATTACATTATAAATACATATAGTATAAATAATTACAGTATAAATACTTACAGTATAAATAATTACAGTATAAATACTTATAGTATAAATAATTACAGTATAAATACTTATAGTATAAATAATTACAGTATAAATCCAATATTTAATTGAACAGTATTGTTAGTAAATAGGTGTTTCCAAACAGCATCTGATAACTGATAATTTTATATCTTAAATGCTTTTATTTAACAACCAATAAAATTTTTACCTTTTAAAAAGAATAAATTTACTAAATTTATCTTGATAATGGGTAGCTGACACCGAAATCCGAAAAATCAACCACAAGGAATCGTTTTATTAGGTAGCTATATATTTTATGTGATTAGAATCAGGTTAACACTTGCAGTTCTAGTTCCTAACTTGCATTGTAAATTAAAGAGTTTACTGGATATTTAAAACTGGACGCCTTTTGAGCTGCTAGGTTTGAAAACTTTATTTTTAGTCTGTTTTCTAAGAAAAATTAGCAAAATATATTCTATCATATCAACCGTACTTATAAAAATCAACCCTCCTTATAAGTTAGTAAAAATGTTAAATTTGACTGAGATTTAGAAGTAATTAATAGCAACTACAAATGATTGACAGGCCTAGGGATGGCAAATATTTCCAACATATCGAATTACCGTCATATTGCAAACCAAATATCGATCTAACGATAATATTCGTTCAGCAAGGTACACTCTCCAACGAAGTATTTCCTATTCGTGTCATACACAATTCCTTCTTTATAACTCCTACGACAGTAGATGAAGTCATAGCTGTTGTTCATAGTCTAAAAAACAAAAAATCCACTGGCTTTGACAAAATAAATATTTTTTTGTTAAAAAATATAATAGATGAAATTGCTTCAGTTTTAGTTTATATAATTAATAATAGTTTTTCTAGTGGTATTTTCCAGAAAGTTTAAAACTAAGTTCAATTGTACCAATTTTGAAAAAACCAAATTCATTTAAACTCGATAATCTCATACATATTAGCATACTCTCTGTTTTTTCTAAATTAATTGCGAAAATTATGTTGATAAGGTTAACCAAATTTCTGAACATATCACAATTTTTTAGCGACAAACAATTTGGTTTTATTAAAGGCAGATCGACAGAAAGTGCTTTATTAAATGTAACTGAACTAATTTTTAATGGCTTAAATTCAAAACAAAAAACAACAGGTGTTTTTGTCGATTTAAAAAAAGCTGTTGACATGGTTGATCATGAAAGTCTCATAAGCAAATTAGAAGCTGCCGGTACCAGAGGAATAGCTCTGAATTGATTCCATAGTTTTATTACAGGAAGAAGACAGCAGGTAAAGATAAACAATAACTTTAGTGACTCACTCATAGTTCATACGAGCGTCCTACAGGGGTCAGCGACCTATGCCACTCTTTTCTTACTATTTATTAATGACTTGTTAGATATTAATTTTAAAGGAAATATAAACGCTTTTGCAGACGATATTGCGCTATTCTACAGTGAAAAAGATTCTGTTCTTCTTACCAATTCAATTAATTCTGATCTTTTACTACTAAGAAAATGGTGTTCTATAAATAAAATGAAAGTAACTGTTAGTAAAACTAAATTCATTAATTTTGATTTTTTTGTCTTTGACATGACCTCTCCTTTAATTTTCCATTCACCAAACTGCAATTTCCAGTTGTGTAGCCGTCAACCTTTGGAAAAAGTGAAATCAATAAGATATTTGGATCCTTAGCTTGATGAGAAACCGCACATTTTAGACTTGCACTCAAAATTAAGATCCCAAATAAGAAAATTTTATTTTTTAAGAACTTTTTGTAATACTTCTCTTTTAAGAACCCTTTATTTTCCATTAATTAATTCAAAGCTACAGTATGCTCTGCCTTGCTGAGGAGGTACTTGCAAAACTTTAATAGATAAGATAGGAACAACTCATGATCTTTTTCTTTGAATAATTCTTAAAAAATCTAAACAAACAAGGTCTTTCCCTTTATTTTAGGAACTACAAATTATACCTGTTCAACATCTCTTCATATTTAAAGTCCTGAGATTGTTTTTTCATTAGGAGCGGAAATAGAGAAAGTATTATGCCGCATAACCGTATTTACAGTACAAGAAGCTTCGTTAATATATTTTTTAAACTACCCATAGTCAATAGAACTATTTACCGTCATTCCATTCAATATTTGGGTCCTAAATTTTCAACCAACTTCCACTTCAAATAAAAAATCCAAACAATCTAAAATATTTGTCTAAAAAGTCAATCACTTGGCTTTATGGTTAAAAGGATGTAAGGTATCTCACCAACGTGTTAGAGTAGTAGTTTTAAGCATGTTTAATAGTGTTTTTGTCCACAGATGTTACAGCGGGCATACAACATGTAATGTACAAAATGCTAGGCTCTAGTTTATAGTAAAAAAAGGAATTGATTTTGTTAGAAATTGGCCACACTACTTGTAAAATGGCCAATTTTTTCTCAATTGTTCAAATGATTGTATGTATGTTTGGTATTATGGGAAATAAACTCATTAATTCAAATAGAAAGAAAAATATCGATATCGAGTAACCGACATATAGAATTGTAAATGATTTATCTGTATAAAACTATGTACTAACTCTTATGTCATGACTAAAAACACATTCATGTTTTGCTGTCACTTTTAAGAATATCCTTCTGTATGTAAACATTAAATACATTTATCTATATTATGAAACAAGTTGTGGTCTGTGGGGTTGAAAGAAAAAATGTAAAATAATAATTATACCTTAATTTATTATGTTAATTATAAAAGAATAATGTAATAACACTCGTATAGGTTCACCACCCGTTCCACCCATTGGTCTATAATAAACTACATTTTAGTAAGTTAACCTCACGTAAAAAAAAGAAAAAGTAAATTTATTATTTCAATGCATGTTTTATACGCATAAGAGGCAATTTAAACGTGTTTTTTCTAATCGTGATGATTTTGAGGAGATAGAATAACGTCAATATTTAGTGATATGATACATCGGACAAAAATATCGATATAGCCGATATTATCGAAAGAAAATATCGATATATCCAAACATATGTATCGATATTTTGTTGCCATCCCTACCTACGCTGCTGCAGATACTTTGTCGGCCAACTCCTCTAGAAAATTTGCATTACTTGCTAAGTTTTTTGCCAAGGAACAATAATTTGATAGGGATCGATGTAATATCTCGCTCTGGCAAAGTGAGCGTCCTCTGTGATCAAGTGACCTGGTGTTGAGGCAGTAGGTTCATTAGAATCAGTGGATAACGGAGTTAAGGGTCGGAAATTCAGGCATGACTGGATTGTTATCGTAGTACACATATATTCAAATGATAAGTTAGCTGTGGCTACAACTCTTTTCAAATGATAATTTCAAATGATAACTTTACTCCCACTTCACTAAGACTACTAAAAGGATTTACGGGTTATAAAATGCCAGTTGATATTTTGATGTGATGTTGAATCCACTGGAGGCTTCTATAATACAGTATTTCTCACTCTCGTAGGGTCTGTATAAGCTGGGTATAAAACTAAAACATACAACGAATAATTCTGTTTAAAATATTAAAAAATGTATGTTCGTGTTTCATCTTTAACTAGGTAATAAAAAGGATATTTTGCCTTTTCTAACATAAGCCCGATCTGTTGCATAGTTGAGATATTTAATTTATGTTCTTTTACCAAGACGGAGTTCCTGTGTAAAAAATAAAGCAAAATTCGACATTTCAATTGGGTGGCATCTCAGTTGTATTAGTTATTTTTATATATGATGTATATTTTATACATACATATAAAATATATTAAATTATATTTAATCACTATGAAATTTTCAAGTTTGTTGAAATTTTAAATGAAAGTAATATATCATTACCTATAACGGGCCATTTATATAATCCTGGAGATGATGGGAATCTGTTTTACATACTACTTTTACATAATATTTAAATTATTATATGTTTAGTAGTTTTAATCAATATGTCTGTACAATGACTTTTCCGCTGTATCATTCTCAAGTAGTTTTTCTTTTTATAAAAACTTGATTTTCTTAATAAAGGCTATTTTAAGTCAACTTCAACGTTGTTTTACAATACCTTCAATTGGTAATCTTATTTTACTTTATTCGCCAAATGAAAACGCCTTTTTCTTGTTTCTAAATTTGATTTTGATTTGCAATCAAAGTGAGAAATATTTAAGTAAATAAAGCAAAACTGGACAAGTGTTATGTTATTAAATTTGATGAGATTGAATGTTAATCTATATATAGCACCACTAAAAATATGATCAGTCCCTTCTGACATTTACTTTCTACTTATGTAATTATCGGTCCAGTGACGGCTATATATAGGGTACCACCCCCTCTAACACCAGTAAATATATGATCAGTCTCTTCTGACATTTACTATCTACTTATGTAATTATCAGTCCAGTGACGGCTATATATAGGGTACCACCCCCCCTAACACCAGTAATTGACTTACTGCCCCGTTGTTATGCAGTTTGCCGACTGTGCCGAATGGTCTTAGATTGGTCCATCAAAGGTACACTCCAATATAGCCAAGGCTACGAAGAATTGTCCTCAACTAGATAATGCCTCACTTCCCTCCAGCGATCACACGCCTTATGCCCTAAATTGACCACCTCCTAACGCCGTATGCACTGCTCACAAGCGCATTCCGTAAATTATAATACAAGATGTTACTATTTAGTATATTTTTTCAGTAATATAAAGTAAACGCAATCTTTTTCTTTCAATTATTGTGTTGTGCAAAGTAAAATACGTATTTGGTTGCAGTTTTGGACCGTTTCCGTTAATTCACTAACACTACTTTTTCCGTTACGTCACTGCCACTACTTTTTTTATCACAATTACGGTCAGTTCAGGTTAGGTTAGGTTAGTTGGCTAATAAATTTGATCACAAACTGGTAAATCCAATGATTGACTTACCGGTGAATACGCTCTCCGTGTGTAAGTTCTTGAAAATCGATAACACCAGCGATATTGGATTCCTAGTGAATACGGAATACCACACTGAACGTAAAAATGATTGGGGAACGGTTTTTAGAGCAATTTATCAAGTGGCAGTGAATTAACGGAAACAAAAAAGAGCTGTGGTAGGGAATTAACGGAAAAGGTCTGCATTTTTTATTTTACAGAGGGAGGAAAGGATTTGTTCTATTCTAATGCAACCTTATGTAACGTCTATTACCTTTTAACTAAGATCAGAATCTCGAGTCGAACTACCCTATCAAGTATATTACTCAAGCTCTCTTTCATATAACTTATTAAGTAGTAGTGTAAAAAATATAGGGCTACTGAAAGCCCTTTTCTAACATTGAAAACATTTACTCGTAATTGGGAGAGCCATTAACGTAGTACTTATGTGGGTGGGAGAGCCGTCAAAAAAGTACGTATGTGGGTGGATGGAAGAGCCAACAACGTCGGTACGTTGGTGAGCGCCATTAACGTAGTACGTATGTGAGCGGGTGGAAGAACCAACAATGTAGTACGTGTGTATTTGAATGGAAGAGCCAACAACGTCGGTACGTGGGTGAGTGGGAGAGCTATCAACGTCATACGTATTTATGTGGGAGGAATGGCCATCAACGTTGTTTGTATTTGAGTAGGCACTCCTGTGAGAGGGTGAGTAATGCGCGCTTATATATTCTAAATTGTTGTAAATACATTATTAGTATGATTAATTAAACTCAAATTAACGCCCATATTTAACATCAGCATGCATCCACTTCACCCATTTTGAAAACAGGCATGAAGTGATTGATTATGCATTATTAACAAAGTTGTTACAAATGTTGTGTTAGTGATGGTAAATAGTTTGATTACGGTAAAGGTACACTGGGAGGGCTTTACCACCAGGTTTGATGATAGCATCAGGTCCACTCCCTTAGAATTTAAGAAAATAATTGTGATGGTCTCACAAGTCTCTTGCCCATTGCTAAAGCGCCTGCATACCGAGAGAATACAGAAAATAGTATACACCAGGATGGACTAAGGAGTCAGATGAGCTTTAGAAAGACCTTTACAAACACTAATCTGCTGTTACATTCTGTAGATAGTTCGAGGAGAATAAACAGGGATAGCAGTGTTGAAAATATAAACTTTACCTAAGAAAAGCGTGGTCACTTTAAGGAAACTCTCAAACACCCGAAGGCGTATAATATATCTTAACGGATAGTCAGCTGATCAAAGTCAACCTGTCATCCTTCTGACAAACATGTGCTTTAGAAGTTGAGTGAAATAAAAAAGATCCAACAGGCACCCCTTGAAGTCCCCAGAAATGTCAAGGAAAAAGAGCTAGACATGGTGATTTCCGTTATACCAGCAGGGAAAGCAGCCGGACTTGACGGTATCTTACCAGAATTTCTGTTGCATGCTGGGAACAAAGTGAAACGATGGCTTCAATTAGTCTCCAATAAGATGCTAGCAATTTACCAAAAAGCATTTATGCAATCAAAAGTAGTAACTATTCTGAAGCCTGTCAAAGATCGCGATCGAGAGTGGTAAATTATTATCCTATATATATTCCTAATATTTGACCCACTGTTGCTAGGAAAGACTGTTATAAAATAGAGTATCGCCCATTCTTGATTCTAATGTTCCAGTTGAGCAGGCTACTAGATTTCACCTTAGCCGAAGTTGTAGCGACCAGATCCTAGCCCAGAAATCATTTATCGAGAATGAGTCTGAAAAGAAGTTGAAACATCTGCAGCTTTTGATGATATTACATAAGATTACGAGTCATTATGGATCAAAGATTTGTTGTTTAAGTTCTACAGCCTCCTCCCGTTCTCTTCCTTTTGCGACTTTTGAAGTCAATGCTTAATTCCAGGCTAATAAAAGTTTATCTCGGTCGTGTGAAAAGTACTATTAGACCATTGAAGGTGTAGTCAGCTGGAGGATGGTCTTCTACAGGGGTCTGTATGCAGATGAAAATTAGCTTATCAACACAAGAACTTAAGAGCCACTGAAGAAACACTCACAAGTGACCTTGGGGCTCTCGACGAATATTTTAGAAACTGGAACCAAATCCTAAACCAACAACATCCGAAGTAGCCTGCTTCCACCTAAGTAACCGACTAGCTAATCGAAAATTAAACATCTTTCTAAAGATGGTGTAAAACTCCATCCAAATGACTATCCACATTACCTGGGAGTAACGTCAGATCGATAACTGACGATTAAAAGCTATCTTCAAAAAAACAGTAGCTAAAATTAAAACCAGAGTACATGTACCACATCATATTGCTGAAAGAACTTAGGAAGCCCACGCACACGTCCTGCGTACTACTGCTTTGTCACTGGTTTATTCACCTGCTGAATACAGTGCTCTCGTATTGCTTGGTGTACAAACTAAAGCGATTGATGTCCAACTTAACAGGGTCATGAGAGCTATAAGTGGCACTCTCATGGCAACTTCCCTTCCTTGGGTCCTGGTGCTGTGCAATCTCCTCCAGAGATAAAACGTCAGGTCGCACTTCTTAAAGAATTCAATAAGATCTTGAATGCCCTGCACCTACATTACATAGGATCTCCCACGTCAGAACGGTCGCTTTAAATCCCAAAACCCTCCTCCACGTACTGCTTTACAGCTGAGCAGATCAATTTTCTCATCCAATTCCAGCTGGGCCATAGTTTTTATGGTCGAAATAAGTTCCTTATAACAGATCCGTCAATATCTGTAGGTGGGATGAACCTCCCAGGTAGGGAATGGCCACTGTAGAATCGCTTCCAAACTGGCGTGGGCAGATGAAACTACTGGAAATATAAATGGGGTTTGACACTAGATCAATCATGTGATTGCAGAGATTCTATCGAAACTTAGGTGACATAGTTTGAGAGTGCAATCTGCGTTCTTTTACGGAGAGATTAGCAAGCTTCCTTGGGTTTCGGTGCTGTGTAACATAGCTCCTCCAGAGTAAAACGTCAGGTCGCACTTCTTAAAGAATTCAATAAGATCTTGAATGCCCTGCACCTACATTACATAGGATCTCCCACGTCAGAACGGTCGCTTAAAATCCCAAAACCCTCCTCCACATACTGCTTGCCAGTTGGGCAGTACGTGGAATAACCATTTTGTTGGAATAAACTTCATATTAATTCATATACAATCAGTGAGGTACGTCTTTACTGGCTCGATGGATTGGGCTTATCATTGTTATAGGAGATCACTTTAGGCCTATATTTTTATTGATGAACATTATGACTTTTAGATCTTGTTCCAAATATATATTACAGCTTTTTTAATATTTAATAAAATATATATTACGGTAGGTGGAATGTCGCTATATATATGTTTAAAATTATCGACATATATTTTTTTTTAATTGTATTATTATTTTTTAAATATGGAACAAAGACTGAAGTAATGAATCAGCCATTCTTTAGGTCCAGAGATGTATTGAATGACTGCTTCGATCGCCGGGCGACCTTGTGACATCCTCTCAATCACACCTTTGTAGCAAAGGGCGGATACGGAAACGCCCTGCATTCTCAACTAATGGACCTTTGACAACACGATTTCCCATGTTGATAGTTTTGGTCAGGGTAACTAAAATTAATGCTTAATCAATATGTTTCCCTAAGAATGTATTGTTTTGCTTTTAATATTTTGATTTGAACTCTTCGATATGGGTTTCAGTGAAAAACAGTTAGATTATTGTAGAAAATATTGGCCCTCTGTTTGGTTTCACCCAAGTAATATATTTAATTTGTAACAACGAAATGATGATGATATTTAAGTTACAATTATACGAATGAATGTCTCTTAAATTTGTTACTCTGATTTGAACAATTTTGAGGTTTCTGTAAAGTAGTTTAGTAAAATTTTAGTCTCTAATTTTTCTTTGCGACTGGTTTTAGGTTCTACTTTTTTTATTACTTTCTCCCATATGCGTTAGCATTGAGAAAGTATTATGATCGTCCAAACATTTTTTTACAAGTTGATCTAAAAAATCCATTTTAGGGTCCCCTGAACTACAAAATTTGTGTGTTTTTTTTATAAACATTGTGGTGTCTGTCCGTATGTATGTCTGTCTATGTGTATGTGCAGTTTGCTGGATACCAAACGGATGTATTTAGCCAATATATCAAGGCCATTTTTCCACTTTTCTGAAAATTTAATATTTTTATGGACAAATAACGTACAAAAATGGAATTTTATCAAAAACTGCTCTAACGATTTTCATTAAATGTACTGTTTAACATATTTTAATAAAAACTGAATGTCTCTAACTTGACTAGCTTTTTAGTTAAGGAAAAAAACATATTTGGGAATCAAACTGGTAATTTTTAAAGTTTTAATTTTTTAGTGTTTAATATGGGGGAAAGTTTGTGCCAATTCTTTGGAACCATCTATTAGTCATGGTTCCATGACATATAATATAATCTATGCTTTGATTGTATAGGCTTAAACATGTTGAGCTTATTATTTATTTGATTTTTTTTTAACCCTCATTCTGGACACGACATGTTTGTTTTTAATTCTCTTTTTATCTTTAACACAATAGTTTATTTTATGTATTGGGTATAACTTCGTAGTATATTTTTAGTTTTTTTGCTATCAATAACTTTTGCTGGATTTTAAATTTAAAAGTTGTATTCTTTTTGTTTAACAGATTATCTTGGTTGGTTGAATAGAAATATCTTATAGCATAGAGGAAATCACCATTCTGATAGTTCCTTAGTCACTGAGGGCTCTGTCGGGTGCTTCACGAGCGAAGCGAGCTCTAAAATAGCCTACATTGTGAGCCATTTAGTATTAATCTAATTTCAATGTAAAACTGGCGTCAGCTTTAGTGATGTGTCGAGTCAAGTCAGCTTACCTCGTACTTGACTGATCGATAACATTTCTGTACTAGCCTACAGTACGAATATTGGCTGTCGTCATGCGGGTTGTGTCCAATGTCCTCGCGAACTGCGTGAAGGCGCTCTATTAGATGAAATACGAAATGCTATTAGTGATAAAATATCTAACATTTGAAATTTTTGTTACACTCTGTACATACTTTTATAAAAGTTTTGTGATAAAATCTACAGTAATGGTATACAAATGTCACTACATATCGTCTGAAAAAAATGATAATCATGATAGAACTGACGAAGAATTAACTCACCAAGCAGCAAAGTTATTAGCGGCTTCAATATTAAATGAATGGTCTGGTTAGTAACACAGATCCATTCAAACAATAGTTATAACAGAGGCCTCTCTGATTTTTTATTTTATAATACATTTAATATTTTCGATTATAATGACAATCATAAAAAAATAATATAACAAATACAAATAAATGGTACCAGGAAACTGGTGCAAACATCCACATCCACATGCTCTATGCAAAAAATCGATCATGTTTACGGCTTATCATGTTTATTCAACCAAACTTTAATGGGGGTTATTTTTTATTTTCTCGCTAATCAATTTTTTGCTCAAAAAGATCAAAACAAACTAATTCGATTATTTATTTATTTTTCAAACACGACAAAAGGAACAGTAATTAACAGAGATCATGACATCATGCAAGTGCTCGCGCAGCTGTTCGTAACCACGTTGAGGCGGGGGGGGGGGGGACAGTATTTGAATGGTAATGGCCTTGTTTTGATCAACAGCCACTGGGGTAAACGTCTTGTTGTTCTAGGCCTTTTCTTGTTGTTTATATTTTCCAAAAGTGATTCCATTCAAACAAACTCTGGCATTTACACGTAAATTCTTAGTTGAGTAATTTAGAGGCCTTGCGTCATAAATTTGGTTTTATCGACAGCTCATGTTTATGACAGACTTTACGACATTCAAGGTTATTGTTGTTTCTTGAGTTTAATTAGATATAACACTTTGTGTCTACATTAAAGGCGATGTGGCCAACAGAATATTTGTAAAAGTGGAAAATATTGAGCTTGAAATATTAACTTTAATCATTCAAATTCCAATACAAATAAGGGTACACACTGTCCTGTTTAATGAAGGTCAGTGAGCGGTCAGAATCACAATCCAATTTCGTTGGAAAAGTTTTTTTAAGGAATGCAATACATTTATTTCTGATATACACATAACCTCTAGATTCTTTATAAACATTCGATTGTTGTGGTGGTATAGAGCTAATTTTCATCTCTTTGAACCCTTTGTTAGTAAATCATAAGGGGTTTGTCAGTTCTGAACAAAGTTCCTGGAAAATACAGAATATGACCTGCAGGAAACACTTATATTTAAGTCGCTGAATTGCATATAGAATGTTAAGCTTGGGCTTGATAGAAAGCTCTCGTTGATTGTGGGGTGCGCCTTTTAGATCCAGTAAAAAAAATCTACTTTTAGCTTACTTTTTGCATTGTCTCTCCTGAACCAAAGAAAACTGTTACGCGCTAAAAGGTAATTTTACCTTACGTAGAACATAATTTTAACGAAATTAGGAGTTTCAAAATAAATTCTAAAATAGACTTTTTGCTAAGATTTTTGCAGTTAAAATTATTACTAGATACAGCTAAATAACAGCTTTTATATCACCTATTGTTTTTAGTTTCAATTTAATTAATTTTATTATATTTAATTTTAAATTTATACCTTTTTTATCACAAGCTCATCTGATTTTATTTCAGCCCATTATTCCAATCCTTTAATGGTCATTAAAGGAATATTGTATCACGTGGATACTAGCACAAGAAGAACATAACATTAGTTTGATAGGAATGATAAGTTTTAAATGAAGCCAAAGTAGTTTTGTACAGAGAAAATGCTTCTTTTTTATTAAAATTTGTTAAGATGTTTGGACATTTCATTGATGATGATGTTATAAAAATTGATTCCTAAAGAATTCGAATATTTTGGGTATTCCCGATTCAGCAAGATATTCTTATACTGTATATAATACGTGAAGGCGTTTTTTTGTCAACGCAATTCATCCCTCATTTCTATATCAATTTAAACGATTGAGGTGTCGAAAAAATGCCCTCTATTCATAGTTGAGCAATATTTTTACCATGAAGGGCACAGGAAGCCATCAAAGTATGATTTTTCACCATAAGAATAACATCGAGAGGGATTTAAATTAGTCAACAAGTAACAGAATGTAAACAATGATGTATACGTAATTTTAACGGCTATTAGAATGTATACAATGATGTATACGTAATTTTAACGGCTATTAGAATGTAAACAATGATGTATACGTAATTTTAACGGCTATTAGAATGTACACAATGATGTTTACGTAATTTTAACGGCTATTAGAATGTACACAATGATGTATACGTAATTTTAACGGCTATTAGAATGTACACAATGATGTTTACGTAATTTTAACGGCTATTAGAATGTACACAATGATGTATACGTAATTTTAACGGCTATTAGAATGTACACAATGATGTATACGTAATTTTAACGGCTATTAGAATGTACACAATGAAGTTTACAATATTAAGAAGGTTAATAGATCTTCTTAATTTTAGTAATGAGATTGCGTGTTTGTATTTAATTCGAGTGCAATGTGGGGCTACTAGAAATAAATGTACATACTGTTTTATGATTTGACTTAATATAGTTTAACCACTTATATTTGCTGTCAAAAATTGCATGCCGAGGCTGTTGGCCTAGGTGTCACGAGGCCAGCGAGGGACGGGGTCGGCAACCGAAGCGTGCAGAGGTTTCCCCTAGTTCCAGAAATTAGGCGTCTGCGTGGTATATTAAATCCAGCGAACAAGTTTTGTATCTTCCCAGTTGCTAATATTGCAGTTGTTTAACAAAGCTATACGGATCATAAAGTTGCACAAAGGCATTTCCCTCGGCAGTTGGCACCAACAACGCGTGTCTGTCGCGATAATAGAGGGTCACGGACAACTGACAACTGTACACGGACATCTTGTACTTATGGTTCGTTTGTACCACGTTGAATCAATGAAAGCACTGTGTGTGTGGTGTTTATTTTGTATTTTTATATTTATGCATTTTAATTTATTATTTAATTATTTTATATTGGTGGTGCAGTGCTGTAACCCAGCCACTTGGTGAAAAATTGTTTGGGAGATTGTAGACGATAGCTTCCATGCTCGGTCCTCTTAATACCGACACGAAATCAGTTCATTGATTGCTATTGACTTAAAAAAAGTCATAGCAAAAAAAATTGACTATTTAGACACTACTAGAGAAGTCTGGGGTGTCCGTGTTGGGTGCTAGTCAGGGTCCGAATGTTGTGTAGTGAAGAGAACTGAGTGTCAGACTTGTTAATTAGCTGAAAATCAAACCGACACAACGTGGTTCGGATTCCACGTAAAGCTGTAGCTCTCATAGTTGCCCTGGCTATTGGGCTATTAATAAATAGTCCTTTCTGAGCTAAGTTGAACTCAGATAGTAACAATGACTACAATTACTCATCTATAATCATCACACTCACTCACTCCTCATTTTCCTTCCTCATTTTGCACTTTAGAAGAAGAAAAACGTGACCCTAGCTCAGTGGCGGATCGAGAGAGGGGCTAGGTGGCTATAGCCACCCCCCTTTGGGTGTCAAATTCACACTGGATAAAACAGTGGATTATTAAACAATTTTAATTGTTTAAATAAAATAATAACGATATTATGCTGTGAACAATCTGGATAAATTTGTAAAATAGAAAATAAAAGTATTAATTAATATTTAGAAAATGTTAACCTGTGGCCAACCCATAAATAAATAGGCAGCCGTATTAATTCATAAAGTATTACAACACCGCATTATGTGTTGTAAAGTCCCCCCACTGATAAAGCAAGTAAATATGTAGAATAAATAAATAATTTGATGCCTGTTTAAAGTTTATATTGTTTTTCTGTTCACTAACTCCTCTCAGTAGCGTAAAATGTACATTAACAGAAATCATCACCTGTATAGTGGATGGAGTGGAGAGCTGAGGGAGGTTGTAAGTCCTCTTTTGGTAAAAGTGAATACCCTACTATAACAAATCTATGAATGATGGTTGAGAATTTGTGATTTTTACTTTATCCCATATGCGTTAGCATAGAGAAAGTATTGTGATCTTTAAAAAAACATGTTTTACAAGTTGGTCTGAAAATCCAATTTATGGCCCCCTGAACCAAAAAAACTGGGTTTTCGAAAAAAAAAGTTGGTGTCTGTCCGTATGTGTGTCTGTCTGTGTGTATGTGCAGTTCACCGGATACCAAACGGATGGATAAATTGTTATGAAATTTTGTATGTAGGTGTTTTTAGCCAATATCTCCAGACTATTTTTTCACACTTTAGTTTTTTTTAGTGGGCAAAAACATAAAAAATGGAATTTTCCAAAAAAACGGCTCTAACGATTTTGATTAAATTTTCAGGAAAGATGTAAGTTACAATTTAAAATATTTTAGTCAAAATTTGACTCTTACTTGTCCCTAACTTCACTAGTTTTTTAGTTATGGCAAAAAAAAACATATTTGGGAATCAAACTGGTAATTTTCAAAGTTTTTATTTTTTTGTGTTTAATATGGGGAAAAGTTTGTTCCAATTCTTTGGAACCATTTATTTTATATGTTAAACATATTTAAATCTTATTAATCTTAACAATTATTACAAAGCAAAACGATTTTTCCTGTTATAAGTGAATTCAATAAAATGCAATCTCCCCCTTAAAATATTCATTTATCAAGTAAGTTTTGTTTGTATATACAAAAATATATACACTTTTACATCTAAATTCCGTCACTGACGTACAGACAGGTTTCTTGTGTATTGTACAGGTGTCTTGAGCGCAGTGAGCGTTGGGGTTGGCACGCGAAGTGTGTAGGGGTGTCCCCTAGTTACATATAATTATGGGTTTACTGCAAAGTGATTCTATTGTATTGTGAGGTTTTAGAACAACAATATATTATTACTAGTTTATATCTATATTAGGGCTATACAAATAAAGCTCTGACGTATATAAGGGTACGTTTAGGATAGTTTAGGATTGCCCGAGCGTGTAAACAAAATTTAAATCGCATTTTGATCTTAGCTATTTTGTTAATGGCTGTGCAATGTTTTTTTTTTTATTTTGTAAATACAGTTTAAATAGGTTTAATTTAACATTATTACAATACTGATCAGTTATTAATTCCATTAAGCGATATGTTTTAATTGTAAATTTTCTTGGTTTGTTTGTTTATGACTGTGTAATGTTTTTTTTTTCTTTTGTAAATACATGATTCTAGTTTTATTTATGTAGTACTAGGGGACACCCCTGCACGCTTCGCGTGCCAACCCCGACGCTCGCTACGCTCGATACACCTCGGCCTTCGGCCTCGGCATGTAACTATTCAATACAAAAATCGGTATATTAACTATATAACGTAAAATTACAATATTACATTTCGGTACAGTATCTCACTCACACTAATTGCTTTGCCACCTATTTAGCCTATTTCAAGAGTGTTCATTTCATTTATTTTTGTTTAACAGCTGAAGATTAAACTCATAGTAAAATATTAAATAGTATTATGTCAAACATTCAAAATAGACATGTTTATTTATTTACAAAACAGCTGTTATTAATTTACTTAAATCAACCCAATGTTATCCTTATGGACCAATCTTTTAAGGGTGCTTTATACCCCTTAGGAGTACTTTATCAAGATGAAAATACTTTAGTTGTCCTATTTAAGTTCTAAAGAAACAGTGTACAAAATTTCAGCTCTCTACCTACATGGGAAGTTGGAGAATTAGTGATGAGTGAGTCAATCAGTGAGGGCTTTGCCTTTTATATATATATAGATTATCGCATGTAACAGATGTTTATGCTGGTGTAAATATTGCGTACTGTATTACTGTAGTCTGTGCTCACAGCCAGTGACAGCTGGACATAGGTAAGGAGTGAAGAGCATTAGCGTGTTTTCATTCTTTAAAAACTATGAAAACATTAGCTGACTCAAACAGTTGTCTTAAAGAAGAGTTAAATATCTATTATTAATATCAGCTGATGTTTATTATTGTAATATTATTCAGTCAATATTTTTAGCGTGGATTAATAAAAAAAGTCCATTTTTTAAATTGAAAAACATTTTTTTAAACAAATAAACATAAACGGGCGTGTTTGGGAATGAAAGTTCATAGTTACTCGTACAAATAGCTTTAGAACAAAACTGATATAAACCATCAAGACGTCCACAGTGTTTGGATAAATATTTATTATATTATATAGTTCTTTTTCATGCTTAAAAATACAAACACAATTTCAATTCGTCTTGTTAACAATATGTGAATGGATATAAATAACTCCCATCTGTTTAACTGGATAAGTGGATACAAAGCAGAATGTAACATAAAGGGAGAGAGAGGAAAATTCACCGAATGACGTGGGCGTGTCTCCCTCCCCCTCTCCACAGTATCAAATTAACCCAGGAGTCAGTTTAAGTAATTGGCGGATCGTTATCACAGCTGTTGTTATCTCTTAAATCAGCTGGTGGTCCCAACAGCTGACCAGTCCAGTGTCGCGCACTAGTGGCAGTTGGCAAGACTACTTACAGTGTACTCCTCACTCTCACACGAAGACATGGCCATACTACAGTCAACATTCGGAGCTCTCTTCGCACTTGTTTGTTTCGTTCACACAGGTAATTAATTTAGAACAAATACATTCTATTCCTAAAGATAAGATACAATTATTTTTTTATGAGAACTTATTGATAAAACGAATGTTTTTCATTTTTTAACTCAAAAAGAGATTATATTATTTACTTTACATCTTAAATATTAAAGGTTTTAGTTAGTGAATTCTGAAAAGAATATGCTAATTTGCACGTTCTCTTTACAAACATGCCACTGCAAATACTTACTTAGAACTAGTTACGCAATCAAACAATTCAGTACCATTTTATAAAAGTGGCAAATCAAGTTCATAGTCAAAAGATCATTACTTTATCAATAGTTTTACAATAATTATAGAACTGTAAAATGTAATTCCATCACATTGTTTCAGTTCTCACTAGATAGCTTTTATATAGACATTGTTCTTTAGTTTATCTGTCAAGACATTTTAATTAAATTTACCAGATTTGGTTAGTGTGATTTTTTAATATTTATTTTTATTATTGTAAATTAAAACTAAAGTTAATTGATCTTTAGAATTTTTATAAATTACATTATTCAAACTCTGTGTTTAGTAGGGCCTAAGTGTGGTTTGGATGGAAATGTATTTAATATTAATGCCGTAAATCAATAGCCCTTGTGGTTAGTTTAAATAATTTGTTTCCAAAATCAGTAGCATTTTTTATTTGTTTATAGACGTTGTTTGGAATAATTATGGTCCAAACGAACTTAGGCATTTTTAATTTTTATTTATTTGAATTCAGAATGTCCCGTAAGCAGGCAGACAAACTCCAGGAAGTTATTCCGCAGGTCAAAATAAACCAAAAATGTCATGTAAACGTTAGGTCTATCTCACTCCGCTTTCCGTCCGTCTGTTTGTATGTAGCTTTTACAAAAAGCCTAATAGGCCTATCTCATAAATGAAATCATGAAACTTAGTATGGATTTTGTTCTTAGTAGTTTAAACAGTTCTTAAAATCTTAATTTTCGTATACCAGCCATTTAAAATAAGTCGGCACTTAAAATTTGTAAAACTAAATAACTTAAACACATTAAATTCTAGTAAAAAAAACTTTAAGGGACTAAAATGTTTAGAAATTTAGTCCCACAGATTAAAGTATAAGATCTAACAACTTATAGCATAGAAATTAAAGTTGTTTTCTTTAATAACGGGATTTTTTCGGCCAGAAGCCTCTTTTATTTAATATAATTTCAATTTATCAGTTAATAGTTGTTCGGTCTTTAAAATATTTGGTGTTACCAAATCATATAGAAATTTGGTAATTGTTGTGGTACCAAAATTTTAAATATTTTTGTAACAGCTTTTTACTTGATTATACAGTTTTTGGGTTATTAATTTTTACAAATTTTTAAATCGCCCCATTTTTAAAAGAACTTGTGAACGGCAATTGAAATTTTAAGAAATGTGTTAACTACTAAGAACAAGATCCATACTCGGTTTCATGTTTTTATCTTAAGTAACTCCTGAGATGTTTTCTTTAATTCATTAATTTGTATACAAAATATTAAGTAAAAAAGGAAATAAAAATAATACAGAAAATATATGTTGTTTATTATTTTTTTTATAGTAATTATCAATATTGTTAAGTTACAATGTTATTACAAAAGATATTACGCTTAAAAAACGAAGTACAGATAGATGGAACACGGAGTGGGATAGTCGTTAAGTAACATATGCGTTAATGTTACATTATTTGAACATATGTACAAATGACATTTTTTATTTGTTTTGACCTATGGAATTACCTCCTGAAATTTGGCTGCCTATTTACGGGACACCCTGCACTGTGGCGTTTTTAACATGCCTAAGGAGCATTACAAACCACTTTAGGAAATGTGGACCTTCCGGGGTTTGTCATTAGTTTTGGAAGCAGAGGTGCTAAACAAAAGGTCTACATTTTTGGACAATCTTAACAACCCTAAATTTAGCCCTGATTTTTCGGACCTCCAGGGCTTTAAACCTATACCAAGATGGCTACCCCTACCACTGAATACTCAGTCAAGAGAAAGATATATATAAAACTTAGGTTTGTAACAACTAACCTCGTTTTTTTACTTTCTCCAATATGCGTTAGCATAGAGAATGTATTGTGATTATCCAAAAATATTTTTTTACAAGTAGGTCAAAACTCCATTTTAGGGTCCTCTGAACCCAAAAAGTGTTTTTTTTTCGAAAAAAAGGTGTCTGTCCGTATACATGTGTCTGAGTGTAGACTATATGTGATTCGATGGAGACCAAACGGATGGATCAATTTTTATAACATTTGGTATGTCGGTGTATTTAGACAATATCTGCAGACTATTGTTTCAATTTAAAAAACTTAGTTTATTTTTATGGTAAAAAACATACAACAATGGAATTTTTTCAAAAAAGGCTTTTAACGATTTTGAGTGGTCATGCAAATGTTAAGTGGTATTATTTATTTTTCTTCTGGTTCTTTTTACTTTCTCCCATTTGCGTCAGCATAAAGTATTGTGATCCTAAAAAAATTACAAGTTGATATAAAAATCAATTTTAGAGTCCCCTGAACCCAAAAAACTGTTTTTTCGAAAACAATGTTTGTGTCTGTCCATATGTGTGTCTGTGCAGTTATCTGGAGATGAAACGGATGGATACATTTTTATGAAATTTGGCATATAAGTGTATTTGGCCAATATCACCAGACTATTTTTTTCACTGTTTTTAAATTTCACTTTTTTTATTTTTATGGGAAAAACACACAAAAATGAAAATTCTCATAAACGACTCTAACGATGTTGATCAACGTTTCAGAAAAGAGTTATTTACAATTTAAAATCTTTTAGTAAAAACCGCATGTCTCTAACTTGACTACTTTTTTAGTTATAAAAACATATTTGAGAATCAAACTGGTAATTTTCAAAGTTTTGATTTTTTAGTGTTTAATATGGGGGAACGTTTGTGCCAATTCGTTGGAACCATTTATTCCAATTATGTCATGTACAAATAGATTTTAAAACTGTTTGTTATAACCTGAACAACTACTTATACTAAAGAATAAAAATCATACGAGATTCAACTGAATTATTTTAGTAAATCAAAAGTAATCAATTGTTGAAAACTGATATAATTTAACGTATATTCTAGTTTTAATCGTATCAAACAACTTGGCCGGAAGTCGCCTTGTTACTTAGTATGCTGGCCGCTCCTACAGACCTTAACAGTTTCCTGTTGGTCCAAGATTGAAAAATTGCTCCATAACCACTTACATCTTGTGTACTTAACCTTTTAAATGTAGGTGTTTCCATTCAATATCTCCACCTCACGGTTGGTTGTTTGTATTTCCCGGTAAACAACTGCTGTTAGTGTTGGCTAAGATTAATAATGTAGAAGAAAAACTCCTTTGTTAGAAAGGTTGACTATAGTAAATTTGCAATTCATGGATTGGCTATTTTTTATCGTTTTGTGAATCAAGAATGATTTACTGTCGTAAAACTATTTACATAGACGATCGTCAAAATATCAGGAGTATAACAATGATGTGAATGTGATAAAATAAACTAATTTAAATAAATAAAAACATTTTCTTTTAAAAAAGAAAAATACTCCTGGACACTATAATACTCATTTCTCATTAAATATGACTTTCATCTGCATTTAAACTTATCAACCTCAATTTCACATCATAAATCAGAAAGCAAGGCGTGACAGTAATAGCAATTATGCACGCGAGATTTTAAAGGCGTATGATCGTATTATGTATACAGGGTGTATATTATGTCTGGAAACACCTAAATATATTCTTTATTAATCAAAATATAAAATAGAAACCTTTTACAGTCGTGATAGGGATTGGGCACCTACTTTTTGGAACAATGTTTTGTCATTTCACACTAACGTGGGACGTCCTGTTGAGAGTATAGTCAATATAGTGTACCTTGCGATAGATCGTATTAAAGGTACAGTAATAGTTTACAGGAACGAATACCACAAACCGCATCTCTAAGGAATCACTCTTTCAAAAAATGAAACTCTTGGAATAGTGAAATTTACCTGATTTTTAACTTGATTATTACCACATAATGTGTTATATGTTTTTAAGTTTAATTTAAATAAAACAAAACATTCATTTTACGCTGGTTTTATATTACTAATGTGATAGGTGTTATTACAATATAATTGTGTAAATAATGATTTTACACTAAAATTTATTTATGATGCTAGAAAAGGCTTAATACTAACCTTTTAGCACTATTTGGCGTATCAGTGAATGTTTGAACTGTCTTCCTTATTCAGTTTTACAATGAAGTTAAAATGAAATTGTTCAACATCAGCAAATTTTCAATGCTCAAAGTGCTATATTTTCTGATTGAGTGATTTCTTAGAGATGCGGTTTGTGGCATTCAATTCAGTGAACTCTTACCTTTAAAGTGATGTATCACAATGTATAGACTCCTATAAAGAATATTGACAATACCCTCGACAGGACGTCCCTCGTTAGTGTGAGATGACAAAATATTATCCCTAAAAGTAGGTGTTCAACCCTTATTACGGCTGGAAAAGGTTTAAAATTAATATTTTAATTAGAAAAGAATATATTCGGGGTTTTCCAAACATAATATACACCGTGTATTTGAAAAACGCTTAAATTTAAGGTTTGTATTTATTGTCTAAACGCAAATTTCAATACAGTACTCCTACTAGTGGTAGCTGTAACACCAAGAACGAATGTAATTCCGAATTGGCCAAATTAAGTCTAACCACTCCAAACCACAGCAACGTTTCCAGTAATTATTACGTAGCAACGTCTAACCTTTGGAGCCACTAATTAAAAGCCATGTCAATACCTTGTTTGCTTCAGACGGATTCGTGCTCATTTCTACTTTGAAAATATCCGTTCTAATAAAAAATTTACTGTTTAGTAAATTCTGAGTTTCTCAATTTATACTCAACCACTTCGAATTTAAAGAGCAAATATTATTTTATTTGAGCATAACGTATTCTTATTTTTATTTCTTAAGACGCCGATCGTCAAAATATGGGAAAATATGGATTTCGAATGAGTGTAGATGAGCGAATGTAGTCATTGTTACAAACTTAGGTCGACTATTACTTAGAAAGTATTTTTAATTAATTGCCCAATTACAAATGAACAGCCGGCGGTTATCAGCTGATCCCTTCTCAAAATGTATTACGACTCTGATTGGGATCGAACTGAGAACCGTTAGCTTATGAAGCAGAAATTTAACCAACTACTCTACCGACCAATTAAGTTTGTGATACACCTCCAAAACAATTAGCTTGTCCCCGACATTTGGACGCCCGTCCTTTCTCCGTCCTTCCCTACAGGAGCATTAGAGCCGCTTAGGAGCTGCTTATTTATTGATTCTGTAAATAAATCCTCGCGCACACTTGACCAAGTAAAACCAACCCACCGTTCTAACACACGTGATTATTAAGATTCGACTCACCCTCAGTTGACACAAGAGTTTTGCAGATAATGGTTTGAAACGAGTCGTATAATAATAGACATTTCAACTAATTAAGATTAATCTACACATCCTCCTTTACTGAGCATCGCCCAAACAACTTCAATATAAACTGACTTCATTTTATTTGTAATAATACTGAAAAGCTGATACAACTAGGGGTGGTGGCAACGATACATCGATATATCGGAAATATTGAATTTTTCGATATATTAGTATCAATATTTTCTTTCGGTGATATCGCGAATATCGTTATTTTGGATATATCACTAAATATTGACGTTATTCTCTCCTCAAAATCATCACGATTAAAAAAAAAACACTTACATAGCCTCTTATGCGTACAAAACATGCATTGAAATAATAAAGTATCTTTATTTAGTATTTTTTGCAGGAGGTTTACGCACTAAAATGTAGATTATTATAGACCAGTGGATGGGAGGGCTGGGAGGTAGCGATCCTATACCAATGGATCCACAGACCACAACTGTTTCGAGTAGATACATGTATTTAATTTTTATATTGGGTAGGTTATTCTAAACAGGAACAGCAAAACATGAGTATATCTTTGGTCATGATATAAGAGTTCGTGCATAATTGTATACAAATAAATCATTTACAACCGGGTTACCGATATATCGATACTATCGTTATATCGATAATTTGTTTGCGATATATCGAGAATTCGACATATACGTTGAAAATATTTTCCATCCCTAGATATAACACAAAAAATATCATTGATTTTAATATGCCATCAACACCCCCCTCCCCAATCAGGCCCTCTTTATCTAAATGTATTCAAACTTGAAACACTCATGAAAGTAACACTTGCATTGTTGATGCGTCACACATAATATTTATCTGTTACCTTAAGCCATATTATCAGTAAAAGTAGTAATTAAGTAAAGCGCTCGTCAAACGATATCTGAAGTGCGACGTAGTTTACACTCCTACCCCGTTTAAAATGAAAGCCTCTGGTCGATCGTGTGATAATAATCATTTGTAATAAAATGGATTTACAAAGAGAATTGGACAACTGTGGCGTAGTTGTGGTGGTTGAAAATAAAAACTTATGGTGAAATTCAATAATAAATTATTATTGAAAAATTAAAAATTGAAAAAATAATCCAAGCATCTTAAAAACCTTCAATAATAAAATTCTTAGGCAGTTGAATGTACAGTTTTGATATATTGAAGTTCAGACAGAGAAACAGGACAGATATTTTAAAATTATTTTATGACTAACTAGGGGACACCCGACGCTCACTGCGCTCGATACAACTCGGCCTTCGGCCCCAGCATGTGGGTTTTGACTACAAATAATAGTAGTTTAACTGCATAACGTAAAGTCATAATATTTAATTTATTTACAATATCTCACTCACACTACTTGCATTGCTACCTATTTATTAATATAAATACCTAATTATATTACTTATATATTTGTATTTAATTGTATATAGTTAATACTGACTTTGTAAATTATTTAGTTATATACTCAATGTATAATATTGACTTGGCAAATGCAATATATATTGTCATTTGAGCCCAATAAATGATTGATTGACAGCCTATTTCAAATGTGTTAATTTCATTTGTTTTTGTTTAACACCAGAAAATTAATCTCAGAGTATAATTCTTTTACTTTTTTCCATATGCGTTTCAGTTGGTCTAAAAATCCATTTTAGGGTCCTCTCAACTCAAAAAATTGTTTTTTTCGAAAAAAATGTTGATGTCTGTCCATATGTGTGTATGTGCAGTTCGTTGGAGACCAAACGGATGGATCAATTTTTATGGAATTGGTATGTAGGTGTAGTTAGCCAATATCTCCTAACCATTTTTGTACTTTTTCGAAATTTTAGTTTTTATCTTTATGGGCAAATAAAAGCAAAAATGAAATTTCCTCAAAAACGGCTCGATTACGATTAAATTTGTAGGAAAGATTTAAATTACAATATAAAATATTTTAATAAAACCGCATGTCTCTACCTGTCTAGTTTTTGAGTTATGACAAAAAACATGTTTGGGAATCAAACTGGTAATGTTCAAAGTTTTTATTTTTTAGTGTGTAATATGGGGGAAAGTTTGTGCAAGTTCTCTGGAACAATTTATTTATTTCACAACTAATATGTATAGTTTGTATACTAAACCCACATAAACATCTATAGCGTTAGAAATATTTTAAAAATAAATAATGTACTATTATTGGAAAGAACCACCGTTATATCAACTCGTAACTACTGGAACCCATACAAAACCTTACTACTCTCAATAATTATTACTTTTTTTACATTTCCTGTACGCATTATTTTTATTCCATTTATTATAGTTAATTAACGGTCAACATTATATTTTAAAATGTATATTCGTTCAAGTCACTCACGCACAAGTTTTTACTTTCACAAGTCAAAATTTAGGCAATTTCCGCAACTCAAAATAAGCCTAAAACGACGATTAATGTAATAAAAATATGTAAGTTCAATAAACAGACTAAAACCGTAAACTAATTAAGTTAGATAAATTGCGGAGTATAATAAAAACGACACCGCAGAATTAGCATGTTTGAACTGAATGTAAGTGAATTCACGTCACATTCACTTGCTTGAATAGTCATTGAACTCCATATTGTTCTTTTATGGTAATCATAAAAGAGCAGATTGTTCTTCTAATAATTGATGTATGTGTGAATGTAAAAGTGTGACAACCAAACTCTATTGCAATGCATGTAACATTTTTCATGCAATAACAAAATTATCATTTTTTTCAAGCTGGTGGTCTTTGATTTGTATGAACCAAAGTTCTGTAAGTCTATCATACTAAGTATTTACCTCTTTATTTTATTTTATCTACCTCTTTTAAATGGGGTGATTCGGTCCACGAAAAATGCATTCTCTCTGTAATAATAATCGTACCGTAACAGTTGAACTGTCATGTGATTTGCGAATAACCGTTCTAGTGGACCATAAGTTGATTTTTGTTTAATACATTTTTTTTCTCTTAAATATAAGGAAAGAAACCTTAAACGTAATTCTAGAAATGTTTTAAGTTAAAAAACTCATAATATCAATGCACTTTCCATTAGAATAGACTTTTATTAATCACACTAGGGGATACCCCTGCACGCTTCGCGTGCCAACCACATAACTCACTACGCTCGTGAAGTAAGCTCGGCCTGCGGCCTCGCCTGGAACTCTGCTTTTAGTTCCTTTGTAAAACTCGGCCTGTTACCTCGCGGAAGAAAGTTCGGCCTCACCAAGGAACTCACACCAACAGTCACATTTGTGGATCTCGGCATGTCGCTTTGTATCGGCCTACTGCCTCGCCAGGATTGTTTACCAGTATGACCATAAATTTTGGTTTTCGGGACAGTGGAGCCCCTAAACATAGTCTTTTCTAAAATCTGATGGCAAATTGGTATCTAATAGAAGAATGGCTTTAATTTGATAACTCACTTGGGCGTTTTATTTTAGTATTGCCCTTTTTCTGGTTTTAGGAGATTTTATTTTGTTTTGGGGGCATATACCGGTTATTATTTGCCCTTTTCAAAATATGATGGTATATATGGATTCAGGTAGAAAATAGCTTTAAAGTGATACCCCACTTGAGTAGATAAGATTTTTACATTTTCAAAAATGTCAGTTTTTTAGTCCCCAATATTCCACATTTTTAAATGTTCAAGCTGAAATTAATTTATAAGGTGCGCTTTTGTTAAACGTGAAGAACTGTAAAGGTTTGACAAATTTACTCAACATTTTTCTGGAGTTAGGTTATAAAAACGACTTTTTTGTGATTTTCCCATATGAAATACATTGGGGCAGTTTTGGAATAAAAAAGAGGTCACCATCCTGTTTACGAGTGAAAAAAGTAAACTTTTGTGAATTTTCCTGGAGGTTTCAGACCGAGATCTTCAATTCAAGTATACACTTTATGGGAGTAAGACGCCGGGAAGTGCCTCAACATTTAGTGTCAGTCAGTCACTACTTCGAGCTTTATAGTATATAGACAGTGTTCACTATAACTCATTATGGGCCTAATAATAAACATGGACCGTACAGTTGAAATAGAAAAGTATATTTTAACCCAATTATGGTATAATGGTAAGACTACTATAGGGCTATAGACTTCCCAGAGCCAAGATAAATTTGGTAGTTTGGAAAACGGCCACCTGAAGAAGAAAAACGGGAATAAATTTTATTAAAAAGAATGTCGTTAAAATAAATTTACCCGTATATATTTCAAATAAGTTTCAGGACCAATCAACATAATTTTCAAATAGTAGGGCTCCACCTTATAGGGAGATCGCCCAAGAACATTACAAAGATCTGAGCCTTGAAGACGCTTATTAATTCTTGTGCGTCATAGATTCATTAATTGCCATAGTTCATACTAGGGTTCAGCTCCCGCAACTTCCTGTCAAAGCAACTCATTATTCTGACTATCCTTTATTTTACGTATATATTGTGATTGCAGTTTTAATCCCATTCAAATTTGTTATAAACAGTAATTTATCACGTTAAGATTATTAACTAACAAGTATATCTTGTTTATTTAAAAATAAGTGCTGTGTAAAACAAAACCCCTTTGCATCACTGCAATTGGCTAGACAGGCAAATAGTTATATTCTTGGATATACATATGTATATGTTCCCCCATCTGAACAAAGAGTTATGAGAACAGCTAGCAAAATTTAACATAATATGTGCGAGCTCATACATAACAAATATTTTAGCTAACATTAAGCAAGTAATTTGTTCCTAACAACAATGGGGAAGTATTGTTATCACAGCGGTGTTTTGTTAAATACAAGAATGTCATTAAGTAACATAAATGTTTGGGTTTATACCTAAATACAGTAAGTGAAACCTGCAGGTAATTTGTTCACCCCTTACTAGAGTTACCATACATCCTTATTTTGTGCGGACAGTTTGAAATTCGAGGCTGATGGCCATGTTCGTAAAAGCATCTTTAGTAGAATAGTCACCTCTTATTCTTACGTAAATCCCAATCTTGAGTAGGAGATGCCATAAGTATTTATGTAGCTCTCAATCATGTCTTTAAGGACCTGCCATAAGTATTTATGTAGCTCTCAATCTTGTCTTTAAGAAGATGCCATAAGTATTTATGTCGCTCTCAATAGAGTATTTAAGGAAATGCCATCAGTACTTATATAACTCTCAATCATGTCTTTAAGGACCTGCCATAAGTATTTATGTCGCTCTCAATATTTTCTTTAAAGAGATGCCATCAGTACTTATGTAACTAAATCTTGTCTTTAAGGAGATGCCATAAGTATTTATGTAGCTCTCAATATTTTCTTTAAAGAGATGCCATAACTACTTATGTAACTCAATCTTGTCTTTAAGGAGCTGCCGTAAGTATTTATGTAGCTCTCAATATTTTCTTTAAAGAGATGCAATCAGTACTTATGTAATTCAATCTTGTCTTTAAGGAGATGCCATAAGTATTTATGTAGCTCTCAATACTGTTTTTAAAGAGATGCCATAATTATTTATGTAGCTCTCAATATTGTCTTTAAAGTGATGCCATAAGTATTTATGTAGCTCTCAATCTTGTCTTTAAGGAGCTGCCATAAGTATTTATGTAGCTCTCAATATTGTCTTTAAAGAGATGCCATCAGTACTTATGTGACTCAATCTTGTCTTTAAGGAGATGCCATCAGTATTTATATAACTCTCAATCATAGCTACAATCATGTAGCTCTCAGTCTTGTCTTTAAGGAGATGCCATCAGTACTTATGTACCTCTCAATCTTGTCTTTAAGGAGATGCCATCAGTACCCATGTAGCTCTCTATCTTGTCTTTAAGGAGCTGCCATCAGTGCCTATTTAGCTCTCAATCTTGTTTTTAAGGAGTTGCCATCTGTACCAATGTAGCTCTCAATCTTGTCTTTAAGGAGATGCCATCATTACCTATGTAGTTCTCAATCTTGTCTTTAAGAAGATGCCATCAGTAGTTATATAACTCTTAATCTTGTCTTTAAGGAGAAGCCATCAGTACTTATATAACTCTTAATCTTGTCTTTAAGGAGCAGCTATCAGTACCTATTTAGCTCTCAATCTTGCCTTTAAGGAGATGCCATCAGTACCTATGTACCTCTCAGTCTAGTATTTAAGAAGATGCCATCTGTACCTATGTAGCTCTCAATCTTGTCTTTAAGGAGATGCCATCAGTACCCATGTAGTTCTCAGTCTTGTCTTTAAGGAGATACCATCAGTACTTATATAACTCTTAATCTTGTCTTTAAGGAAATGCCATCAGTACTTATATAACTCTTAATCTTGTCTTTAAGGAAATGCCATCAGTACTTATATAACTCTTAATCTTGTCTTTAAGGAGATGCCATCAGTACTTATATAACTCTTAATCTTATCTTTATGGAGATGCCATCAGTACTTATATAACTCTTAATCTTGTCTTTAAGGAGATGCCATCAGTACTTATATAACTCTTAATCTTGTCTTTAAGGAGCTGCCATCAGTACCTATTTAGCTCTCAAACTTGTCTTTAAGGAGATGCCATCATTACCTATGTAGCTTCTAGTCTTGTCTTTAAGGAGATGCCATCAGTACCTATGTAGCTCTCAATCTTGTCTTTAAGGAGATGCCATCAGTACTTATATAACTCTTAATCTTGTCTTTAAGGAGATGCCATTAAGTGCTACGACTGTAACAGCTACAATGATACCCGCTGTGCCATGGAGAAGCCTCCAGAGGAGTTGATAAAGAACTGCTCCGACAAGGACACGGAGAAGGTCAAGTACACTATGTGCCGGAAAATCACACAGACCATCGAGTTTGAAGTCAATGGACGTGAGTAAAATAATATTAACCTCCATTTTATTTTGCTCCATTTTAAGTATTCTCTAATAACGACCAACCATTAAATGTAGTAAGTTAGCCTTGTTTCACAGAATCGATTTGTTTTTTAAGGGTAGAGTTATTTATGTAAAAAGTAGCATTGACTATAAAAACAAACACTAGAAGAGCGTTGTTTCCATAGACAATGATAAGAGCCATCTTTGTAGCATAACAAAATGTATTAACAGTTACATTGAATGAATAGCAGTTACATTTTTATTTCATTATATAATCGTCATGCATCCTATTACTGTAAAATTAAAGTAGCTTTACATGAAAATATTACATGCTCAGAATTTATCTAAATTATTATACTGTAAAACATATTTAAACATACATAGCACAGTCTAAGAAACAGTTGCTCGGCTTTTTCTTGAGAAAAATGCCAACTGGTTGACGATAGCGATCCTAGTGGTCGTAAAGCAGAGCTACGGCACCTCCCCGCCAGATAGCATGGCGGTCTACTTATCTATATTTATAAAAGAGGATGTTTGTATATATATATATATATGTTTGAAGTTTATGCGCTGCCAAACTATCCAACCGATCGCCATGAAACTTTAGGATGTTGTCCTGTATACTCCCGAGATGGTTTCTGTGAAGTTTGATGCAGATCCGTCCGAAGGGTCCCGCCCCACGGGCTCCTAAAGATTCCATGTTATTCAAATGGAGAATCTGAATTGTTTACAAAAAACATATGACTATGTGGTTTAATGTAGTTTCACATGCCATAAGCAGATTGAAGTTCTCACAACAACAGTACTGTATATGTTTTGATTTATTGTAGTTCTACATTTCACCTTGAGAGTGTAGCACACACTACTTCAAGTATTTCCCACCAAGAGGAGATCAAGAATTAGACCTTCGTTGTATTTACATTTTGTTCCCAGTTCAAATACTACATTATATTCATTCGACTGATGGGGTGCGTAGGCCTGCACCCGGTAGGTCTTAATTATTATATATCCATTATTATATATAATTCAATAGTAGTAAATTATATATTACATTAGCTGTTCTAAATTGGATATTAGATTAAATAATGATTTTAATAATAGTGGAAAAATGCAGTGTAAAGTGAAAGCTTGCTACACATTTCGATTATATAATAAAACTAAATATTATGGCCAGCGAAGCGGACGGGTACAGCTAGTGTTCCTATAAAATTGATTGAGTGTAAATATTCAAATCAAATAAGCCAGCAGGACATTTCTCAGCGTCCATCAATTAAAAATACCAATTACACTTAGATTTTTTTAATTACAGAGTTAAATTATTTAAATATATTAATAAATGGACTCAAAATTGTTGATTGTTGTCAATCAAGTTATTTTCTGACAGCTTTTAAATTGATTTGAAATCCGTTAGACGTAAGATGTTTTTCATGGTTTCAGATGTTCTAGTAATTTTCTTAATATTTTCTATTAAATTTAGTACTAGTTTATTGCCATATGTGTTTCTTGGTGTTCACTAACTAAATGCTCCTCATGAGTCACGTTAATGGAACTTATGCCAGGTGCTTCACATACTACCATGTTTATGAGCTGGTTTGATCCACAGAAAATACTCAACATTGATAGTACATGTTTTGAGATTGCAAATTGTCTGAGTATTGACAATGTTTCTTTTGGCTGTATATAGGGTCCATTGATTCATTCAAGCCTCTTTCAATTTTTAACAATGGCTCATGTTAACATATGGACTTTAAAAAAAATGTTTTTTTAACGATCCACTGCGTCTGAGCTGAGCGGTGAGCCAGTCATAAATGGCAGATATAATATAGTGAGTGATAGGGTTTGTTGATAATATGAAAATTAGTTTAGGGGGTGGGAGCGCAGTAGTAAGTCACTCACCTCCAGAGCTTTCTGTCTGGAGCTCGACTCAGAAGGTGGCGGGAGGTAAAATTGCACCATATTCTACCGGTGTTGACCAAGCACCGTGAGGCACTAACGAATCCTGATGACGAACGTTGGAACTAAGAGGTCTGAAACTGACGTACTGATCTCTCATCGCCAAGCTTAAGAGGGCTCTAAACCCCCGCGCTGAGAAGCGTAAAAACTGCTTTGCAGTCCAAGATACTGCTTTTATTTACTGTCGTAAAATTATAAATGAAATACAGTATCTATTTAAAGATAAAAACGTTTTTTACTAGAATCGCTTTTTAAAATTTTAAAATTTTTCTTTATTTTGATTTGATAGGTTATTGAAGTTACCCAATATTCAAACAAGTGCCAAAATTAAACTATAAGTGTTATCAAAATATTAAAAAGCTATTATACTTATTCATTTATCTTGTTTCTATTTAGTTTTGGCGTTAGATCGATTAAAGGTTTAGCCGCAGTCCAGCACGAGGGGTCCATGTTTAAATTATTATTATTAAAATATGTAGTCTTATTTTTTATTGACTCGACATAATAATTGCACTGTTGTTCCATTACAGTGCAGCCTGACACAAGAGTGATTCGCAGCTGTGGCTGGGACGAGTCCAACTACAAGGGGAGGTGTTACCAGCGGTCCGGGTTCGGTGGTAGGCAAGAGGTGTGCTCCTGCACGACGGACGTCTGCAACGACGCTCCCACCCTGGCCTCCACGTCAGCTCTCTCTCTGATCACACTCACTCTCGCCCTCTGGAGGCTTGTATTATAGTCCTAGTCTACTCACCCCACTCCCACCCCTCACCAGCGGCGCCGCGACACCTCCCTCACTACCGTTGTCAGATTCATTGTAAATTAGCCACTATTTAAGTATAACATTTTTAATTGATTATTTTTCGTTATTGTTGTTGTTTTATAGATTATAGTGTTGTCATTTTTATAAACGGTGGAGTTTTATTTCAATGCCTTGAAGTATTAATTCATTAACACTTTTTCAGTTAACAGTCTTTCAGTTTCTGGGTCTATATATCGACAATAAGCTCAACAGGAGCGGCCACGTGGATTACGTTTGTAAAAAGGCTTCGAACTACGGGATTCGCTCTCAACCGCCTCACTAAAGTCTGTAGCCATGATGTTCTACGAATGGTATATTTTTCTCTTGAGATGTGGGTTAATGTTTTGGGGTCCATCCAGCGTATCGAGTTTTAATATGCTGTTTGTCCTCCAAAAGTGGCGTCTACGAATCCAGGGAGTGGTGCAAAGGAGTGAGTGGTACGAAAGCAAAAGTGGTGCAAAAAGGAGGAGGTCGAGTCCAGTAAACCGCCCCTTTTTAAAGAATTTAAAATCCTTACTCAGGCTGGTCTTGTGGGATATGAGTTGTGTTTTTTTTGGTTAAAAGCAACCCACATATTTTTGTGAACAATGGGAATTTTCGTAATTATCAAAGAAGATATAGAGAGCTTATATCTGTGTCTGGACATAATACCAGTGTACTTGAGAGGGGACCATACTATTTAAGAACAACAGTTTTCAACAAGCTGCCAAAGAAAATAAAACAGGAACATAATTTACCTTTATTCAAGAATAAATTAGAAATGTACTTTCTTGGTAAATGCTACTATTGTTTACAGGACTTGTTAGTCTAAAATCTATATTTAGTTAATTAACGTGTAATGTAAATATATATTTTTACATTTACGAATCAATATTTTGAATTTATAAAATACCCATATTTCTGGATTCTGAAACTATATTTGCGAAATTACTTGTAATATATTAATTGTACTACAAGTATGTTTTTCTCTTAAAATTTCCTAAATAAACCAATAAATGTCAATGCTGCAGGTATGTTAAAGTGTTGTTATACAAGAGCGCAGCAGCTGTGCTGAAATTAGTTGACCTTGTACGGCTGGAGCGCTGGAACTTCTTGGCATTGATCCAGAATTGGCGTCATCAACACTGTTGAGAAAATATGTAAACAGAATACCTCACTTGTATAAACACAGTGTCACAATATAAGAACAAAATTTTATTATAATGTTGCTTATGGTTATAATAGGCCTAAACAATATTTAAAATAGTAAACAAGTTATGAATCATAATAATAATAACACATTTAAAACAAATTTAAAATTAAATTATAAAACAACAAAATAAAAATGCAATAAGCGTAATATCATACCTAAACAGTATTTAAAAATAGTAAAAAAGGTACAAATCATTATCATGTAATATTTGTTTAGTATTACATTTTAAAACAATTAAGAAATATTAAATAATAGCACAAAAATTTAAAAATTCAATAAGCATAATATCATGCCTAAACAACGTTTAAAATATTAAAAAGTTATGAATCATTATTATTGATGTGACATTTTAAAGCAATATAAAAATATTAAATGATAATATAAAAATTTATACTATCATTTAATGTAGTTTTTTAATAAGTTTCATGTCACAACACGAATACAACAATATTTTCCTACCCATTTTATTTAGTGGAGTTTCAAAACTCTTCTAAACGTTTGCATTGTACATTACTTTCTCACGTAAATACACAAGTATCTGTATTTGTAAATGAAAACCAACTTGAACATAATAAATACGTCAAATGTTTAGGACTTACAATTCATCGTTTGAAAACAGCAATTTAGAAATTTTAATATAATGGCTTTAACATTTATTTATATTTATAAAACAATTATTTCTTAAAAGCAATTAATTACATTGTTAAACAATAAAACTATTAAATCGTCGTTCTTAATCCTATCTCAAAATACCACACCACAGGACTACTTTATCCAAAAAAGATATTCATTGCAATGCGATAAAATTCAACAAATTTAAAAGAATAAAAAGACGTGACATATTTCATTAAGAAATTAAAATGAATGTTACTCCATGAAACATTTTACAAAGTAGAGGATTTACTTACAACATAATTTTATAGAACTATTAAATTTTATATTCATAATCATACTTATTTAAACTGTTTATAATTTTATATTATATATGCTCGTAATAGTAGATACTGTATGTTATATTATGTGTTTGTTGCCAATTACAATTTGTATTATTAACTTTTTACCATATGATGTTATATATTAAATATGAATAGTCTGCATATAATAGTTGTCTGACACAATATTCAAATATACAATACAACTTCCCAAAATAATTGGATAGATAGTAATATATAAAATACCAACAGACAGACAGACAGACAGACAGACGTCTGTTGTTATTTGTGTAGAATATTTACTGCTACGCGTATTAACACCAGTCACCGAAAAAAGTTTAACTTTATTCTCTCTCTTTTTCTTGCATAGGTTTAGGATCTTACACCAAATAAAAAAATTACAGTTCCCTTAATAGATCATAAGTTGAGAAGGGTCTGAGCTAATACTCCCCAGACTTTACTATTCAGTAGTCTTTCAGAGCACAAACATAGAAAATACTTTGTGTTTCAGTTTGTTTCTATACTTAGTTTTTGTTCAGATTCAAAGTACTGAAAGTGTATTAAAGTGGAATCCAAACTGTTTGATAATCCTAAACTTCAATTTCCACCCTTCAAATACTGTATATGACGACTGTTGTACAAGTAATCAATTACAAATAATTCAAACCAAGAAATTGGTTGACTTTTCTTTTGTTGACGCAAACAAAACTAACTTCAGGATCTTTATTGTCAAACCATTCTAACGACAATATTCAAGTTATTTATTTTGTTATATTTGTTCTTGTTTTAAGGCCAGTACCGGGAGATCGAACTTCGCTCAGTTGAATTTTGCAAACTGAATAGGTAGCATCCATATCTCCCAGAGGATCTTGAGGATCGTTTGTTGTTGCTCTCCCTTGCAGGTTACTAATGCTATTTCGTTTCGGAGGTCTTCCGCGTTACCCTTTAACCCCTTTATGATAACCGCGGCCTCGCAGAGAAAGTTCGGCCTGCGGCCTCATCAAGGCACTCTACTACAGTCTCATTTGTGCATCTCGGCATGTCACCTCGTGAGAAAGATCGGCCTACGGCCTTGCCAGGATTCTTAAGCTGATGACCATGGATTTGTGTTTTTGGGGCAGTGGAGCTCATAAACATAGTCTTTTCTAAAATCTGATGGCATATTAGTAATTAAGAGAAGAATACCTTTAATTTGATACTCGCTTGCTAATATAGTTGTAGCTGTTCGCAGAGATCTGTAATCCTTTAGTGTTTGGGAGCATCATTACTATTACAATGTGGTTTATATTTTTGCTATCAAGAAAATGTCTTTACATTATCCAATGTTGAGTTTTTGAGTATATTTTATATGGGAGGGGGGCAGAGCACTTAAATGTTGTCTCTTCCGAAATATAGTGGTATAATGTGATTTGGGAAATACCTATAGTTTTATACCGCACTTTCTGCTAGAAGTCGAAATGATTCCATATTGTTTTTTCTGCTATACGTTGATAACACTGGACGTTTAGGAGCCTCTGGAGTAGAAATCAGAATTTTCCCAGGGTTGAGACCGGTGCTAATCGATTTCTAGTGGTCGGAAACCCTCCCAAAAAATCAAAAATCCTTGGACCCTAAACAAAATTTCGTCCGGACGTGGCTTGCTTTAGATATTAGATAATAGAATCACTTTAGTCTCGTGTATTGTCTTTTAGTTTTGTTTTACTTCATCTTCACCCCTTACAGTATTCCTTCATTCTCTGGAATCTCCTGTGTATATCTATCTGCTTCTGAAAACCCCTATTGCTGTAGTTCTTTTATCTATCTTGAGTGTAAATAGATCTTGGCTAGTTAATTTTTACGTGCTTATTTATTTGTATGTTTAACTGATTTACAGAAGCTGTTTTGTGCATAATTCAGGTCTCCATTGACTTTTAATGCTCCAGTGAAAATCTCAAGGAAAACGATTACCAGCTGTCAAAAATAAACATCTAACAATCAAATATTCAAGTTAACACAACAAACATCGTTTGCAAAACTTGAAGATTTGTTACAGTTTAAAATTTGTTTTGTTCCATTGCGTGTCGTGTTTTTGTGTACAGTAAAATACCTAGTTGCTTGGACAAATAGTTGAAATGGGTATATTCTATAGGAACATAATGGCTGAAGTTGACATGGTGAGCAAATCACGTGCATAGAGTGATGCCCAAGGTGAGTAATGAGCAAAGCGTACTTTCGTGAGGAATAACAAAGAGCGAATCTCAAGCGTCAATCCGTGAAATAGTAAAGTCTATTTATGGCTTAGTAAATATCTGTTTGTACTCGAGTAATGTAAACATAAATATCTGAACATAGAAAGGATTTTATAAGCATTTACTTAAAAGGATAAAAATTAACAGCTGTAACTTTTGCTGACACTTTAGTTCGATGAGCAATGTTTTATAAATATGGACTCCTAGTACTTCACTGATTTAAACGTAAATGAATACACTGTGAATGAGTGTGATGAGTGTACATGAACGAGTGTAGTCATTGTTACTAACTAAGATCGACTGTTCCACAGAATGTACCATTTATTAACATCCCAATAGTCAGGGCAACTAAGGGACTTACAGCTTTACGTGGAATCCGAACCACGTAGTGCTGGCCTGATTTTTAGCTAACTGACAAGTCTGGCACTCAGTTCTCTTCCCTACACAACATCTGAACCTTGACTACCGTCCAACATGGACACCCCAGACCTCTCTAATAGTGCCCATTCACTATTTTAGTATGCAATTACATTATAGGAGACGTAGGCTAATTGCTAATTTGTATGACAATGAGTGTGCATGCGTTACCATACGATTGGTCTATTGCTTGTTCCGTCATTGCAACATTGCGCCATACTTAATCACAGCAGTTCAGTCCATGGTTCAAGGAAACAAGGTTGTGCTCATGTACATGCGGGCGGTAAGGTGACGTCAGTTAGTCTGCAGCGTGGCCCGGCATTACACCAGGCTTGTTGACGATCAAAACAAAAAGTAAGCCACCATGGAATCTCTAACGAAGCTGTAAGTTGCTTCGTGTTGGCACAGGACACGAGAACTAATAAAGATCACACAAACATATATCTCCTTAGTAAAAAAAAATAAAAGGACTAGAAGAAGTTTAATAAAAAGTTCAAATGTAACTTTCTTCTATTGCGTGTGACATGTACTGTTAATTTTTCACAGATTATAATTGATTTAACTCTTTTATGACATTGCAATTAACTGTTATGACCTCTAATTGTTGAGATTTAATTCATTATAAATGTACATATAAGAAGAATAAAATAGTCAAACATCAGTAAGAAAGAGTTAAATTATCATTATTTGAAAACCAATAATCAAAACAATATAAGGAATTTTGTTCAATATTTACGTAGATGTAATAATAATCTATTTTCAATAACAGTACATGTAGGTCTAAGGCTTTGTACAAATTAGGCCTAATTGTATTGGATTTTAAACAATATATTAAGAATTATTTTCATTTTTAACAGTAAAGTTTAGGCATGATGTTATTTTTAACATTATGTTAAGTAAATTGATAAATAATTAAATTAAAAGTAGTTAGTTTTGTACAACTATGCTTTATTGTTCTATTCACTTTGGTGGGAAAATGTTTTCAGTAGGCTGATGAATAATGATCAAGAATAATATAATATAGATATTAAAAGAGGTAAATAAGATAGCTAATATATCAAAGATAAAGAAAAGAAAAAAAATGAAAATAAATTATATGCTAGTGCCGCGATTTTCACATTCTTGTAATGGAAAGAATGCGGCCCTGATTATAACCGTTACTAAGCAAGCTCTTGTGAAGATGTTTGTCTTATTACACAAAATGATCCTCATTTAAACCGTAGTATATGAAAAAAGTACTTGTAACAAAAATAGCATAGAGTATACTAATTAATACCTGCTATGAAGATAGTGTGGGGCATAATACTCACAGGGAGACGGAATGTAGTTGCTGCCTGAGTGACGTCATGCGCCAGATTCCATCCGATTACAGGACAATTCGTCCCACGGACATTTCGTCCCCAAAGAAAAATGCGGACATTCCGTCCCACTCTGTGGCGTGTCTACCTGGGTCGGGTTTGATAATTAGTCTCCAAATATTTCTAAACGGACACTTCGTCCCACCCTGAGAGAACCTAACCTAACCTAACCTAACCTAACCATTCCATCCAGCGTGTGAGCAAACCCTCGTTTCCTTAGGTGTCCGGACAATTCGTCCCACGGACATTTCGTCCCCCCAAAAAAATGCGGACATTTCGTCCCACTTTGTGGAACGGCTACCTGGGTAGGGTTTGATAAATAGTCTCCAAATATTTCTAAACGGACACTTCGTCCCACCTGAGAGAAGGGTTGTAAAAAGGTTAGGTTAGGTTAGGTTCTTTCAGGGTGGGACGAAGTGTCCGTTTAGAAATATTTGGAGACTAATTATCAAACCCGACCCAGGTAGACATTCCACAGAGTGGGACGGAATGTCCGCATTTTTCTTTGGGGACGAAATGTCCGTGGGACGAATTGTCCTTTAATCGTTTCCTTACACCATGAGTTCAGCTAGTCTTTCACGGCCAAGCAGTGTTGTTGCTAGATAGAGTGTGCTGGAAGCCAGTGTCCCCTGTTCCTCTTACAAGAGTCTCTTCTTCATTCGGAAATACAACTTATCATATTTTTATGTGGACTATGTACCACTCTTTAGTTAACACATTCCTGCCGAATGTTCAGTCTGTATTTTAGAATTTATTGGGCGAGACAGTGGCAGAGCATTCTGAGGCGTCAGGATATTTTACCTGAGTTAGAGATAGTGCAGGTTCGAATTCTGACAGTGACTAAAGCAGTTATCAATTCGACTCACCTTGTACTGTTGGATCTCCCCCTTACTGTAGCAGAATAAGCTTCCCGCACTGATATTTTTAGCATTATAAAGAAAAATAAATGGTTCCAAAGAATTGGCACATACTTTTCCCCATATTAAACACTAAAAAATACAAAATTTTGAAAATTACCAGTTCGATTCCCAAATATGTTTTTGCCATAACTCAAAAACTAGTCAAGTTAGAGAAATGCGGTTTTTACTATAATATTTAAAATTGTAAATTAACATCTTTTCTGAAAAGTTTATCAAAATCGTTAGTCGTTTTTTAGAATTTTCATTTTTGTTGTTTTTCCCATAAAAATGAAAAAAATAAAATTTCAAAAAGTGAAAAAATGGTCTGGTGATATTAGTCAAACACACCTACATACCAAATTTCGTAAAAATGTATCAATCCGTTTGATCTCTAGCTAACTGCACACGCGCTCGCACACACAAACATACGGACAGACACCAACAATTGTTTTCGAAAAACCACTTTTTTGGGTTCATGGAACCCTAAAATTTATTTTCAGACCAACTTGTAAAAAATTTGTATTTTACGATCACAATACTTTATGCATATGGGAGAAAGTAAAAAGAAATAATATATAATGCCACTCAACCTTCTCTTCACCTATTTAATCTGATATAGGTGATCCCGAATCCTTCAGATGTGTACAATTCTCTACAGACAGCAGCTATCATCTCTCTCCTCCGATTATCTCACATCCCCATAAATTAAGAAGGGTGAGTGTTTCAAGTCCAAGGTGTGTCACCGGACTATGGCGACACATCATAATTAGTTTTTAAATTAAGCCGGAACATCTTATTATGTTACTTATCAAAATTGTATTTAATTTAAATTCACGGATTCCTGTACGCCACTGTCAGGACATATTTTTCATCGATGAGGTGTCGTCTACGTTGAACCGTTTTTAGTTAATTTTTAGAATTTTAGTTCAATCTCAGTTATACATTACGTAACCACTCCCTTCTTCGACATGTAAAAACACTACGAAACCTGACCAGCTTTCCGGCCATCAACAGCAAAGGTCTTTGTTTTATTTACATAATGTTAGCCAAAGTGGTGGTGGGGGAGCGGCAGGAGGGTGCTTCGTCACTGTTAGCCTCGAGCTCTCACGGAAAATGTTTGCAAGGTAGGTGCACCTATTACATTTGTCCCTGTCTAAATGTTTCAATTATAAAAAAGGTTTATTATATTGTTTTCCATTTCAGTGAAAAGTTGTTTAATTCTGATTACTAATTGGTTTGTTTTCTTTTTTAGTTTATTAACCAGGGTTCAGGAGTTAGATGGACGACGAGCTAATCCAATTATTCCCCCTTTTAGTTTCGGGCTCCTGTAGATTTATTTATGTATTTTAATAATGTATAATTTACTAATTTCAATAATAATATGCCAATGAACTATCTAATTTAATATTAATTTTTGACCCATATCAAAAATAGGCTTAGTAAGTAATAAAGCTTACTGTTTGACTCCGACAGTTGTGTTAGTTTTTTTACAAATATATACCTGAAAGTCATAATCTACTCACGTGTGGGACGAGTAGGGGTATAACGTGTTTGTTTTCGTCTCAGAGACCCCAGCGTAGGTCAGAAACATTTTGACTTTTCCCAGATAGAGGAATGAAATTGATTATTTTCATTACTACTGCAGTATTACTACAACAGAATAGTTCCTTATCACAACTACATATCCATAGTTATATTTCTAAGAAAACTGCTGTACATACATGTCCTTTTGAGATTAACAGTCCATCTACTTAACCTGATCCTAAAATGTGTGTTCTCTAAAATGAGACGTGACTGAAATCGCATTCTCCTCGTGTCGCTTGCTAATATAGTTGCAGCTGTTCGCAGAGATCTGTAATCCTTTGGTGTTTGGGAGCATCATTACTATTACAATGTGGTTTATATTTTTGCTATCAAGAAAATGTCTTTACATTTGTTAAGAGTTCTCTTGCAACATGAAAGAGCCTAACTAACCGAAACAGTAAAATAAGTAATAGAGATGCCCCCAAATACCTTTGTGATATTAGTTTTTTCTTTCGTGCCTTGGAATTATTGTTACTTTATAACTGTAAACAGATTCTTAAACCAAACGTTATCATATTTTTACTTCCTCCCATATGTGTTAGCATAGAGAAAGTATTGTGATCATCCAACTAACTTTTTTTACAAATTGGTCTAAAAACCCATTTTAGGGTTCCCTGAATTTCGAAAACAAATATTATTATCTGTTCGTATGTGTGTCTATCTGTGTGTATGTGCAGTTCGCTGGAGACCAAACGAATAGATTAATTTTTATGAAATTTGGTATTTAACTTTATCTAGCCAATATATCCAGAAAATTCTTTGATTCACTTTTTTGAAATTTTAAGTTTTTTATGGGCAAAAACATACAAAAATGGAATTTTCTCAAAAACGGCTCTAACGATTTTGATTTTATTTTTAGGAAAGATATGAATTACAATTTAAAATATTTTAGTAAAAACCGTATGTCTCTAACTTGACTTGTTTTATAGTGATGGAAAAATATATTTGGGAATCGAACTGGTAATTTTCAAAATTTTTATTTTTATGTGTAATATTGGGGAAATTTTGTTCCAATTCTTTGGAATCATTTATTATTCTTAAAGAAGCAATGGTAATGAAAAAGCTAATTCGATTTCGGCTGGCAAAATAAATTGATTGGTGTGGTGGTTGGAGCTAATACTAAATTTACAAGGATTAATTTTGAACTTTTATTAGACTTACAAAGAACCATAGACCCAATTTCTAATTTTCATATCCTTAATTCATATTTGGTTTGTTTTATGTGGGATTCAAACTGGTATTTTTGTTACAGTGTAAAATCTAAATACAATTGAATAGGAAAATACCTCTGTTTACCAAATAAAAATTAGTGATGATTTCAATTATCGTTTTAAGGAAGTGATTTTTCACATCGTTCCAGGTTGATTCAATCCTCGATTAGAAAAAAAAATATTTCAATAAATTATAATAAAGTCATCATCCACAACAGGCTTAGATCATTCAAAAAAAATACTGATGTATGTATTTTATCGAAGTGTACAGTGGTATTTCCACAACATTTATAAAACCGGCTCACAACAATGATCCGGTATTGGATATCACGAGGGTACTATAATCACATCCATATATCCGGGATGCACGAACACATCAAAACCGCATAGATGCAAACTAGTAATTCTTAATAAACAGTACAACGTCGATGGTGTAATTTCAACATCAACAGGTTACCGCTCAACAAGGCTGCAAGTTTTACTGTCTCTCCGTGATACTAGATATTCAAAATGACACCTTAAAGTTGCAAATCTGTATTTAAAATTCTCACAACTTCCCCTTTGAGACGTATCGGATAATGGCGTTATTTAACTGTAGATAAACCCTTACTCTTGATATGTATATAAGGTTTTCGTTATTTAAATAAATTATTTTACAATGTTTTACAAGAATTGCGCACATTCAAATATATTTCCAACCTCACTTTTACAAAACCTTACGTATTTAAATATATACTCTGTTTTCAGTATGTGGCACGGTAACAGTTACCGTGGTGGTATGTGGTAATCGTGCTGTGGAATTTGTCTTCTCTAACTTCGTGACACAGTACTTTATTAGCTGTTTCCGATGTGCTCAGCTGACAGTTAAATTTCTTCGTCAGCTGTTAGGAGTTTACGTCATAATGTCTAAAAATTGAAGGAAACAAGTAACACTAAACAAGTTTTTAAATAGTTAAAACTGACGAATAACTTGTTTTTCAGTTATGAAAGCATGGAAGAGATTAAAAATGGTGGCATTTCTGTGAGTAAGTCAGTTTTCTTTAGATAGTTAAATAACATTATAGAACTGAAATTGGTCTATTCCTAAAAAGTTATCGACAAAGATCAGTATTGTTTATGTTTGTTTTCTTCGTAAGTGGCATCCTTTAAACTACCATTTAGCTTCGTGTTTAGCTTTATTTAACTTTGCAATAGCCTGTTATAGAAACCTTTATTTTTATGGAGCCTTCCTCCTTACCTACTTTGAACCTTGGCGTTCAGATGAGAATATTTCAAAGTCATTGCGTTAAGTTTGACCTTGTCACGTTAGTAACATATGTATATGCAATAATGTTTGATAACTGCAGAAGAAAGCCTTATTGATTGACTTTTGATAGTACAAATGTATTAGAAACGTATTCATTCTTATAGGTCACAGTATATTATAGGCTAACTAAAGTATTTTGTTTTATTTTAAAATGTTACTAACGTCAACATATAACTTAATGGTGTTGTCATGTGTCATTTAGGTTAGAGGTATGGAACATTAACGATACCCAACGTCTTACATGACATGGAATGTTATTTTACCACCACCCTTGACGAAGTTAGTTAGTTGGGTGGGAAACAAACTTCCGTGCTAAAGTCATATTTCGTGAATATTTATCAATTTCTAAAAATTATAATTTCACTTATATTTTGAACTTACTAGGATTTTATGCATTATACTGTACAACAAATAAAAACTGATAAAAATATGAAAAAAGGCGTCTTAAAACATTCTTTAATATTTCATCGTAATTGTTTTATTATTTTTACAAAATTAGTCTTTTTAAATCTAATCATAAATATCATCTAATCATAAATGTTCGAAAATAAAATGTCAACTAGGCTACAGTTCAATATTTGGTCGACACCAAAGTACGTGTATCAATACCAGTGTAAGGTGGGTCAATACCGTTGTGTATGGGTATGGTTGCATGGGTGGGTCATGTCCCCTCTCTACATATAGGTGGGCGGATGGTTCAATACCACCGTACTTTTATGAGTGCGTGGGAGGGTTGTCAAAAACGTGTATGGGTGGGCGGATGGATCGAGAACACTGTACGTGTATGGTTGTGTGGGAGGGTTGTCTCCGATCTACGTGTATGGGTGGGCGGATGGATCGAGAACACTGTACGTGTATGGTTGTGTGGGAGGGTTGTCTCCGATCTACGTGTGAGGGTGGGTGGATGGATCGAGACCACTGTACGTGTATGGTTGTGTGTGAGGGTTGTCTCCGATCTACGTGTATTGTTGGGCGGAAGGATCGAGAACACTGTACGTGTATAGTTGTGTGGGAGGGTTGTCACCGCTCTACGTGTATGGGTGGGTGGATGGATCGAGAACACTGTACGTGTATGGTTGGGTGGGAGGGTTGTCACCACTTTACGTGTGAAGGTGGGCGGATGGATCGAGACCACTGTACGTGTATGGTTGTGTGGGAGGGTTGTCTCCGATCTACGTGTGAGGATGGGCGGATGGATCGAGACCACTGCACGTGTATGGTTGTGTGGGAGGTTTGTCTCCGATCTACGTGTATGGGTGGGCGGATGGATCGAGACCACTGTACGTGTATGGTTGTGTGGGAGGGTTGTCTCCGATCTACGTGTGAGGGTGGGCGGATGGATCGAGACCACTGTACGTGTATGGTTGTGTGGGAGGGTTGTCTCCGATCTACGTGTGAGGATGGGCGGATGGATCGAGACCACTGTACGTGTATGGTTGTGTGTGAGGTTTGTCTCCGATCTACGTGTATTGTTGGGCGGATGGATCGAGAACACTGTACGTGTATAGTTGTGTGGGAGGGTTGTCTCCGATCTACGTGTATGGGTGGGTGGATGGATCGAGAACACTGTACGTGTATGGTTGTGTGGGAGGGTTGTCACCGCTCTACGTGTATGGGTGGGTGGATGGATCGAGAACACTGTACGTGTATAGTTGTGTGGGAGGGTTGTCACCGCTCTACGTGTATGGGTGGGTGGATGGATCGAGAACACTGTACGTGTATGGTTGTGTGGGAGGGTTGTCACCGCTCTACGTGTATGGGTGGGCGGATTGATCGAGACCACTGTACGGGCATGGTTTTAACCACAAATAAAATAGTGATAACATTAATTTGTTTTACTTTATACGAATAAAGCAATAACGGCAGATAAAGTAACGATAATCGATGAATAACACACCGACTATGACAACTGGTCACTGCATTGTTTATTTATCATATGTTTCATAACTAATTCTAAACAAAAAGTAGTCTAGAATCGAATTGAAAATATTTTTAACATTCTCAAACTGTGTAAAATCTTTCAACAACATTTTTGTGCAGTAAATACTTGAATTGATTATTCTAAAACATACACTCCTTGGCGATAAGGTAGGGAATAATCAACATTAAACGTAGATACTAAAAGGTACTAAATTTGTAATGTTGATACGCTTAGGCTTTACAATATTGTTGTTATTCGTCATTCATTATTGTGTCGATCGTCAAGATATGAGTGTGATGAGTGTAGATGAACGAAAGTAGTCGTTGTTACTAACTAAGGTCCTCAGAGAGGGCTAGACCTACAGCTTTACGTGAAATCTCAACCACGTAGTTTTGGTCTGATTTTCAGCTAACTGACAAACCTGACTCTCAGTTCTCTTACCTACACAAAATCTGACTTTGACTACCATCCAACATGGACACCTCTTTCTCTCTAGGCCTAGTGTCCACAACGATGGAAACCATTGAGCGGACACCGTGTCTGTATTAAAAGGGCCGATCATAGAACCTATCGCCTACAATCTCCTCAGCACATTGTCCCCAAGTAGCTGCGTTACAGCACTGCGCTACCAGTGCCGACCTATTTTTTCCCTAATATTTTTCCAATACCACTGGGATTGCATGATATTTTACAAATAATCCTTATGTGTACACTTCCTTATCAATGAGTGCATAATTTTATCCTAATGGTACTTTTTTCTTTTATTCCTGTAACTTTGTGGTATACATCCGACAATTCCACGCACATTTCAGTTCATGTTCAGATTGATCCAACTAATAAAAGTTTTGTAATTCTTACGAACATCGATACAGAGATCGATAAACTCAACATTACTACTAAAATCGAACCTTAAAATTTTAAAGTTTGTGATAACAAAACTCTAAGCTGGAATTGTTTGAAAGTTAAAAGCAGAATAGAGAGGGCACTTAAATTATTTTAATATCATTTGCGCTAAGTTAAGGTTGAAATCATACTGAGCACTCAGAAGACCCATAAGTGTAAGAAAATCGTTACATATCCTGTAGGTAGAGGAAATAAATACATACTTTTTAAATATGTACGTATACATTTAATTATTAGGAGACAGTATGTTAACTCGATTAAACTGTCCATGTTGAGTCGATGACAAGAGATCGATCTTAGTTCGATTTGCTCTGCGTATGCTCATCACATGTTAGCTCACTATTGAGGAGAAAACCATTGTTAGTTTTTTTTCTTTTCTCATTTAAATTATATCGAATGTTCACTGTTCCGTATCAATAATTGCAATAAACGTTGATTGAATAATGAAATTAAAATTTACTGTCGGTGGTGAAGTTACAACAGTCCTCTTTGCTTTGGATACAAAATATTGCATTCTGAACCATCGAACACAAGACCAATAGAAGTACAGTAGTGCCTTCGCTCAAAAGTGAAGCCACCGACCCCTTTCTTGACCTCTACTGTCATGGCGGCGCGAGGATGAGTCGCCCTACAATAATGCGTGATTACATTAATACTGTCATGTCTGAAGATTTGAGAATTTAGTGACCTCAGGTCATTCAGTTTTGAAGATGAATGTCCAATGTAACTTAAAACATTGGGGAAATTACGTTAAAAACGCATTTTTGCTTATTTCTCGAAAAACACTGGAGGTACAAAAAAATGGTAAATAAAAATTTGTTCATCTCAAGAAGAACTTTTAAAATGACATACAACATGGTGCATGTTGACTTATACGACTTTTGAATTTGTCAAAATTCGGGTTAGGCGACCAACATCATAATACGCATATATGTAGTATAACTTAATTGTTAAGAAAATTAGAGAGTATAATGTAAATTTCACAAAAATATCCACCGTTTTGAAACGAATTAAGATAAGTTAATTTTGTTTAGGCTAGCCAATGAGTTTATTTCAACAAGACCTTTAAAGTGATGTATTATAATTTGTCCGAAGTTATAATTTTAAAATTTCGAGTTTCGACCCCACAACCCTCCGTTTTGGTGGATACTGAGTATAGATTTTGTTGAAAATGTTTTAAATAGACTTGCCATGTGATTTTTATTATTTTTATAGGGTTAACATTTTGTTTTATGCCTCTAAACCAAACCGTTCACCCGCTATATGTACTGCGTGGGTGGTCTGCCTCACCCTGTATATGAAAGCCCTGACTCACTCACTCAGAACTAATTCGCCAACATCCTAGTAGGTAGAGAGCTGAAGTTTTGTTCACTATTTCTTTAGGTCTAAAATAGGACAACTAAAATATTTTCATCTTGATAAAGTACTTCTAAGGGGCATAAACTACTCCTAGAAGTTTGTTCTATAAAGATAACATAGTAAATTAATAACAGCTGTTTTGTAAATAAATAAACATGTTTATTTTGTATATTTGATATTATACTACTGATGCATTTTTAAGATTATACTATGAGTTTAATCTTCAGCTATTAAACAAAAACAAATGAAATGAAATGAACACGTTTGAAATAAGCTAAGTAATACCATTGGTTATTTATACTAATAAATATACCTATTTATTAGTATAAATACCCAAGATCTATTTATTAGTATAAATACCCAAGTAGTGTGAGTGAGATACTGTAAATAAATGTAATATTGTTTTTACGTCATACAGATAATTTACTATTATTTCATTATTTGTAGTCAAAAGTCACATGCCGAGGCCGAAGGTCGAGGTGTATCAAGTGCAGCGAGCGTCAGAGTTGGAACACGAAGTGTGCAGGGGTGTTTCCTAGTTAATTATATATTTGGTTGATATAACGTTGGTATCTGAATACAGATCAACTCTTGAGCATCTAATAAGAACCCCAGATAAGAGAAGCAAAATGTATTGGACAGTAAGTTAAAACAAGACAAAAAAAGTATATGACAGTGGCAAGAAGAGATAGAATAAATAAACAAGAAAATCAGAAAGTAGATGATTTGTCATTTTCAAATCAAATCGTTATTTGTAGTTGACAATAAACATTGCATTACAAACGTCAATACCTATGTACAGTAAATGTCAGCATTATAACTAAAATTAAATTAACTTATATACGTAAATTATATGTAAACTAATTTATAAGTCCAGAAATTCACCCAATGAGTAGCAACTTTTATCCACAAGAAAATTTTTTAATACAGTTCTAAATTTGTTTTCTTTGGTTTCTAATTTTATTTCCTCTGGTAATTTTTTGTACAGTTTAGCACCAATATTTTGAGGAAGTGAAGCGACAAGATCTATTCTGTGTGGGGATTGTCTATGCTGAAGTTGTTGCCTTGTGTAATAGTTGTGTAAATCTGCACCAGTTACTAAATTTTTTTATTTGAATTTATAAAATATCAAAAGTTCATATATATTGAGGGTAATGTTAAAATTTGTAAAGATTTAAAATAAGATATGCAGGACACCTTTGTTTTTATTCTTACAATGATTCTAATATCTGTCATTTGAAAGTGTAACAGAATTTAAATATCAGGGTAACGATTCCGAAGGATATAAAAGTTTTAGAGGGGAAATAAAAATATTATCAATACATCCTTGAAGTCACAGCTTCAAGGATGTATTGGTCTTTGGATAAGGTCCTTAAATCCAAATGGCTCTGAGTTAAATATTTATCTTTTAGTAATCATTCCAGTAATAGTAAATTGAGTATATGGATCAGAAATTAAAGTATTAACTGAAGGCTCTGAGAAAAGGTTAATTGTGTTTGAAAAAGATAGCTGACTCATTCCAAGACTAAAATGGATGGAGAATAAAAAAGAACAGTGAGCTAAGAAACATCTATCTTGAATGATACATAGTGAACAGGCAGGACACTTAATTACGGGAGAGGACATTGTAATAAGAAGACCACTTGGCTGACCAAGAATGAGTTTGGAAAATCAAGTTGTAAAAGGCATTATTAAAATAGTTACCATACTGCAAGACAGTAGAGACATTATTGGTAAGGCCAAAACCTGCTAAGATTTCAATGGCCAAGGAATTAAAGTAAATATTTAGTTAAGAGTACATAACTACAGTTGACACCTAAACTGTTATGTATTGTGTAACGTCTTCTTTAAAAAGAATAGCTACATATTATTTTTTTGTTTATCTTTAATGTCTCAAACACAGGACCAAATAATAAATCCTTCAACTTTTGTTCTTTAGTAAAATTTAATTGAAAATGATCTTCAATGAAATAAAAATTTCCTCTTCAAAATATTTTATTTAATATTAAAAAGAAAAACTTAAAACTTTTCTCGAATAATAGAATAAAATTAAATTAAACTTTTCAATCTGTCAAATAATTTATAAAATTTAATTTCTTCTTAAAATTCCATATTAAATTCTTTTCTATAATTCTGTGATTTTATGACTTTACTATTCTATGTGTGACTTTATGTATGATTCTGCCTTAGGAATCTGCAAAACAAAAAATAACCAATAGTTATTTTTAAAATTTCTTGTTTTTATAACTAAAATCTGACTTCTGAAAAAATCACAGGAATGTCGCTAGAAGAGTGTCACTTAAAAGAACAAGAAAATCTTAGAAACATATACTAGGTTTTGGTATGAACAGCTAAAAGTGCAGAGGACAAAACTAACAACGACAATCTACAAGCTAAGAACAAAAGTCGAACTTACGTTCCTTCCAGAGAACAGTCGATTTAATCCAAAGGTGCCGCCCAACATGTAAACGTCACACACAATCAAACAAACACTCACACTGTGCAGCACAGCTCAACACCCCGAGGGAAAATTGTCGAACTCTAAACAGTAGCAGAAGAACGTTTCAAAGAAATGGCAACCTTAATTCAGCAAAAGGCAGCAGCGATCAGGCCAAGAAAACCGTTGGACGAACTTACCACAAACGAAAGGGATGATAACCAATCAGGAAGCTTTGGGGAGGAAGCAAATATTACAACGTCACCAAAACTTGTAAATTGTAGAAAACATATCAATCCAACTTGAAATGAAAAGATCTTGTTGTAAAAAATATTGGTTATTTTATTTCTAATGGGAAAAATCTACGTTTTTATTTGAGGGGCTGGTTCTCAATTTTTAGAAAAAACTGCAAAATTTTGATTGAAATGTTATAGAGTTTGAATTGATTTTCTATTTCAAGTACTTTTTTTAAATATTTTAATTTTTCTCAAATTAATGTAACAAAACATTGTCGTTACAGTATAACTTCAGGCTCTTAATATTTTTAAATTTTGCTGTACAGGATGAAATGAACCTTTCGATAGAGGAAACACTTCCAGAAGACAAATTATCCAAACAAGATATTGGTAAGCTATCAGCTCTACTTTAGCTTATTCACTGTTTTGTTCTTCGTCACAAAGTTAATTAATTTGAAAACATATGTGAAACAAGTAGGTTCAAGCCAATGAATAACATTGTTTTGAAATCTGACATAGTAAATTTATTTGTCCTAGACATTATTAAGCCGAGCTCAATAAGGCACACACATGTATGTATCTTACATTATTCAGTAGAAACATCTAGTCTTGTTAGTGTGTGACTTCTCTTGTCCTTCAACATAAGTTCATTTTTAGTATTAATTATGAATCACTTGTATTAATATTAATATGAACGTATTAAATTAGGTTCATTTAAATACATTTTTAAGTTTGAATAGTGTAAACTAGAAGCTTTATCAATTAACATTAGGTTATTTTCTGAAAATAAGATCCTTTCTTCATCAGCTTCAAGATATTTTCATCTCAGTTCTAACATCAAGCAGAGGCAGTCATTTGTGTTGACTCAAAAGTAATAAAGGGCTCAAAACATAAACTTGTGGAGTTCAAACGCTGCCTCCATAGTATATTTATTTTATAATTGTCAACGTTTTGAGTGCTCTCTTTGAATTGCTTACTCTTTAATGAGTGAAAATATGATTGTAACCAGTTATTTTGAATATTGCTTCAATATACTTTATCACTTTATTTTCATGTAAATAAACTACCTCTGACCTTAATCATTCTGATTAAGTTTATACCAAATAATAGTATAATAAGTGGTTGAGCCTAAAACGACTTGTTATGAGTACATTTCATAGTATTACGGCTTGTGGCATGACAACCCTTATTAGTACTAATTACACTGATGTTTTTTAGGATTTTCGTATTGATAATAAGCCAAACTTTACTTACCTAAATCAAATAATTTCATTATTTTATTTAGGTTTACGAACTGTCAATAAATATTATTTTTGTTTTAATCTAGTTTTGTTTGTTCCAGAAATTCCATTAGAAAACACTATTACAAATCTACCACTTGACACAAAATATCACCAGAGAATTAACTTACGGTGGCTCTATGATCTTCATAGGGACAGTTTAGTTAGATGCTTTATATTAAACCCAGAATTTCAAATCGAAATTCTCGAAGAAAAAGAAAGCTTTAACTTTTTCACACACAAAAGTTTTGTTTGTGATAATCTCTATAATCTTCAAATAAAAAACAGTAACTGTATTTTTAAAACCAAAATGCCTTCTCTAAGTGAAGTAACTCATAAAAATATTAGTGGTACTAATTTAAAATCAAATTTGTTGTTAAAAGACATCAAAGAGTTAATTTCAAATGTAAAGCATCAAAGTAACTCAGAATTTTCAGATCAAATACAACTAACTACAAATATCAACATTGATACTTCAGATTCTATTGAAACAAAAGCAACAAGGAATTCTAAAAACCAATCAACAAACAGCATTGTGATATCCCCTCTAGAATCAAAGTGTATAAATGATCTTAACAACTTAAAAGCTGAAAACCCTCCTTTACTAATAGACAAAAAAGAAACTCCCTTGAAGTCAACAATCGCAATAAATAGTAAAACAGAAGACACACTACTAGATCTCTTGGATGATATTGACAATCAGTTTGAATTTACCATTAAGCAAGAAAATATAGTATCTTTTGTTTGTAGCCCAACCTCACCAAGGAAAGAATGTTCACAGTCAGATACATTTCTTACCAACTGTGAGAATGTCTCTGACACAGAGTCTGAAAAACAAACTAAATCATGTTATTCTGGTGGAGATACTTGGTCAGAAACTGTTAGCAACTTGTCTTGTAAAAGTAACTGCTTAGAAAAATATGAAACTACTTCAAATGATAAGAATCACATATTATTGAAACAAATGCCAATAGTTAACAAATTTCTATGTGACTCGCCTCTCTCGTTAACTTCTACGGACAGGCAGCCTAGTTTGTCTACTAAAACGTTAGAGCCACCCACGTGTAAGTGTCCACTTAGTCCTCAACATGACTCCTTCAACAATATATCAAATGATGAAAAATGCAACTATGAAACCATCTTGTTCCGTGAAGCATCCCTCCGTAGTTGCTACAATATTGAAAATATCCTCAAAGAAACTAAACCACTACTACCTGAAGTAGAGAAAGAAATAAATGATGTTAAAAGATTAATATTTTCTGCTGTAGGTTTGAAAAGAACTAATTTGGATATGATGAGAGACAGTGTTCTCTCTATATTGGATATTTGCAAATCATGGATAAAATTAAACTCCCATTTTGAACGAAAGGAATTTAAGGATGCTCTGAAAATTCAAGGTGTGGATATTTCACTTTTACATGATTTTTTTAAATGGCAAAATGTCTCAAGATTGTTTATTGATAAAATGGTTCAATCTTTGAGTAAAATTGCACCACACAGCACTCTTATTTCAGGCAACTGTGAAAATGTATGTAATTTTGAGCAGAAAAAGCCCACTTCTAGCTTAACAAGTTCTCAAGAATTTGTTAAAGTTAGACAAAAGTCACTTAATTCAAGTTGTAATAATTTAGCTGAGGAGTTAAGAATGTTACAAAAATGTGAAAACATTTTTCCTAAAAACCATCAAGCACAAAACAAACATTGGAAACAAAGACATTGCCTCCTTGAACAATTGCAAATGGGAGAGTTAGAAAATAAAACTAAAAGGCTGTTAAAATCAAAGTTTACACTTAACAGTTCGTCAAACAATCCTACGAGTACTGAGTTTAATGATATCAGTAAAAATGATCTGCTCCTATTTCAAAATCAAAACATGCCAATAACTTTTGGTCAAACAAATATTGAAAATTTTAATTTACCACTAACTAATAAGAACAGTCAAGCTATACAAAACGATATTTTCATCTTGGGAACTAATAAGTCTGTTGATCAACAACCACTCATGAATGGTACTACTTTTAACCAAAATGCATACCTAAATAACCATCTGGCAAATAATTTAAAACCACTTGGCAGCTTGGAAGGTGAAATGGTTTATCCATTTGTACCTGCTTTGAAAGGTATGTCTGCAAATTCTCCCGCAGCGTTATTCACCATTCCAACTAACAATCACAGTTCAATGAATATTCAAAACTTGCCAACAGTTCCACCTAACTTTATTTCCCAATTTTGTGTCATGAACAATAATGAAATCCAGAGTAATCAGAGCAACACACTACTAAAGGCAAATCCTATCTATTGCATGGACACGGAACACTGCTCTAAGAGCAGTTATATTAAACCTGGAAGCTACAACCCTCCTCAGAAACCAGCAAATCTTCAGAAAGTGACTAATAATAGTGTTCTGATCGACAATAGTCCAGTCACTGGTGTACATTTCCATTATTCAAACCCTCAAAGTAACTCAAAACAAAACCGATCTTCAGCTGCATTTCAAAGCTCTAGCAAAATACAAATGATGAAAGAGAATAGTTATATTTCAAAATGCGAGGATACATGGCAAGCTACTTCGTTATTGGTTGAAAATATCATAGGCACTACATCAGCTAACAAGCTAAAAGGGAATTCTGATTGGACACTGCCAGAGTCCTCATTAACAAAATCCCATTTCTTACTTGATGAAGTAAGTTGTCACAGTTCTAGCACCGATTTTAAACAAGACAGTGGCACTGAAGAGCTGAGTTCTGTTAATAACACCTCCCCAGGAGATGGCACATCTGTGGTCGAGGCTGATTTAAATATGAACGACTGGCTAAGCAACTTGTTGATAAACACTGATACAAGCAGCGGAAAAGAAACTGAAGAGAGTTTAAATATAAATGAGACTTGCAGCCTTATGTCTGACCACGATTTTTTAGAGAGGACTAGAACCAGTAAAGATGTTTGTCAGCAACAGATAGATACACAAAACAGTTCTGATACTTCGAATGATACACCTAACGGCTATGTGCAAATGAACTGTCTGAAAACTGACTCAGTTAATTCAGTTACAACAGATTATCAGAAACAAGACACAGAAACCAAAACTGAGACACAGAAGAAATTTCAGAGAAAAAATGAAAAAGTTAAAGATGACTTTATAACCAAAACGGATCAAAAACATTCACCTTCATTTGCAAAATCAAAATCCACATTTAAAATAACCCTTACAAAGCAAGTTTCTTATAAGCTTGAAGACATATTGAACTGTGTATGGAATACTACATTTTCCAGTCTACTTGGAGAGGTAAAACCACAAAAGGTATGATTAATCAACTTATTATTAATTGTAAATGTAAATGTGTTGCTATTAATTTAATGTAATGTGAATGAGAACAGCAGCAAATTTAACTGAGAAAAATATAACTGTGTTCACCAAACACAGACGATTAACATGACAACACTCTAGCACTTAATAACTTCATCTGAATTTAAAAGTGCTGCGATTACTAAACTCTGCCTAAACACATAGTTCATTATATTATACCTTGAAACGCTAATGACATTGAAATAGCTATCCCACTTCCAACCTTCATTTATCACTACCTTGTTTTTGCTTGGTAAATTAACTGAGAACTTATTCAGTAAGGCAATGCCTAATGTGATTGAAATGACACACAAAATATGTTCAATGCACAGTAAGAACACGATTATTGTGGTTGAATTTGGTAAACTAGGTTTACCATCCTCAGTATAATAGAATTTGTTATTTTACTCATACTTGGCTTATTACCTTAAACCTAGCTAGTGATGCAAGCCACAACAGTAAATGTTCACTTAAAATAGAGTATTCATCATATATATATCATATATGATATATAATATATGACATATATGATACATATATCATATAAGATATATATATCATATGGTTTTTTGTCAGATACCATTTAATAATTTTCTGAAAGCTGATATATATATTTGGATTAAAATCAAAATGTCATGCAACTATATAATATAAAATAAAAGTGATCTCCTGTCACAAAGCTAAATTCGATCCATCGAGCCAATTACAACCTGGCTAACTTATTATGTTTATGCTAGTGAATCCCTCCGTAAAATAACGTAGGGGAAACTGTAATTATGTGATCCATTGTTTGGATAGACTCTCTGCAAAAACATGACTGATCTAGTATCAATCCCCATTTGTACTTCCAGTAGTTACATCTACCCACGCCAGTTTGGAACCGATTCAAAAGTGTCCATAGACTACAAGGAGGTTCATTCCACCTACAGATATTGATAGATCGTTAATAAGGAACTTATTTCATCCATCAAAACTGTTCCACGCTATTGCCCGGCTAGTACTGGGTGAAAAATTTGAACTGCTTAACTGGAAAGCAGTACGTAGAGGTGGGTTTAGAGATTTTAAGTGACCGTTCTGATGAAAGAGATCCTGTATAATGGGGAGGTGCAGGATCTTTAATCTTTATCTTATTGAATTCTTTAAGTATGTGCCTTCTAACATCTTATTGCTGGAGGAGCTATATTGCACAGTACAGGGAGCTAAGGAAGTGGAGTTGCCATAAGAGTATGTGTGCTAGAGTTTTATATGTGTGCTATTTAGCCATATGGGAGCACTGTATTCAGCAGTAGAATATTCCAGGACAAAGCAGTTGTACGCAGAACATTTGCTTTGGTTCCCCAAATTGTTTCAGCAACATGATGTAGTGCATTTGCCCTGGTTTTGATTTTAGCTTCTGTTTTTTGAAGATGGCTTTTAAACGTCAGCAATCGATCTAATGTTACTGCCAGGTACTGTGGATGATTATTATTATGGTGTTTTACACCATTTAATAATAGAATAGAAAGATGTTCAGTTTTTAATTAGCCAGTCTGTTACTTAGGTGGAAGCAGGTTAAGATGATCTAAGGATCGAAACATGTAGCCTAGTGTATTAAATAAAAGTGATTGAACAAGGTAGTATATTTTATTTCTCCATTACATATTATTTCCAATCCAGGGCCAATATGATTATTAGCTTTTTATTTCTGAGTAATTTTGCTAGTATTGGTATCCCATTACCATTGGTATAAATATTTAATGTGTTACCAGCAGAGAACTTCATAATTATGATAGTTGCTGTTCATCGCCTAAGATATAGGCAATATTATTTGTTTGGTTTTAAATATTTTACTATTTTATTACATAAAAATTACTTTTTACTGTAGAGTATAAATAGTGAAGTGGATTTTTACTGAACAGTCTATCAAAACTATACCTTACCTCTTACTTCCTCGGCCATTGAAACCCCAGTTGGTTTTTGGCCTCGCCAACAATGCCTCTCCATTCTGCTCTATTCTTTGCTGCCTCAGGTTTAGTCCCCAATTTGTAAATATCTTTGAGGACCTGATCTCTCCATCTAAGTCTTGGCCTGCCAAGGGGTCTTCTACCTTCTGGGTTCGATCGTTCAATATATTTAATAAAGGAGGTATTTTCTCGCCTCCACACATGTCCAGCCCACCTTAGTCTTCTACTTTTCACTAATGCTACTATATCTGGGTGAGTGTATATTTCTCTTAATTCTCTGTTCAAAACTATAATATTTCAAAAATAAGACTTAAGTACTTTGTACTGTAGGTTTTATTCATGAATTTTTTTATTCAGTTTTCCTTTTTTACTCCTTGTTTTGGTGGCTTTTTGATAGTATATGTAAGTGGGAAACTGAATTTAAACATTCATAAATAAAACCTACAGTACGATGTACTTGTGTCTTGGTCTTAAAATAGGAATCACCCTTTATAGAGCTAAGCCCAAGTTTCGCCACCATCCAAACCAGTTTCTAAAGAAGAGTGAAAATCAGCTATTTATAATATACCTCCATCTATAGCATCACTTAATATCATGTCCCATAATTACTTAAATGTCCACCATTTGAACTTACACAATATGGTAATTTAACTTCATTTGTCAAATATATTTCAACAGTAGAAAGAAGTGTGATTTATGAGTTTTCAATGTTGAAAAACAATCAGAATTTGTTTATAGTGTTACGGTCCATAGAGTTCAAAATAATAATGTGATTCATGATTGTGACTATTAACTGTTACTTTTATTCACACTTACTAATTAAGTAAATTACACATTATGAGATATTTATAAGTTTAAATTACTAGACAAACATTATTGTAAAACTTGAAATTAAACAACTATTATTAACAATAATTAATGTCACTTAACTTACTAAAATTTGCTTTCACGTCACTGTATGCGAAATGTCAATGTTAAATACTGTCACTTCCACTTAATTTGGCATTCAAGCCAAAAACAAAAGATTCACACTGCTAATGACACTGGTTGACTCATCGGCTGAGCGGTGCATTTATCTAAGACGCCAGTGTAAGTCTAGAAGGTTCTGGAGCTATGGTGGAGATTGTTCTGGAAAGGCGATCTTCCAGAATAAGAATTTTACTAAATTAAGCCTGAAATAGAGTACAATTGGAAATCATTAACTGTGTGATCATAACTTGAGTTTCAGTTCCAAAATACTATTTGCCATTCCACACTTCTATTAGTTGTATCTATCTGCATAAGTGCGGAAGTGACTAAACATAGTCTATTCTTTATGAGAAAGTTTCATTCAACCTACGGCAGTCATAGGGCTGACGCTATAAACTTGTATTGTACAGTGTAATCTAGTTTTGGTTTTTCTATTCATATATTTTCTTGCCTAGACTCCCCACCATAGCTGTTTTTTACAATCTTATGAATCATGCCTAATAATATTTTAGTCAGAAGTTATGCTTGATAATGATTCTTTAGTAGTAATTTTTGTCCAAAACAGTACAAAGGCCCAAACATACAACACTCGAGAAATGAGGCTAAACTAACTGAATGCAAGTTTAGTTACATAGTCCAGAATTATATGCTGCTTTCAGGTTTCATCACCCTTAAAAACCTGTCTTTATAAGAAAAATCAAGAAAAGTTTGTTAAGCCTGTTTGTAATGTTAGTACATCTGATCACCAAATCACATTCTCCAAAATTATGGGCAAATAAATCGATCTCATGAACAAAAACTATACCCTGAAACTCTTAGACCGAGTTTCCTCTAAACCAATGTGGCCATGAAGCAATCTGTAAAAAATAACGTAAGTCACGGTATGACAAACTAAAAAAATTAATAAACTGAATTCTTCTCCCCTTTCCACAACATCTACTTCTGTTAACTTCCACACCATCCATGATTGGAATTTTCTCCAGTCAGTCTTGACTGCCACATCTATGTACACCCTTCTATGGTCTCTATTCTAATTAACACTAACAGAGGAGTTCCCAGGGTGACTTCGAATCAATTGGTGAAACTTTACACATGCATGCTTGTCATTGAAATATTAGTCAATCCAAAAAACAAGACCCAAGTTCCCCTTAGCTTGTATTCAACTCAGTTTACATGTTGGAGAACACCAAGATTGCAAAAAGCACGTTTTCTTGATTTTTCAGTCACTGATCCCACATAAGAAGGTTGTAGATTAGTATTACAAGTGAAAGATTGTACCCCTATTACGCTGAGATTTTTTTATTATTTGGTGATAGGTTTTATTTGGTCTATCTTCCCTCGAAAAGGTTACTTGTACGATATCATTATACTCTGTTTCATATTGAGAATGCAGTGTGGTAAGCCCATAAGCAATGCTAATCAAATGGGAGATTTTGAGATACAGCACTGTATACAAATGTTGGCTCGCTGATAAAAAGTAATCATAAAATCAAATTTTCGCATAAAAGTGGTTGGGAAAATATTTATTGTCTGTTATTAAAGGTATAAAATAAAAAAAATTAGTTAATAATCTAAAAAAAATTACCATATGCTTTAAAAACGTATAGACCTTGGAGATTCAGTTTTGAGAGGCCGCAATTCAATTACACTGCATTTTAAGTGAATAAATATTGATTGAACATTTTGAAATGTTGTGTAAACTTTATACAGAAGTAGTGGATGCTTACTGTGTTAGTATGAATTGATTATATAGTAAAACTAATTTGTAATAATATAATATAAGTAAACATTTGTTCATATATTTGAGAAAAGACATGGAAAAGTAGACCTATGAGGAAGTTTTTTATTTTTTTGGTCAGGTAAGTTTCGTCAGTGGGAAAGTTGTAGATAAAAAAAAGTTGTATTTTTTATTTCAAACTTTGTTGACCAATATGCATAGTTTAGTCGGTAATAAGTGACAATGAAATATGACTGTGAGGCGCGTGCAGTTGTCATCGTGTTGGTGAGTTGGCCTCACTCTGAACCATCCACAATTCCATAGGTGTTAAAATATGAGCCCAGGAGAAATATTATTTATTTTATATAAAACCTATTATGCTAAAAGTATGTTGCTTAAAGTTATAATATTAGGCAATGAAAATTACAGATATAAAGCCAGTTATTATTTTTCAGTTATTTTAACAGGACATCAAATCATTTACAATACAGTAGGTGTTTTATAGTATATAAGTTGTTTTTTTAATTACCATACAACGTGTTGGTACAGTACAAGTAAACGTCACACAACACAAATGTATTACAGTATAAGCACAAAATGCACAAATATATTACAATACAAGTACAAAATGCACAATTATTATGGTAATTGATTTCGGTGAACCACGCTCACCTTCCTCAGACCAAAGGGATTCGCAAAAGAATGAGAGGAATTTTGAGGTTAATAGATTTAAACCTAAGGTCACCCTCAACACTGAGTGCATGCTCCCTCGTACAGTGATCTTATTTCACTTTAACAGTTCTTCTCACGCGAGAATAAAACTCACACTTAATGATTTCTCCAAAATGCTAACATTTCTCATGAGCAGAATGTTTTCTCTTATGTAATTAAATCAGGTGAGAACCACTTCGGCTACCCCGGAACTCTGCCAGTTGTCTGTGAACCTAAATTGGCTCAATGATAGTTTGATTAAAAGCATTATCAGCAGTACAGCAGCTGCATTAACAGTAGTGCAAAGAAGATCTGTCCAGCTGTTCAATGAAACATAGTGGTATAAATCTAAGTAATTCCCAGAAGAAAAATGGAAAAAATACCTTATTGGGGAAATCTTTCGGCCAACTCATTCCAGGAATGTATATTTCAAGAGGGGCATGGTCCCTAATAACTTATTATATAAAAATAAATTACCTCTGTCAACACTTCAAATTTCTTGTAATGTGTATGACAATTGTTTCAACATTTTTATGTAATCTTAAAACAGTTCAGGGGCTAAATAAACAAATTTTGAATAATAACTTATATTGCACTAAAAATCATGACGGTATAATTTTGTTAAGGGGATCTTTGATAAGTTATTGTTTGAATTCTTATAAAAAATCCCAATGAAAGTTTGATTAGTTTACATACAGAGATAAAAATTATTGTACCACTTTAACATGTTGTGCAAACATTTCTTGTGATCCATCCATGCAAAGCATTAACTGTAAATTATTTTTATAGTAATAAGATCTCTCTGTTTACCAACAAATAATAATTTTTGTTCATTCTCTTGTCTCTCTGTATGTAGTGTTCAGTTTTCAAAATTACTCTGTAAGATTAACATCTGCCTGGCTAAAAATGTAAGTCATTCTAAAAATATGTTTTAACTAAATTAATTTTTTAGGAGCTTATACTGTTAGAACTAAAATTTAGAAGAGCCCTATACTTTGAAACAATGAAGACAAAGTTAACAGATCACAGCTATGATACGTTGGAACAAGCCCTTGCTGATTTTGAGTATAATTTTGCAGACATTAAAAATAGAAACAAGGTAAAATTTGGTTTATCAATTGCCTGTAATATTCTTTATTTTTTAATGCCTAAGCAGGGAATTTTTAGTAACCTTTTTTTTATGTATATTTATGTTGTTGAATTTAATCACTCGTTTGATTTGTACAATATTGTGAGCCCTTTGTAGAAGGTATAGAGTTCCTCTTTCTACTTATTACCTACAAGTCTTGTAATATTCAGGAATATATCATCTATATCTGTTATTATTATTATCATTATTATCTGCTAACGTTTATTATTGAAATGTTTGTTAGTAATATTATGTTTAGTAATAATGTCGGTAATATGTTCAGTAGCAACACTGCCAAAACTAATAATTGTTCAATCTGTACTTAGGCCTAGATGGAGTATCAAAACTAGTAGTCAATGTAACCATTCATTATGATCCTTGTTTTGTGTATTTGTTTTCTTTGTTCAGTAGATATTACAGGGTGCGGCAAAATAACCTCCCTATTTTTGTGGCTTTCTAGTGAATAGAGTGGGACACTTAGAATGGTGGGGTAGCGGCAATCGACACAGGATAGGGGGAAGTTCATGTGATACTTACCCTGTAGGCACCAGTCAACCGCCGCAATTATGGTATGGACAAGTGCACAGAGAGCTTTTTGCGGTCAAAGCGTTCATACAAAAAAAATAGCAATTATTAATAATTCAGTAATTGCAACTCAGCGATCATTCAGAAAGTTTCAAATTCCTCCTCAGGAGTCATTACTGGAATGAAAACAACCCTCATGAAATCCATGAGAGGTCTCTTCATAGTGAACGTGTGACTGTTGTGGGTTATCAAGACATGGAATCATTAGCTTTTGGTATTTTTTAAGAGGATGGCATTATTGTTACTTTGAACTCAAATAGGTCTGCCAATATGATCAAAGAGTTTGTTGAACCTGCCCTTCAGGAGCGGACTTTCGAGAATGTGTGGTTCCAGCAGGACGGTTCCACAGTTCATACTGAGCGAATATCAATTAATAATTTGAGACAATTATTTCCTGGCTGATTGATTTCTCGGGTAGGGAACATTATGATCACCCGATTTAACTCCTTGTGAAATTTTTGTGGGGTTATTTAAAGATTAAGGTGTCCAAACACCGCCCCAGGAACCTGTAGGATTTGAAGCAAACTATATGCGAGAAAGTTCAGCGCATCCTTCAGGCCATGCTCGAGAAAGTCAATGAGAGCTTCAGAATTCGCTTGCTACAGTGTATTGATAATCAATACCACCACTTTTCTTATATCCTTTACAAAAAAAGTAGACAAAAGTTCCCATATTGTAGAATAAATTTAAATAAGTTAAATTGTTTTTCAAAAAACCTTTTAATTCAGGTTTAAAAATAGGGCGGTTATTTTGTCCCACCTGTACAACAAATTTTAACTGGCAGGTCAAATACTGGCACCGTGTGCTTCAAAGAACCCTTGGTATTTGATCAAGGGGATTTCTTAATTCAGAAGTTCTAAATCTTTATAAGATATGAAAGGAAAGTGTTGCCCCACTAGTAGTTTGTAAATATGAGATTTATTTTCTACATATATCAGTCATCTCTATACTACACTGAAGGTAGAAAAAAGTACTGACCATAGATAATTAGGGAGAAATGTGGAATCTCATAAATAGTTATGACCACAGAGGAAAGAATAAAGTAGAGTATTCATAATGCATTCCATACTGTAGAAGTAGTTGCCGATATTCGCCATCTTAGTGAGATGGACAAGCGTCTACAAGTGTAGGGTTAGACCATGTTCGGGAGCCATCCACACCAATCATATCCTTCAAAGACTAGTACCTCCCTTCCTGGACTGACCCCACACTCCTAGACGCTTGTGTGAGATGGGCACAGCTGATGTAACCTATTGTTGAAATAAACATTTTATAACATTGAAATAATTCATTTTAAACAACACAGTAAACTAAGTAAAACAAGTAAAAGTAGGCTAATTTACTGTATTATAAAGAAATAATAATCATCAAATAAATTGCTTTCATAATTTTTTATTTGTAAAAAGTTATTCCATCCTGCTTGTTTTTATTGCTGTTATTGCAACCAGCTGTGGTAGCTCAATTGCGTTAGGAAGGTAGGAAGACTAAGGTCTAGTCATAATGCTGTATTACAAATTTATAAAATTCAGCTGATAATCAGCTTCCATCTAAAATTGAGTAGACAGTGGAGGGGGCAACCATCTTGGTAATTCAGGTTCACGAGTTTCGGCTTCACTTAGATTGCCATGTGTCTACTCTATTTTATTCTTTGTTCTGTGGTTACGACCCTAGCAGCTGTTTAGTCTTTGTTAAAAATAGTGGAGGGGTGATTATGTCTAAGGAAATATTATCATTCTACTCAGTAAGGTGTGAGTGTGGTCGGCTCTGGTTACCAATTTTGTGTTGCCCACTGTCTGTGTTGTTCTTTTAACAAGGAAAAATCATCCACATGTTGCTTATTATTTTTCATGCGTTCAAATTGTTACGTCCTTGCCAAATTAAAAGTCAATGTGTTTTATAGAAAGAATAGAATAATGTGTAAGAGAGGCGATGGAAAGCGACGCACAAGGAAGACAAAGATGACAGCAGAGAGAGAGAGTGTGTGTTGCGAGGGTTGTTGCCTAACAAACACGAACTAATTTCAACAAACACTGAGGAACCCTTCTCAATGAAACATTTGGTAGTATCTTCAATATATGGTATTATTTGCTAGGAGCTCTTATGATTTTAAGGTTTTAGATCTCCTTGAAAGAACAAAGATTGATAACTAACCTTGAATACATGAGTAAACTGACCGCATGCAATAGTTGAATAGCTTCGGTAATAAGTAGGATATTAATATAGTCAGACCACAAAGGTTGATCACTTACTCTAATTAAATTTTCAGCACTGACATATTTAAGTTCTTATCATTTTTCAGGGAGACAAACAATGTCTTAAAGCTGTTAAAGCTTTGGAAAAGATATTCTTGGATATGGTCGAGAAACATTTTGGAATTTTATATCAACAAAAGCCACAATTTTTTGAACCTTTTGATGTGAGCTCCAATATGAAATCTCGCAAGCAAAAGAAGCCCTCACACAGATTTTAACTTGTTATGTGTTTTTCGTTACATGAACATTTCCAAATACAATTAAACATTTTCTTTCTTTCAACATACCATAGTTCAAAGTGTATATTTTATGATGTGTTGAAGGTTTTAATATTTTGAGTTTATGTTTAGTTTGTCAGAATTGAGAGTCTGTAATAGTGATGTTTTAGAGAAAACTTTTTAAACAATTTTAGGTATTATAAGTAGAATTGATAAAAATGCTTGTGTTTGCTTACTCTGCCAGGAATTGTTAATCTAACATGATACTTTCAGTTTGGAAGATCAACTTTAGGTAATAAATTTTGTTATGTAATAAGCCATAAAATTAATTAATATAATTGCACATTTATAACCTAGGGCAGTAGACTAGAGTAATATATATATTTGTATTGTTGTTATTGTAGGTGTCCTTTTGTATATTTAGTGTAAAATATATAAATATTTAAGATGTAATGAGATAATTGTACTTTAAAATTATTCTAAGACTTGTTATTGTATTACTTTTAGAAACATTGGAGAAAAATAATGAAATTGTCAATATTTTAAAAATATGTAAATGATCTCAGTTTCATAGACTAATTTAAAGAATATGTACTCAATGGGATTTGGTGTTTAATAAATACAATAGTATATTCTGTCTTTAGTATAAATTTGTAAAAATGCTTTATAATAAAACATTTCTTTGAGTTGTATATATTTAATGCATATTTATGGACAGCAAGTTTGATAATCCTGAACTATTAAAATTACATATTTCTCTCTCTATCTTTTTGGTTATATTGTACTACTAATTTAAATTTCTTAAAGAAGAGTATTATTATGCTATTAAAACGTTTTGATTTGTTATAACCTAACCACTGATTGAAGTTAATTATGTATTGCTGAACTTGATGTTACAGTGTTAGGTATACTGAGTTACTTCATTACCAGAGTAATTTTTGTTTGAATGGGTATCCACTCAAGCATATTACTGTATAATTTTGATGTATCATATGAGTTATTGATACCTCTGGAATTCCTGAGTGATCAAATACCCATTGGATTTGATCATCCATACGGCCAATGTAAATTCATTTCAAGATTACAGTTTTATTTATGAATGTACAATTTTAAACTTGACCTTATTTGAAAGAGAACATCATTTTCTAATGCCCCTGGAACAGATATTTTCTGTTTTTGCTTATTTTTCATATACTAATCATCATTTTTCTAATTCAATTTTTTTAAATAAATAAAAAAAGTCAGAAAAAATCTGTCTTAGAGGGCAATAGCCACTCTTTTCCTATAAAGCAAGTTCAAATTTGGAATAACCATGTTAGAAAATGTAAGTGTATTTGTTTTCAAGTGACGACTACGCAAATCACACAATGGTTTAGGGACAGAAGACAACTAACTGGTCTTCTGACAGATTTACAAGTTGTTCCAAAGTCTACACCAGGTAGAGGATTGAAAGCTCGACTGCGACCAAATTATTTAATTGAGGATACTGTTAAAGAGGAAGGCACCGAATGGATATTTTCTTGCGTACTTTTCAAGCTTTTATAAATAAGGACCAGTATCAGGCACATAACAAGTGGTTCTGATTTCATGGTAAACTGTATTACATGTCACTGGGATATTCACTCTTAGGGTGCAGCCAGAGGCGTATTTGAAGATTTGCCGCCCCCCCCCCACCCAGTGGCGTATTTCACGTTTTGCCGCCTAGGGGATATAGCGGCTATCTGCCGCCCCCCCCCGCCCTTTGTTTGTATCATAGCTAATGTTGTACTAAAAACTTTGTAGGTAGTAGGTATCAACATAAGCTGAACACTATAAGTTAAAACCAATTTATTTTAATCGTGTTATTAATTGAAATGTTAGTGGTGTATTTTAGTTTACAAATGTTGTAATATGACTAATTTAGTAGAATTGTTGAAAGAAATAAGAACAATTTACAATAATAAATTAAGTAATATATGAGTTGTAAGTATGCAAGCTAAGCTGGAAAGTAAAATTTAGAATTTTTAAAGTAAAAAATAGAACACAACTTTATATTATTTACACGTATATGGCGATTAAATCAACTTTCTTCTTGCTTTAGAGGCCGAAAATGAATTGATGAATTGAACATCAGACATACATACGTCTTCCTCTACCCCTCTTCCCCGGACTTCTGCCGCTCTCGCTCTATACATACATTCGTAACACAGTTAGATGACAGCCGTAACTTGATAATATTTTGTAAAGAACAGTACTTTGTACTTGACATTGACGCCCTCAATTTTCAAATATTCTCAAAATACCATTACATGCCTGGTAACTTCCAACTCCTTTGCCACCCTCTAAATTCTGCCGCCCTGGGCTACAGCCCCTATAGCCCCCCCCCCCTAAATACGCTACTGGTGCAGACAGAACAAGTGAGTAGCGGTAGATGTGTAGGTCATAGTCGCCGTCAACATCTATGGAAAACAAACACATTGTAACTTATGAGGTATAACACAACGGATAAGTCATGGTGGAGGTCTACCACGATGCTCTACTAGATGTTTACATCGATGCTTTTTAAAATCAAACTAGTTTAATTTTACATGGATGCCTTCCTCAAGGTCTAGCAGGATAGGCCTACTTTGCTGTGATTGGCCCGCTGAAACCCCCTCCCCGTACGACCCCACTCCTCCTTGTCCAGGAAGCTTTACTCAAACTATCTGTAAATAGTACTTTCCTTTCAGTTCAGTTCAAGTTGTCTGCTATTGTCAAGTGAATTGAAAGAAGAACTTGTTATTGCTATCCAGAACATACCTGTGCTTGTATGTGCTCTAATGACGACCATGTATATAGTTTTCATTAGACGACCTTCTATGATTTGATTAGATTGCCAATAAAAAATGTCGCCATTTTATACAACAATTTAAGTTCATACATTTTTCCATAATCTTTAAAAAGACGAGTATCTATAGAAAATCAAGGAACTGATCCGGTCCTCTAGCCCTGTCTAACATAAATATGGTGTACTCTGTGTCTGGACCGAAAACAGCTTCCTGTCTGAGCATTTCAATTGGAAACGAAAACCACCATAACTACAATCACAGTAATTCCTGTTAGTTTATACACTAGTTATAAAGTACGCCTATTCTTTAAAATACCACTGAGATAGCGTTAAATAAATTATTAGCGATTGTGGAGTTAATATCATTGAACTTAATATTATTATCATTCTGAACTACATGCTGAGAGCTAGTAAGTAATGTGTGTTGGTGAATGTGTAAGATGGGTGACAAACAAGGTGCTATAGTCACAAAACGATCAGTTGTTGGGTTATGTAAGGAATTGTCCCTAACCATTGTGAAAAAACTGATAGCTTGTACATTTGGATACTTTTCTATCAAATGGATAATGAGTAAAATAACAATTGGGATGCCAGGAATGAACCAAGATACGTTACAAAAGGTAAGATTTTTACTAATTTAATTAAAATTATTATTCACGTATAGTAATAACTATAAGTAGCCCATTTGATCAAGCGATATACAATCAACTCTGTTTCGATGAATTTGCCATTCTTTGCGTACACACTTTGTGCAGTTTCTTGTCACCAAACAAAATTTGCAAAATTTTGCTTGAAATTGGTTTAGAATTGATTGTATTTTTTCAAGATATGCCTTTTATTCCACGGAAATTACGTATTTTACCAAAACAATCGAAAACCAAATATCTTTTAGTATTTTTGCTATATGTCCGTTAATTTAAATGGTATTTTAATCATCTTTTTTTATTTTGATGTGTTTTTTGCGCTGAATACAAATTTGAAAACGATTTTGGTATATTACAACTATTTATCGAGATATAACGGAAAAACTACTTTCGCGGTGAATCGCGATTAGCGGCCATTACGCGATCAGCATACAACAATTAATCACAAAACCCGAATTTATCTATTTTCCCGCCGGAGTGACGGCTGGCAGGATGTCACGGAGGCCAAACACTCGAATTTAACGCAAATTACAAATTTTTGTTGAGAAAATAGACAAGCAGGTTTTGTTTGGTTAGGTCAGTACAATATGCATTTTTCGGGTTGAAAAATAATTGTACTACAAAACCAGTTATGTATTTGTGTTCAGCATAAAAAAATACGAGAAATGAAAAAAAACTTTCGTAAAATAACGATTTTGAAAAAGTTGGGTTTTTTCACTATCACTTAAAAAACTAGTTTTGCGATTTTTCGGTAAAAAAACTAGTTTTCCACGGATGAAATCAAGCTCCTTAATAGATATAAACTCATATTCCACCACTTTTTCAACAAGAAATCGTATTTTCAGAGGTGACAAGAAAGTGCATAAGTACCCTTGTTTTATTCTTTCAGACTGAGCTTCCTTTCTTTCAATGAACTAGGTTGTTCCAAGTTTCCCCTCTGTCACACTCCGGCCAATCAATTGAAAAGTCTTTTGCCTGAACGTTTCCGGTTTGAAATATCAGTGTTTTACGGATAAAGTGACCAATGCATTTAAATGTTCGTTTTAGCCCTACTTCAATTTTGATGAAATTCTCAATTGTTAAATTCTCGGTTTTTTGACTCCTCAATTGTTTAAATTGACCAAGGAATAAGGGAAAAGTTCAGTTAACAACAAACTACTTCACGTAATATATAAAAGGATACTGTGTTATTTTAACTTTATTGACTGTTTAAATAATGTCTTAACTATTAACCCTGACTTGTAGTATAACAACATGACAAAGCATACGTTTGAATATGAATTCAATGTGAGTTTACATTAAATTCATGATTAATCATTTAAATCAGGTATATGGACTGAAACCACAGCACTAGGGTTAATAAAAAGTTGTGAATAGCATTTCCTTTTAGTTTATGTAATAATAAATGACTCAGTTGTAGTATTGGCGGAAAATATTTTATTTTTATTTGTTATATTATATTGTAGTGAAGATTTTTACAATGTGAGATTACAGAGTTAAAACATTACGAATAATATTCTACTAGTGCTTATATATATTCATCATTATGATAACAGCATTATCTAGTCAGTATTATTTATTACATGATAAATTGATTTATGTAATACAGATAAAACAACTTTTAAATACGTACGTTTGTTGGCTTTACTCACGGTTTATATACAAAATTAGAACTGAAAAAAATGTTACTTTTGAACACTAAAGGTTTATGTAAAACATGAAATTACAGTAATTTTAAATAAAACATAATTTTACAACTAATGTTTAAAGATAGATATATTAGTTTAATTTTAACAATACACTTGGAATGAAACAATAATCCAGTTTATTCACAGCCTAATAATATACAATGACAACACTTCCATTGCAGCGCTGTGAAAGTAGCGCAACGCTAGAGCTCTAAGAGAACTACACTACATTACCGTTGTATTGCATAAAACTGAAGGAAATCCTCGTAAGTGAAAGGTAGAAGTATAATGTAATGGTTTGAAGGAAAAGGTAGAGGTAAAAGGTTTAGCTTTTTCCGTATGTATAATGATTTCCTTATACTCACAAGGATATCCTTCAGGAACAAGTAAAGGGATCAACCGCATACATTCATGTCCAGACGTCAAAATCAGCTAGCTGATATCTCCTCCCTTCCCTTGTCATCAGGGAATCGATTGTAGTGTGGTATTACATGTGTTGTGTTTGGCCGCATTTTTAAATAACTTTAGTGTTAATTAATTCTCAAGCGTACTTGTTTGGTTACTGGTGTAATTAATAGAATATTTCATAACAAGAGTGGAAAGTGGGGTTTTGCATACAAAACACTTTCACTCGAGTTTTGAACGATACTTTTCACCACGGTAACTAGAATAATACGGTAGGGTTCACGCGCATGATGCGCAGTAAATCTTAGTGTCAATGTCATCACACAGACGTATCAGCTGGTTCATCGGTTAAACTGAATGTAGTAATAATCAGTAACTGCTTTTCTTAGAACACTGTTTTCATTAACAACTATTACTAAAACACTAAAAATACTTATTATAATACTATTTTATATTATTAGTATTAAAATTTGGCCAAATGAAATAAAAAGAGAACTTTTTCAGACAAAAGAACTCTTTTTTTATTAAAAAAAAAAAACATGATAACTCTAATAATTCAAGACTGAATTATATTTATTATGCTCAATATAAACAGCTGTTTCAATACTTGACATTTGTTATTTATTGATACATTTCCAAATAAAAACTAAACGACCATGTTTTAATCGGATTAATTGGACAAGCCGATGGAGCCACCTTTTAATACTAACAAACCGTTAAACATACTCGTATTAATAATATTATCATTGAAAGTATTTGTATAACATAAATAATAGTTATTAACGGGTATTATGTTTGTCGCTAATGAAAACAGTGATAGTGTAATGGATGAACCAGCTGATATGTCTGTGTGACGTCATTGACACCAAGATTTACTGCGCATCATGCGCGTGAACCCTACCGTATTTTCTAGTTACCGTGCTTTTCACTACACTACGGAATAAAAACAGGTGTTGTTGACTGTGGAAATTTTTCGGTTGTAAACAATGTTACTTTCGGTAGTAAACAATAGACAGCTGTTGAAAATATGATGTTTCGCAGGTTGTAAACACATAACGAACACAGCTGAACTCATAGTAGCGTAGTGAAAAATAAATTACTACCAGCATGTTTTTTTTTTTTTTTTTTTTCAAATAGTAGTGACAGTAATAGTGAAGGGGATAAGAACGAAATTGTTAATGAGTTAGAGTTCTTTGCGGATGAAATATGCAGAATCCCATTTATTGTACAAAAAGTCTTAAGTGCCGAAAGTGAAAAATATGAAAGATGAGGCGATAAAAATAGTAAAAAAGTACGAAGCTTTGTACGGCAAACCACTAGATGCAAAAGGATTGTTTGAAAAATAATTAACAAGAAAACAACATTGAAAAAAGTCTGACATGAAAAAAAACAGGAAACAAAAAAATCAAGTTGTTGGGATGGGAGGAAAAATTACTCAAAGCTTTACAAGGTGATTATAATCCTACAATTAAAAATATCGAAGGGGCCATGCAGTTTGGAGTTGAAAAAAACATGTGAATCTGTCGAATCACTATTACCACCCTAGACGAAATTACCTACAAACAACCCTGAAATTCACGAAACTGAAAGTGCACTACCGATCTTGCCATCCAAAAGAAAATTACCTACAGACAACTTTGAAACTGATGAAACTAAAAGATTAACTAAAAAAGAACTGCAGCGATTGGTTTTGTTGCACCAGTACCGCACAAATAAAATACAACATGACTATTATGATAAGAAACTTGAAATTATAAGCAGTAAGAACATTAGTTCAGTAAACACTTTTAATGTTGGTAATAAAACCTGTTTTAATTTGTGACAAAGTAAAACTTGTCAAATATAAAAATAAGATCTGTCAAAATTCTCATTTTCTTTAAAGTTTTTGATCATTATCATCAGCATGATCCATTACTTCTTGTGTTTTACAGTCCGGATCACCTAAAGTTTTTGTACACCTAAACATTAAGAAGTACAATACAAGTAACTATTACTTTTGGTAGTTCCCCCCCCCCCCCTCTCTCTCTCTCTCTCTCTCTCTCTCTCTCTCTCTCTCTCTCTCTCTCTCTCTCTCTCTCTCTCTCTCTCTCTCTCTCTCTCTCTCTCTCTCTCTCTCTCTCTCTCTCTCTCTCTCTCTCTCTCTCTCTCTCTCTCTCTCTCTCTCTCTCTCTCTCTCTCTCTCTCTCTCTCTCTCTCTCTCTCTCTCTCTCTCTCTCTCTCTCTCTCTCTCTCTCTCTCTCTCTCTCTCTCTCTCTCTCTCTCTCTCTCTCTCTCTCTCTCTCTCTCTCTCTCTCTCTCTCTCTCTCTCTCTCTCTCTCTCTCTCTCTCTCTCTCTCTCTCTCTCTCTCTCTCTCTCTCTCTCTCTCTCTCTCTCTCTCTCTCTCTCTCTCTCTCTCTCTCTCTCTCTCCTCTCTCTCTCTCTCTCTCTCTCTCTCTCTCTCTCTCTCTCTCTCTCTCTCTCTCTCTCTCTCTCTCTCTCTCTCTCTCTCTCTCTCTCTCTCTCTCTCTCTCTCTCTCTCTCTCTCTCTCTCTCTCTCTCTCTCTCTCTCTCTCTCTCTCTCTCTCTCTCTCTCTCTCTCTCTCTCTCTCTCTCTCTCTCTCTCTCTCTCTCTCTCTCTCTCTCTCTCTCTCTCTCTCTCTCTCTCTCTCTCTCTCTCTCTCTCTCTCTCTCTCTCTCTCTCTCTCTCTCTCTCTCTCTCTCTCCCCTCTCTCTCCCCCCCTCTCCCTCTCTCTCCCCCTCTCTCTCCCCCCCTCTCTCCCCCCTCTCTCTCCCCCCCTCTCTCTCTCTCTCCCCCTCTCTCTCCTCTCTCCCTCCCTCCCTCCCTCCCTCCCTCTCTCTCTCTCTCTCTCTCTCTCTCTCTCTCTCTCTCTCTCTCTCTCTCTCTCTCTCTCTCTCTCTCTCTCTCTCTCTCTCTCTCTCTCTCTCTCTCTCTCTCTCTCTCTCTCTCTCCTCTCTCCCCCCCTCTCTCTCTCCCCCCCCCCTCTCTCTCTCTCCCTCCCTCCCCCTCTCTCTCTCTCCCCTCTCTCTCCCCTCTCTCTCCCTCTCTCCCTCCCTCTCTCTCTCTCCCTCCCTCCCTCCCTCTCTCTCTCTCTCTCTCTCTCTCTCTCTATCTATCTCTCTCTCTCTCTCTCTACCTATCTATCTCAACCGAGTCATGAGACAAGGCTCCATACCCGCTATCTGCAAGTAGTACAGTACTTGCTTTGTTTGCCAACTACACTCTAACATGGGAATTTTTTCAAATCCTTTAATCATGTACAGATCCAGGCCAACTCACGTCAACACTAGTGAACTTTTTCCTAGCGTCACAGGTAGCTTGTACATTTAAAGTGTGGTTTCCTTTACGGTTAATGCACTCGTCTCCGTTGCGATTAGGTTTTAGTCTACCTACGCGAGTACAGTCTACCACACCGATTGCCGTTGGAAAGCGAAATTTGCTCAGCTACAACTGCTTTGCCTTCATTATCTTATTTGGTAGGTGGTAGAAGAATCTTTTATAGCATATTTATTTTACAGTTATATATCGATTGTAGAAATAGGGGAAATATGGGCTACAAATGAACGTATATAAGTGAGTGAAGTCCTTGTTGTTAAGGTAAGTCCATTGACTCTTAAAAAGCCCGTGTAGTTACAAGATGGCGCTGATTGGTATGAACGAATGCCTACATAAAGCAGATAAAATACCGAAAGTTAATATCGTCTTATTATACTAGGAGAAGTTACGGCTAAGAAACCCTTTCTAATACTTAACCAGGGAACAACAGCTTAAGGGTCACTTCCAAACCGCTACCAGTGGGCGGGCTGCATGCAAGGACGGTGTCGCTCAGACGGCTGCCCACTGGCTAAAATACTGATAGGTCTAAATTCAGAAGTACCTTTTGGAGACGGAAACTTAGGAAATGGGTATTAACATGGGCTAGATAAGGGCGAAAAGCGGCTAATGATTTAGAGAGGACTTGGTGACTGTAAGCATCGGTAGCGCGCCGGCCTCGAGCAGTAACGTTAGAACACAGAACCCCGCAGGTATCGCGATGACAAAGTGACACACATTAATGGCAACCCCATAAATGTGTTATGCAGATTAAGTTTGTCAAACTTTAATTTGTAGAAATCCTATGGTGTATATTTAACAAATCCATTATAGTATCATGTACTAGATTTTTCTTGGAAATTCCGCATTATTATACTGTACATATTTTGTGGAGATTTTTGCTGTTTTAACGAACGAAAAGAACTGACTAGAAAAAAATGATGATGAAGCACAAGTATTTAGAAACGTAGAGTAAGCAGGCACTGGCTGACACAGGATTGCATGCTTTGCTTGTAAATGATAAAAATCATTGAGTCATTCACATTCACGAGCGAGAGGCTGGCCTGCGATGGCTTGGTAACTTTTGGTGATGGTGGTAAAAGTTTAGGTAAAATGGATTTGTACACAAAATCAGGAACTTGAAGATGACTTGGTAACTGTAGTGATTTTGTTGTTGGTCACTACGAAGAGCGATTAATTTCGTATAGATTATTTAGAAGTCTTGAAAAAGGACGTGGCATAGGTGTTTGCTACTCAGCACAAAAAATATATTTTGAGAGGTTATGATTGAAATGACTAATTATTGGAATTTATTAAAAAACAAAATGGGTGAAAATACTTTAACTAGAGGTGAATTATTAGGTGTATTCATAAAACTGTCACTTGTTACTACAGTCTCATACTTTTCAGTTAAATGGTTATTGGATCAGTTAGATCCAACAAAGAAAAGGAAGATTCTAGCTATGAAAAAGGTGAGTAATTATTTAGGGCCTACCATTAGCTTTGTTAAATTGGTAATTATTCTATATAGTACAGTAGGTCCTACGCATTTTTTACATTTGTTCACAAAAACACTCATAACTGGCTAATTTAGTAAGTAGTCTTACTTGCTAAAAATTTGGGGGAAAGCAAGGACAACTATGAAAATGTGGGAAATGGAACAATTTTGTTTTTTCCCCAAACCTATCATTGTTGTCGTAGACCTATATTGTTGTGGGTTCTCTGCTTAAAGGGATTTGTGTCCTGATAATAAATATGGCAAGGATTTTACAATCGTAAATTACTAAGCTTGTTAGCTGGAAATATGCTGGTTTCAATAATGTTGTCAGGTTTTGATTATGTTTAGCAGTTATAATTCGATATAGCCTAGCACATGTTTGTCAAGGATTTTTCTGAAAGCGTGCAAATAATGGGCTAACTTTGAAAGTAGGCCCTACCAAAATCTTTTTGGGGCATACGAAAAGTTAGACTTTACCAGGAGGAAAATTTGAAAAATGTTTTCTTTAACTAAATTGGGTAGGCTACTCGAATTGTGCGGAAATTCGTTCTGATCTAGAATAAGTAAAGGGTTTTGAAATCAAACCATTACGAGTGTTAGCACTGCAAAAGTGCCCATATAGATAATGTTATGATAGTAGGCTATAGGTTAGGTTTGCCTTTTTTTAGTTAAGGTAGGTTACATTCTGTTGGGTAAGGTTAGGCTGTGTTTATTAATTATATTTTGTTAATCTAACATAACTACCTAAAGCTAACATAACCTGTTTCCGTGGTAGGCCTAACTGTTGTTAAGCTAATGCATTGAGGTAACGCTTATTTCTTTCTAGTAAATTCTATTTTGCCTAAATGATTTTAATGTGTATATTTTGTAAACTAGATAAAATTTGGAATATTTTTAGGGTTTTTATCCAGTTTCTTGCCACCCTGAAATGGGTCCAGAATTGGCTTTATTTTATTTTATTGTCTCAACGGCAATGCCATTTACATGCAGACTTACGTATAAGAGTATAGAACAATTTTAACGATACAAAATGACTAGTACTAAACGAGGCAGCATATAACAATTGTAACAAATTAATAAATAAATATATGTATGACTAACAACAAGCCAATATCTATGAATTCTTCAATTTTTGCTCGAATGATTTGAGGCTGTCGAAGAAGAAGTCAACCACTTCCGGCACTGAATTACCAAGTTGATGCAGTCTAGCTACGGGTCCAAGTTTCAGATAGTTGGTTCTATACTGCATGTGGACAAACAAATCTGTAGATCTGGTAGTTTTAGGGACCCTAAATTTAATCCTGGCCAGAAGATCCAAGCAGTCGATGTTACCTCTAATCAGATTGAAAAGGAAAACAAGGTCCGCTTGGTCCCGACGTGCCTCCAGAGTGTCTAAATGAAAATGGTCCATCAAAAGGTCCACGAGAACGTCGGCAAAGGCAAACCCCAGTCTTGTTCTTACAAGCCTAAGGAATCTTCTTTGGATTCTTTCCAAACGAATGATATGGTGGAGGTAGTATGGTTTCCATATTATTGAAGCGTATTCAAGGATGGGACGTAGAAGTGATTTGTAAAGTATGGTAATGGAATACACAGACAGGCCACTCCTTGCAGCACGAGACAAGAGACCAAGAAGTCTGCTAGCCCTTTTACAGATGTCGTCAATATGGCATTCTGGCGACAATGACCTGGTAAGTCGCACTCCCAAATCCCTCACTGTCTCAACTCGCTGCAGAATGGTTCCATATAACTGGTAATTGCACTGAATGACCGATTCACCCCGACAGAAAGATCAAGAGATATGCTTTTCATTCTGCGGAAATCTCGTATTTAACGAAATGTTCTAATAAAAACTAGCCTATCAACTTTCAGTTCGTATACATTTCCGTTACTGTAATTTATATTACATTTTAAAGATCTTTTTGCTATATTGATGTGCTTTTTTGTGCTGAATACGGATTTGATAACTATTTTGGTCTATGATAATCCTTTCTCAAGATATGGAAAACTAATTTCGGGGGACAATCGCGATTAGCGGCCATTACACAATCATTATATAAGCTTACAACAAATTTCAACCATAAAAACCGAATTGACCTAAATTCCTGTCTGAGTGACAGGCAAAATGAAAGCCAGGCACCTGAATTTATTATAAATTACAAATTTTTGTTGAATAAATTGACAATTAGTCTAGGATAATTTTAGGTTAGGTTTGGTTAGGTTAGTAAAAAGTGCATTTTTTGGGCTGCACAAAAAACAAGAAATTGTATTTTCATAGGTGGTAAGTAAGTGCATATTTACCTAATTTGGCTATATCATGTTTTACTATCATTGTTTTCTAGGAGAACCCCTCTCCCACCTTCACCATTTATGAAAACAAATTTCAAAATGTTATGTATAAAAACCTATTTTCAAATTTTTGTATGTTTTTCTCTATTATGTGTTTGCCTACTTCTTTATGAACATATTGGGTGAGGTGAATATTCTGGAAGAAAATACTACGAAGTATTTTCTCTAAACGAAGTGAATAATAAAATACTACTACTTGGTAGAAAATACTTCGGTCCGTCCGGAAATCTAGAGAATTTACTACACTGGAAAGTTCTTTCCTGGAGTTTGCCTGTCGTGACAGGCTCTCTCCCCTCTAACAACCTTAAGCTTTGAGCATACACTCGCTCACTTAGCCCGCCGTCATCCGTTTGTCCTGTCCCTGTCTGCGTTCGCTGCACCGTTATCTTTGGCTTTGCAAGAGTGTGTACCTGCTGAACACCTGCGATGTCTTCCAGTTACGAAGCTGCTGATTTAGAGTTCGATAAGAATGTTGTGAATCGGGCACTGTTCTTCCTTTTTTAGGAGAAAACCCAATAGTGATTGATAAGTTAAAAATTCCAAGTGTAGTTGCATCAAAGAAAAAGGCATAGGAGTGTATTTCTAAGGAGTATTCGCAAACTGTAGGAAAAACTGCCAATCTGGCACAACTGTTGAAAATGTTTAATAATATGAAGACAAAAATTAAGAAAAAGACCTGTAAAATACGACTGGTAACAAAAAAATCAAGCTAACTGATTGGGAAAGACTTTCTGGCACTACTCCATCACAAATAAAATCCAGTGTTTACGAAAGTCCTAGGAAGTGTTAATGTATATGGAAATGAAAACTCTGCCTCTTCAAGTGACATAGGCCACGTGAAAGTGGACGAAGTATGACATTCTATACAGAAATGGCGCCAAACGCACAAACATCCTCAATAAAGCTAAAAACAGCTTTAAGAAAAGGAAGTAAGCGGCTACTGAAGTACGAATCAGTGGAAAAAAAGGATTCCAGCGAGCTGTGTTATTGCAGAAAATGCAATTACAACAGATCCAAATAGAAGCAGAGAAGATTTTGTTGGCAAATTTAAAAAAGCAATCAACAGATGCAGCTACAAGCACAAACGATCTTTTTTAATATGAGATTTTCAATAAATTAAAACCTTTAACCTAATTCTTACAACAATTAAAAACTACGTTATACGTTAGATTTGTATGGTGTATATGCGTGTGAGAGGGAACCAAGTAGGTGAGCGTATATATATATATATATATATATATAGTCGCTTTAGCTCCGACTCGTTATACGCGGTTTCGTTATAAGCGGCGCTTAGGCGGAACGTATCTACCGCGTATAACGAGGACTACTTGTAGTTTTTATAAATATTATAACAAATGTCTGCAAATTGTGCACATTACGATCTTCTCTTGGATAGCTCTGCTTTCCTCTTTGTGTTGATTTACTTCTGTCTTTGTGCGTTTTCAGTTTTCTGTAATTTAGTTTCTGTGTTCCTGATCGTCTCCATCTGTCTCGCCATTCTGCCTTCTCCTTTTGGTTATGCCTAGCACAGACTTGTCAACCTAGGACAAAGTCAATAAGGAAAACTTTTCTATAAAATATCCTGTGGCGCCCAGAGGGCCTCGTCCGGCAATACGGGCAAAACAATGTATAGAATTGTATTTAATAACATCTGTTCTTTTCAGGCTAATATGCAGTTAAAAAAACTTGGAATTCCTCCTGACCTAAATGTAAGTAGTCATACTTTCAAATAATAATTATTGTAAATAAATATATTTTTACCAAATTTACAGCCAGTACGGTATTAGTAATGCTGAACTTTCATTCAATATCTGTATTTACTCTTGAAGAAAATCTAATATTTCATACAGTGTCACGCTAGTTGGAATGGGGTGACATTTCATTTAGTAACAAAAAACATACTCTTAACGATGCCTGGTCTTGCATTCTGCTGAAAGATAGCCATATCTATACCTATAAAAGGCAAATACTACTGACTCATTCACTCATCGCTGTAACTAAAAAAGTACTAAGTCTATGAGGCTGAAATTATGTAGAATCAAAGGTCTTATGTTGTAGATGTGCAATAAGAAGGGAGTTTCAAAAATTCTTAGAAAATCGAAGATGGCAACCTTTTCAGTGCCAACAATTTTAAATTCCAAAAACATGGTTTCTCTAATTAGACTGTAGCAGCTAAATGAACGGTTCTACAGCAAAACTAACAGCATTTTCTGCATCTGATTTGAGATGATCTACAACTTTGGTCCTATGACTTTTTGCTCTATCTCACCTCCTTCATCCTTAGGTAGAGCTAGATTTTCAATTTGTGCATGTAAATCAAATTGTTTAATTTACGGCCTCTAAGAGTAGACTTACAGATTTTTTTAGACTGTGAAACTTTGTTATCTAGGAGAACATACTGTATTCAATGGGAAATATACAATTTAATCTGAACACATAAATAGTCAGGTCATAGGACATGGCTAGAAACACAATATTTCACTGATTCAGAGTCAATTACCGTACTTTGCGCCCTCTACAAGTGGACTTGCAGATTTTTCTAGACTATGAAACTTAGTTATCTAGGAGAAAAACTTCAATCGGAAAATTAACAGCTGTTTAGATCATAGGACATGGCTAAACATAGCGAAAAACACAATATTTTATTGATTCAGAGTCAAATATAGTACTTTGTGTCCTCCAAAAGTAGACTTGCAGATTTCTCTAGACTTGGAAACTTTTTTTATCTAAGAGAACAAACTTATTTTAATCTGAAAATTTACAATTTAAATAAACAAATACATAGCCAGTTCACAGGACATGGCTAAATATGGCTAGAAACCTGATATTTCACTGATTCAGAGTCAACCACAGTAATATATATGTATATAAAAGCCATTTACCACTCATCACTATTTCTCCAAAACTATACATCCAATTGTCTTGAAAATTTTTACATAGGTTCATCTTGGCCTCTAGAGGCTTTCTGAAAAAGGATTTTCTTATTTGAGCTCTGGACTCCGTCCCACTGGCCTCCAAAATTTCCATGGTATTCTTATGGAGGTATATTAATTGATTGATTTATTTGATGAACAGCTGTTAAATAAAAACAAATTGAATAAAATTGTGGTAGGATAAACTTTTAAAACTAAAACTAATTGAGTAAAGTAGTAAATTAATCATAACATCAGCTGTTCTAAATTGGATGGTATATTAAATAATTGTTTTTCAAAAACAAAGTATTTAGTTTGATTTACTTTAAGTAATTTTTTAATGTTCTTGAATTTTTTGAATTTTTACTTATATTTTGATAAGCCTTCAAACTCAATATTACGGCTAGTTCACTCAATAGGGTTCAGCTAGTTTACTTATAAAATGACGAGTTTGTCTAGTGAGAGAATATATATGCCATCTTTATATGTGTTTACTTTTTAACTCTCTATCTGGCAAAAGGCTCGTCAAGGGTCTTTTAAAAACGTCGTTTCGTTGGCAAAAGGCTCGTCACGAGCCTTTTAACAAGGGTTTTTAAGTTTAATATTTAAAGGGGTTATTTGAAGTTTATAATATACTCAAATATACTATAGTACACAGAAAGATATGCTGAATCTAATAATGTGGCGTGATAATTTCTATAAACAATAATAACTGCGTAAAAAATAGAGAAATTGTATAAATATCGCAGGCGCTAATAGCGAGCGCGCCTCATACCAGTATCTCATATAGTAATGCTTTTTCTCGCATTAGTTTCAAACGTGATATTTTGTTTCTAAGTGTTTCGGTTGGTACCACTGTTTAGAGCGTTTCTTTCTCTACAAGACACAATGGTTTACAAATCAACTTGAGCAAATAGTAGCCATTTTGTGTTTCTGTTTGTATTGCTGTTTTAGTGGTTTTCTATACTGGCAAAAGGCTCGTGAAAAGTGCCTTTTACATATATTTGTTTTATTTAATTATTTGATTGTGTATATTTCTCAAATTTTATATTGTGAATGTGTGATAAATTTTCAGTGTAATGGTATATTACAAGTGATTATTGTTTGTGTAGCTATACTAATTTGAGATAGTTGAAGTTGAGTGATTTGGAGTTGTGAACAGTGTAAATAGCAGTGAACAGGTATGAGTTCTATTAGAGATTTACTCTTAGCTGACGAGTATTTAATTTGTTATGTTATTTGTCATATTTTCTTGTTATAATAAATAGTCTACATGATTTTTGATAAAAAATGTGTTTATTTTCTCCTATAATAAGTTTATCATAAAGTTCATACATAGCCAGAAATTGGTAAAAAAGTTCATAAATAGCCAAAAAATTTTAAATTGCTAATAAATTTTTTTAGTTTTTCCTAAGTTAGCCTATATTTATAAAGGACTAATTTTTCACAACTCGTATATAATAAAAGCCATGTAAAAAAATGTTTAGTTACATTTTTTACGAGGTAAATATGAAATTTTACTTCTGGTTTCAGTGGTTCATTTTTATTACACGTAATAAAACCAAAATGAGCTAAATCTAAAAAAGATAAAGGATTTAGTTTCAAAGTACAACTATTTAGCAACAAAATAATGTATATTTTGTGTAACTTTTATTATGTTTTGGTTGATTTATAAAAATTTTGTTTTAGTCATACATTTTTGGCAAATTTGTAAAATTTTACTTTTTTGTACAAATTTGTATTAAAAAATCATAATTTATTTATTTATTTATTATTTTCTTTGTCCTTGTAGAAAATGAAATTTGCAAGAAACCATACATAAATGACTTTTACGTACCACTTTTTCTTTTGGTAGTTATAGAGGGTGGAACTTGGAAATTTTACTAAACGTTAGAGTTGTTTTTCACTTCTACTCATGATAAAGCCTAATAAACTTTTATCAAAAAAATTTACTATTTGCTAATAAAAAAGAGCAATAATTTACAAACACATTGATATATAACATGATATATATAAAGTCTTTCTTCTATTTTATATGAATTTATGAAAAATAGTCTGCAGATCAGTGAAAAAGTGCCCGCCAGTATAGAAATTTCTGACCGCCAGATCTATGGTTAAATAGGTGTTTAGAAAGTAAACACCTATGAAGATGGCATAATTTCCTAAACCGGTCGGTGTTAATTCAATAAAATGTTTAAGGGTGCTCAATTTTTATTTTATATTATAACTTTATTATACATAACAGCCCCAGGAATTAACAACTTATATATATATATATATATATATATATATATATATATATATATATATATATATATATATATATATATATATATATATAAAGATGTATAAACACATATCTCTGCACACGGATATGTGCTTCTGAATTATAAAATCGGCCATGTTTTATACGGATATACTTATTCCTGCAGCACAGACGCATAGACACTTACCCCTGCATTTCAACACTGTTGTCAACATTGATTCTAATTCACATTATTTTTTCAATTTTCACTCCTAAGTTATTTTTTAAATGTAATTGTCTTGTTCAAAATAACCTTCTGAATAAAAAAATATGCAATAAATCATTCAAAGAATTTTTTAACCCATCGATTTATGCGTAATATTATCTAAATTATGAAAATTAATAAAAAAAAGAATGAATTATTGGGCATTTCTTTTACTGGATTATGCGTGTTAATATTTTATCATATTTCTTAAAAATATATTTTATTTATTTATTTCTTATGTATGTTTGTGTTTTTCCATTTACTTTTCATCAATTATTTATTTACTATGCTCAGTCCTCTTAATACCGACATGGCGTCCGCTAAATGGTTGCCATCAACGTGGATTCTACTAGAAAAGTCAGGAGTGTCCATCTTGGATGGTAGTCAAAGTTCAGATGTTGTGTAGGGAAGTTGTTGGTTTTGATTCCACGTAAAGCTGTAAGTCCCAATTTGTCCTAGCTATTGGACTATTAATAAATAGCTCTTTCTGAGGAACAGTAGACCTTAGTTAGTAACAATGACCACACTCGTTCATATACATTCATCACACTTATTTAACTCTGAAATTCGCTCATATCTTGACGATCGGTGTCATAGTGATAAAGAATTAAGAATTTCTTCAGATAGTTTTTGTATTTATTACATTTAATCACTTATTAATTAATTTATTTGTTTATAATATTATTCCAAAACTGCTTATTTTATACATCTATTGTTATTATCTCCTGGCTACCTGCTTAACAGTGGCGACACCGACGTGATCAATTATAGTGCAAGTGACATGGTGAACAGTGCAGTACCAACTCTAGTACACCACTTATCACTGGTTCACGTGACATGCATCATCCTAGTGCGACCAAACCAACACCCCCCACCTACCACTCCGCACGCCTACCTAGCAGTGCTGACTCACCATCATGATGCACACTGACTACTGACCCTACTCTAATGAACCTGATTGTTCTGTTGAGTGTAGATTCTAACCTTCTAGCCAGCAGATCCTGAGCTGTGGTTTGCTTAGATCAAGTACCTTCTTTTTTTGGCTGGTGTAACCGATGATGACACCAAGTGTAACTATAATTACGGAATACCTGGACGACAAATAAGCAGCTAAATTAAGAGACCTTTCTTACAAATACAGTGCTACTAGCCCATCCGCCCTCCTGGACGTGCTAATGCTACTGACCCACCCGATCTCCCAGAAATGTATAGCGCTACTCACCCACCCGCCCTGACAGACGCCAACAGTGCTACTGGCCCACCCCCCTTCGCAGACGCTTACAATGTTACTAAACCACCTGCCCTCTCAGGCACGTACAGTGCTACTGACCCACCCACCCTCTCAGTCACGTAAAGTGCTGCTACCCACCAACCCTACCAGACGCGAACTGTGCTATTGACCCACCTGCCCTCCCAGACATATCAAGTGCTATTGGCCCTCATTCCATCCCAGACGTGTACAGTGCTTCTTACCCACCTAACCTGCCAGTCATGTCCAGTGCTACAGGCCCAACCACACTCCCAAATAAGTAATGTTCTATTGAAGAGAAATGTACAGTGCTACTGATACTCCAGCCCTCCCAGACAAATACAGTGCTAATAACCCACCCGCCCTCCCAGACTTATAAAATGCTATTGACCCACCCCCCTCCCAGACATATCCAGAGCTATTGGCCCTCATTCCATCCCAGACTCGTACAGTACTACTGTCCCACCCATCCCGCCAGACATGTCTAGTGCTACTAGCCTACCCACACTCTCAGATGTGTAAAGTTCTAGTAAAGGTAAATGTACAGTGCTCCTGACACACCCGCCCTCCCAGGCAAATACAGTGCTACTGGCTCACCCACCATCTCAGGCGCTTACAATGCTACTATGCTATTAACCCACCCGCCCTCCTAGACACGTAAAGTGCTACTGACCCACCCACACTACCAGACGCGAACGGTGCTATTGACCTACCCGCCCTCCCAGACATATCCAGTGCTATTGACCCTCATTCCATCCCAGACGCGAACAGTAATATTGATCCAACCACCCTGCCAGACATGCCCAGTGCTACTGGATCACAAGTCCTTCCGGACAAATACAGTGCTACTTACCCACCTGCCCTCCCAGACATGTACAGTGCTACCGACACACCAACCCTCCTAGACATGTGCAGTGCTACTGGACCAGCCATCCCAGATGCGTAAAATGCAACTGATCCACCCTCTCTCTCACAAAAATGTATGGTGCTACTCTCCCACCCGCCTTCACAGACGCATACAGTGCTACTGACCTACTCGCCCTCCCAGACATATCCAGTGCTACCAGCCCAACTGCACTCCCAGATGAGTACAGTGCTACTAAACCACCTGCCCTACCAGACGTAAACAGTTCTGCTGGTCCACCTGCCCTCCCAGATATGTCCAGTGCTCTTCGCCCTCAATCCTACCTAGACGCGTACAGTGCTACTGACCAACCTCCCCTGCCAGACATGTCCAGTGCTACTAGCGCAACCGCACACCTAGATGTGTCCAGTGCTACTGGCCCGCCCGCCTCCCCAGACGCGTACATTGCTACTAACCCACCCGGCCTCCCAGACGGTTGTTTCCAGTTAGAGAACATTCTGGTTAGTGAACATGGGTAAAATAGTCCAGTTAGCGAACACATTGTAAAATATGCTTGAGTGGTTGTGGACAGTGGCCCACCATAATGATATATTTGTTGTTTGCGTGCACTATTAGAACGATCCCTGCCGATGTGATCCATTACCAATAATGTTAGGCTACTACTCATTTGTTACGTACTACGAGAAGTGGATCAATTCAATTAAGTATACTAATTGTTTGTGAATAATTGAGCCCCAAAGCTGACAAGTGGTGCAAGTCCAAAAATTTGATTTTGAGATATAAAGACTTTTGCGTTTGATCTTATAATTAATTCTGGGTAAGTGCAATTCTTATGAAATTGGCACTAACAAACAAGTAATACCCAAAATTATCTACGTGAAAACATTTTTTAATTTTGTATTAAATAAGAAATTACATGTTGTTTCTTTTGTTACATTTGTTTATGTAACAAAAGAATAAATAAGAAGTTACATTTGTTGTAATAAATAAAAAAAGAAATGTAAAAAAAAAATACACTTACCTTTTGCTAACTTTTGCCCATACTTTGGCTTTAGAAAATATTTGTTTTGTCCGGAAGTTAGTAGCACTGTATTTGTCCGGGAGGACTTTACATTTGTTGTAATAAATGTAACAAAAGAATTAAGACATTTACATTCTTTTTTATTTATTCTCTAATTTGTTTATGTAACAAAAGAATAAATAAGAAGTTACATTTGTTGTAATAAATAAAAAAAGAAATGTTGAAAAAAACACTTACTTTTTGCTAACTTTTGCCCATACTTTGTCTTTAGAGAATATTTGTACGTCATATACTGAAATAAAGTACAATAAATACTCTAATATGGAATATACTTTTTATTACTTACTATTTACCCAAGAAATTTATTATTAGCAATTTTATCTTATTAGGAATTTTATCTTATTAGGAATATTTTATCTTAAATGGAACTTATTAGAAATGAAAATTTACCAGGATTATAGTTTTTATATGTTTGTTGTTATAGGTTTGATTAAAAATAGTTTGATACAATCAAAAAAATGTTGGAAGGGTTACAATATATTGAAATATTGAAAATAAAAACATTATATCAATAAAAAATAATAATATATTTAAGGCATTGAAATTCTTGTTTAATACAAACATTTTAAACAACTCATGTCATAATTTCTTTAAAAATTGCTAATTCAAAATCAATTTGTTACAAAGTTATAATTCATCATGGGTGGTAGGGTCTTCTGCTTCATATCAAGGAACGTCATGTGAAGAATCATCACTATTAAGAGCCATGAAAAAAGGTTGATAGATAGGGCATATGTACAGTAAAAGATCAGTCATATCCTTTCTCTTTGATTCTGTTAATTTTAACCCATTGGGGTATAGACACGTTTGTTCAATGTGCTGTAATAACTGAGGTCTTCCACGTCTTGAAGCAAGTCAAAGGTTGAGCTCCTTAAAGTTTTCAAAATCATTTAAAGTTTCCTTGTAAAGGATTTTGAAAGGAAGTACTTTTTCATAACAAATGTACTGCATCAGCAACTAATTTACTGGTTCATTGTGTGTTTTTATTTCTTCTTGTTATTGCTTTTATTAACTGATTTGTTTATAAAAAGTCATCTTTTGTTATTTTTATTACAAATTATTTTTATTACAAATATTATCTTTTGTTATGTTTATAAAGTCAAAAAGATTTTATTGTATCTTTTTGCCGAAGCCATAACACTACCAATCTGTAGGAACAAAAATATTTTTTTGTTTGCTGCTACTTCAATAGCACCCAAGTCTCTGTCATTTGATAGAAATGAGTGTCCATACACGAGAAACTTTTGCTCTATTACGTCAACAGAGTTGTCAGATGATTTGATGTACTTAATTAATGACAATGCCATGTTAATATTATGGTTTTGACCACCACAAGTGTCAGAATAAATGATTATGTAATTTTTTCCATGACAGCAGGTTTTAAAGTTTTGGATTCCATGATTCTTTTATCATATCAAAACATCCTTTAACATATCCTCATTGGTAATTGTTTTCTCTCTCTAGATTAAATAACAAATGAAAATTATTGTAACGTTTTATTAAAAAATTTGTTTTCTGAAATCCTAATGTAATTGAGGTAAAATTGAATTTTTTTTAATCACAACCAGTTGAGCTTGATCTGTGTATTTTTTAAAATCTGTTAGCTAATGCAAATACAGTTACGGGACCGTCCATATCTAGGTTTGATTTATGCATACTAAAACTAAATATGTATAGAATAATGTTATAACCGTAACCTATATCAGGTAAACTTGTTGTAACTTGTAAGGCAGTTGTCGTAATAACTGCTCTTCTTGGTATTGACAGTAACCATCTAGCTACCGAGTAGCCTAAACATTACAGAACGTTCATGTATACATTAGATACATCATTTCTAGTTTATTGCCTATTCTCATATCAAAGTAATTAAATAATACAATAGGATATTAAATTAGATTATCAGGCTCGAAAATACTTCAGTGCAAAATTTAATATTTTAAAATGGAAATCTACGGATCATTACTTATTAAATTAATTAATTACATTTAATGTTATAAGACGTGTTTGTTTGTTTTAATGTCTCATAAACTTTCACAATTTAACCATGATTTGACTGAAACCTAATATTAATGAAAAATTAGTACTGTGGTTTCGATTCGTAAGATTTGTTCATATCTTATGATCCAAAAAATTTAAATATCAGTTATATTTTGCTAAGAATATGAGGATTATTACTTTTGTCGATTCATGTCAAGTTGACTGCATATATTTAGATTACTCTAAGACGTTTGATAAGGTAAATCATGACTTGCTGGTCGCAAGCTTGGCTGGAGAGCTACCTTAAAGGTCACTCTTTAATAGTAAAATGCAATGGATCTGTCTCCACTCCGTTCTCTGTTCTGTCTGGTGTCCCTTGATTCTCTGTTCTGTCAGTGTTCTCACCTTGGTCCTCTTTTATTCATTATTTTTGTCAATGATATCTTTAAAAAAAATTCCAGCTACATTCCTTCTGTTTGCGGATGACATGAAGATTTACACCAGGGTCCTCTCTTCATCTGACCAGGAAAATCTGCAGAGGTCACTTTTCAACATCGTCTAGTGGTGTGTAGTAAATTTTATGGATCTGAACATATCGAAATTTCAAGTTGTCTCGTTCACACGTGCAGCTATATCTTTTAACTTTGATTATCGTATTGGAGGTGAGACCCTTGACAGAGTTGATGAGTGAAAGATCTTGGAGTTATTCTGACCAGTTCCCTAAGCCCTGCTGACCATATTGCATCTATCACTTCTAAGGCTTATTCCTTTCTGGGCTTTATTGGAAGATCAGCAAGGTGCTTCAAATCGTACAAATCCATGCTGTCTTGTACAAATCTATTGTGCGCTGTGTGCTTGAGTACGGCACTGTGATCTGGTCCCCTTACCAAGTCAGCCACATAGATGAGTTGAACAGAGTGCAGGCACGCTTCATGAGGATGCTTGGAGCTCGTCTGGGCTACACCTACTGGGAAAAACCCATATCGCAACTGGAACAGCGTTTCCAGCTGCAACCTCTCCATTATCGGCGTGCCATCCTTGATCTGTTATTCCTTTTTAAACTGATCAATGGACTGGTGGATAGCCCCGACCTTCTAGCTTCGGTTGATTTGAACATCCCAAGAGGAATGAGATCCATGACTGTCTTTAGCCGGAGATTTCTGCCTACATACTATTCGTACAACTGTGGCTTGGCAAGACTTCAAAGGCTTGGAAGCATGACATCTGGGAGGGCGGACTTCTTTTAGGGATCTGTTTCTTCTTTGAAGAGGAATATTGCCCAGATCGTCGGCCAGTTATAACCTGTGGGAACGGATCCATTAAGTTGTGTGTTTGCGTTTATTGTTATCAGTTGTGTACATAGGTTATGTTGGAATATTTATTATTGTTACATCATTTCTATTTTTGCTATTATTGTAGTCATTTACTACGAACTATTAAGGTTATTGATTCATTATGTCATGTGTATGCGTTATTAGCTATGTACTTATTATTGTTATACCTATTTTTGCTACCATTATTGTTGTTATTTACTTTCAAACTTCTAAGGTTGTTATTGCTGTTTATTAAGTGTGTAGTGTACACATATTGTTAGCCCTTAATTGTTATCTTATTGTTATCGTATTACGTTATCCATATTCTCTTCTTGTTATTATGTTATTGCTATTCAATTGTTTTGTTTGTGATGGGAGTTGAATTTTGTCGTCTGCATCCAGTTAACATAGTATTTGCTTGGCCTTAAATGTTAGCTTATCTTACATATTTAGCCATCTACTTTACTCATTGTATAAATGGTTTTGTACCGTTGGAAGTAATAAATAAATTAGGTTATAAGTCATTCCATGGTGACGGACGGGACAAGCGGAGCTGTATATTGTATTAAATTAACTATAAAAAAATAATATTATGCAATGAAACGTCTAAAAATTGCTTTGAAAAATATATGGCTTACAACATATTAAAAGTGTGTGACAGACAGGGTGTAATTTGGACAATATAACACTATACACAAACTTGTACTAAATTTTCTGTGAATTATACGATAATTCACTTTAAATAGAAAACTGTAAGTCTAGTAAAGTTGTTTTGCTGACGATCATGTGCTTATATCAGTTTTACAATTCTATACTACCAACAAAAAAATTAAAACCTCGCAATTGATGTGTGACGGACGGGACAAAAGGTTACTTATACATAAAACATCCAATAATTGCTTAATATTTGTTTTATTCATGAACACTTTATCACTGCTAAATAACAAATGTATTTGCAACTAAAACCTGTTAAATTTTAAATCTTTACAAGAAGGGGTTTTCATTGTGTAGTTCGATTGGCTTTGGAAATGTCACAATTCGAATTCTATTTCAAAATTCTTTAATTCTGGCCTCTCAAAACTCAAAAATTTTCAGAAAAAGACACTATGTAGGCTTTAGAAATATCTATTTCAAATAGGTGGTCCTTGTTTTTGGTCTTCTGTATTAGCCTCATAAACAAAACCTCCACGTTGTTGTCTTCTTCAACGTTTCCTTGCATTATGGCTTAATACTTAGAAGCTTTCTTCTGCTTTCATTCACTAACAAGTTTTACTAATATAAACTGACCAGGTTGTATCTCTGTTTTGTTCATTGGTTTAGACTGTACAAATGAAGAGTCCTCGTCTTAAGAATTATAAACATCTTAATATTGAACCTGCACTTGTAGATCTGATTTTAACTAACTTTTCTTTGTGTTTAGTTCTTGATATTCGCTTCCTCTCTGCGTCTCTTCAAATTGTCCTCCCAGGTCCGTTTATTTGTCTTCTACTTGAGGAAACTAACCTTTTTCAAAGCTTTTCTTAATCTATTAGACTCACTGTTCTTGAAGACCGATTCAATTTTATAAACATTGCTCTAACTTGTACACTAAATGTAAAACTTCAAAACTACCATATAAAACACAAAACTAAAAACAGTGTACTATATAGACTAACATTTAAAGATGTATGTACTACAAGTTAATAATTGATGCTCACTCTCAGACACGTGAAAACAGACTAGGTCAGACTGTACACACAGTGTCCAGATTATTGGACGTGCCGTACTGGTGCGCAGCAATAATCTAAGCAAAAGAGTTAAATATACAACATTTGGAATATTTAACTCTTTTTGCTGTTGCATAGTTCAAATTTTTTAGTCCAAAAGGTCAAGCCTCTTATTGAGCAAGTATTATATTTATGAACATCTGTTTTTTATGTCGACCAAGCTATCTTCAGTTCAGATACTTTGCTTTAGAGTGAAATGGCATTGAACAACTTGATTTATTTTAACTAAGGTTTTTAATTTTATGAAATGGATCGTGGCCAAATTGCCCCTTAGTAGGGTTATGAAAAGAGGTTTGTTGCAACATAAAGTCTCAGGGACTTTGTTTCTAGGTAATAGGTGTTTCTTTGAACCTCTTTGTATCCCAATAAAATTCCACATTTTTCAATAGAATTAGGCCCATGTTTATAACACTTTAAAAATAAACTTTTTCATTTTGTTAAAATTGTGACTCCTGTTTAAAATCTTAAGCATTTCTATTGCTTTATTACCATATAAGTTTTTTGTAATAGAACAAATACAAATATTCAATGGGTTGTGAATATTTGGGTGGGCAATTCTTTATTCCAACATAGTTATTCATTATACAAAATACAAGTGTTTTTTTCCTTTTGAAGAGCACTGACTTAGCTGGATATGTGTGATACTAACAGGATAATTAACATCAGAATTAGAACAGTACTAATATAGTAAATATTTTGCGGCGTTAATGATTGATATTAACTCTTCATTATTAACTGCACAGTTTTATTTATAGCTTTCAGAATATGAATTGGTAATAGCAACCCATCTGGTAGTGCCAAGTGAAATCCGTATATCTTGGGAGCATATAGCAGGACTGGAGGACATCATACAGGAACTTAAAGAAACTGTCATTTTGCCAATCCAACGGAAATACTTGTTCACTTCTTCCCAATTAACCAGGGCCCCAAAAGGTAACATAAATACGCAGTTCATCATCAGTAAAGTTATTCATAACGTTGTTTTAATTTTTTTGTAGCAGATGTACACCTTAATGTCTAACATTGATTCTAGTTATTGTAACAATTGCACGGAATAAAACTCCTCGCCATATTATTTCTTTCACAACTATCCGTATTTTCCTAGCATCCACTCATTCACCAAGTTTCAAAAAAAGATTTTAAAAATAAAATTAGTATTTCAGCATGATTAAGGTTTTGTTTGAGAATAATATTTATCTTTTATTTGCATAAACTGAACTAAAATTAGCTCTCAGTTTACTTATGTTATTAGATTATTTAGGCCTGTAAGGGGAAGCTATATTCCAAATTACAGAGCTGCTTGTGGGTCAAAATTGGTTATATGCCCCCAAAATCTAAACTTTGTTCTATAAACTTGGGGCGTTCTAAAATGATGATATTTTGTTAGAAGACAGTATAAGTACACTAATAACCAACAGTGATTAGTGCCAATCCAGCCGGTGTAGGTTGGGTAGCATACGTGATTAACTTTGGTAGCACCTGTGATCAGCTTGGGTAGCAACCGTGATTAGCTTGGGCAGCACCCATGATCAGCTTGGGTTAGGTTAGGATAGGTTAGCTGTTTCCCGATTCAGCTCTAAAATAACCCTGTTAAGAAAAAACTCTTTGTGGGCATATAACCGTTTTGACTCTGCTTGTGTTCACTAATGAGTCTATTTTAAAGGTTCTACAACTTAAAGGTAGCTTAATTTTTGTTGTTGTTTTTACTAAATCACTTTGACGAATGTATTAAAGTTTCAGTACCTAATATCTGCCAGTGATTCTGGAAGTATTGTTAGATTTCTTGTTTGTTGGAATTGTTTATATAGGTGATGTTTACATTTGGTGATGATAGGTATCTTGCTGCATGGACCACCTGGCTGTGGCAAGACGCTGATTGCCAAAGCTACTGCTCGAGAGGCGGGAACTAGGTTCATCAACCTTGACGTCTCAATGCTTACAGACAAGTGGTATGGAGAAAGTCAAAAACTGGCTAGTGCTGTATTTTCGTTAGCCATCAAACTCCAGCCTTGCATTGTCTTCATTGATGAAATTGGTTAGTATTTTGAAGTGGTTTTGATTTAATGTAAATCCTTATTATATTTATGCATTGAAAATTCTCTGTATTTTACTTCTGCCTTATATATACTTCTACCTAATGATTTATGCTTAGTTATTTTAGCATTATGAATAATTTTACATATTCAGCAAGTATGTATATAAATGTAAATGGATATAATACCAAATGAGAAATTACGTTCCAGGATGTCGTACATTGCCAACCCATTTTAATGCATTTATTTTAGTATTACTCCTTACAAAATTTTAAAGTATAGTAGGAAAGTATCTAGAAAATGAGTGTATATTTAGGCGGAAAGTGAATAAGTAATCATTGATTTAAATGGGCTGGGAATCATGGGCGGAGGAGCATTATTGACTTCAGTATTAATTATCACATCAACCAACAGCTGTCAGTTTAGATGGCTTCTTTTTACCTCAAAATAAATTAGTTTTAATTTTTCACACAAAAGATATGTTTGTCACATAATATGAGCTAAAAGAGTTTACTATCTGTATCATCATTTTTATTTGAGTTAATTTTTTTTTCCTTCATATGGACCTTTTGGCCTAACAAGTAAAAATGTATAAAAAATAATTCCCAGGCCTCATGAGCCATAATTGGCTGACACACGTACTACACTTTTTAGTAGCCAACACCCACGTTTTGCAGTCGAACATTACTTCTCTTGCAGACCTGTCACGCTTACCTTACCCACGTTTTGCAGTTGAACATTACTTCTCTTACAGACCTGTCACGCTTACCTTACCCACGTTTTGCAGTTGAACATTACTTCTCTTACAGACCTGTCACGCTTACCTTACCCACGTTTTGCAGTTGAACATTACTTCTCTTGCAGACCTGTCACGCTTACCTTACCCACATTTTGCAGTTAAACATTACTTCTCTTGCAGACCTGTCACGCTTACCTTACCCACGTTTTGCAGTTGAACATTACTTCTCTTACAGACCTGTCACGCTTACCTTACCCATGTTTTGCAGTTGAACATTACTTCTCTTACAGACCTGTCACGCTTACCTTACCCACGTTTTGCAGTTGAATATTACTTCTCTTACAGACCTATCACCCTTGCCTTTTTTATATTATGTATTTAAAATTTGTACATGCTTAAAATAACAAAGCATAATGCCAAAATAACAAAATACCTGTAACCAAAACTTGTAACCTATAAACAAAACATAACAAGCGAAACCGGCAATTACGCATTGGTTATTTTCCAGTGCCAATACAAAAAAATCAAGTGATATGTATACCATTGTAAACTATGTTTCTTCGCAGTTACAACGGTACTAAGTAGGCCTACAAATATGCATATATAACCGCGTAGTAGCGCTAAGTGCAGAAGCTGTTTTTTGGGTTGTCGCCAACGACTTTAGCGGTTGGCGTGGCTGACTTTCGAGTTGTTATTAACGATTCGTAGCGACTAGCGGGTTAAAAAGGTCAAGTATAACATGTGTATGCTCTTAAATAAAGCTGTTGTCTTTACTTGAATTTAACATGGTTCTTATTGAGAAACATGTCTAATCTCGTGGCAGATAAAGCAGAGAAATCTCAGCATCCATATGCGAGTAGTGAACATCTAATACCATGTAACAAAAACATTACTGGTATATTTATTTAGTTTACTAGTTTAAATTATGGTTATTCTAGGAGTAATGACACCTAGGAATGTCATGAGGATACTATTGTCTTGCAAAAGTAATATGTATGACAAACAATTAACATTAAAGAATGGGGTTTTATATTTAAAAATTAATTAATTAAAAATAAGGACAGTTTAATTTAATTTAAATTTAAATAAATGCAAAAATTACAAACAATTGGTAATGTATGACGTTTAGAAATGTTACTAATAATTTGGTCCTGTATCTGTAATAGCATTCCTTCTTACTTTTTATGGGCCTTTTAATACTCCTATAAGGATTAACTTGCCAACATTTGTCTTAAGAGCTTATAATGTAACAACTGATTAGTAATAGAAAGAAATTGTTTAAATTGATAAGTTAATAATCATAGCTCTAGGGATTCTGAAATCACAGGTTTTGTCAGTTTTTTGATTGTATTAGATTCTTAATCTCTGTTACAATAAACTACCATGCTCCTCTTATTAGATTCGTTCCTACGAGTGCGCAACACTCATGACCATGAGGCTACGGCTATGATGAAGGCACAGTTTATGGCACTGTGGGATGGCCTGGCTACTGACTCAGATTGTACCGTTATCATAATGGGGGCTACCAATCGCCCGCAGGACTTGGACAAGGCCATTCTTAGACGCATGCCGGCCACCTTCCACATCAGTCTCCCAGTAAGTTCATTTTATTTTAGAGTCTGTTATTCTGTGCTGATAATTAAACAATGTAAACAAATATAAACTAAATACTTTTGTGTATGGAAAATATAATTAATGCAAAAGGTTTACATAAAATCTTCAAAATATTAAAACAATTAAAGAATTAACAGAATGATAATGATTCTATCCATGACAATTGTGGATCAGTTAATTAATGAAGCAGCCTTTAATCAGTTAAAATGAAGAATATTTTTTGTTGATTTCTTTCTTTTAATAAACAAATTTCAGTTACTCTGGAAACGCCTAATATTTTTCTTTCAATTTTAACCCTCTGAGTGATGATCATTTCACTCTTCAGTGATAGGCCATTTTCTGATATCGCGCAGAACTTTTTTTTTTTAAATTCATAAAAAATATACAATATGAAATATAGCAAATGGTGATATAAAATAAAAACTTACCAAATAATTTGAAAAATGAAGAACTACTGATGACCTTGATTTTTTTTTTTTTTTTACTTCAAAAATTGTTTTTGTTTTTGAGAGTATTTTACACTGTTTTTATGGCAACAAATTTCAAATTCATTATATAAAAAAGATGCACAATTTGGTTCTGAACACAAAAATATGAAACACTAGTAGTTTTTATTCAACAAAAATTTTTTGTTGGCAATGTTTTGTATCAGCGTAAAAAATCAAATATTTGAAAAATTTATTTTTTCAGCATAAAGTTCCATAAATTATTTATTTCTATGTTTGAAGAACATTATTTGCAAAATTAATACTTCTAACTAACTAAATAAACACTATTTACAAAAATTATAACTTTATATATGTATTTACATAGAACTGTACAGTAGAGTCTCGCAAACTCGGCCCTCGATAACTCGGCAGTCCGGATAACTCGGCCGCACAGAGAGGATTAAAATGGAAAAAAAATTAAATGTAAAAAATTAAATTATTTTGACCTTGTAAAACGAAAATACTACGCGAATGCGATAATATTGAATCTACGAGTGTATTCCCCGTGCGAGCGGGCATTGACCTTGAGCGTCAATGTGTAACGGGACAGTTATTTCCCCCTCCCGTCACCGTCGCCGGCCGCCATATTCCTGAGTCAGTATCGCTCGTGCATTCTCAGTCCAGTCCAGTCCTCAGTCGAGCGCAAACCAGTGTAGAGTGTGCATCACAGTGGTCTGCTACATACAAGTCAGTGCGTCGCACAACGTTTATCTACTGTTGTTGGGAGTTAGTGGATTGTGCTGTGTTAGTGTTGTTAACTCATCATGGCAACTACATCTAAAAGAAAACAAGTAAACTTATCAATGGAACAGAAGTTGTGTGCATTAAAACGAATGGACAAAGGAGAAAGTGTAAGCAAGGTGGCTATGGATTTCGGGGTCGGCAAAAGTACAATCGGGGACTGGAAAAGAAAAAGAACAGAAATAGAAGCGTGGTGTGCTAAGCGAATTTGCAGTGAAACATTAAAAGAAAGAAAAAATATGAAAGAAAGTGAATTCAATGAAGAAAGTGAGGCACTGTACCTATGGTTTCGTCAAGCTAGAGAAAAAGGAACCCCAATTTCAGGACCGATATTGCAAGAAAAAGCAATAAAATTGTATGAGCTGTGTAAAAAGGAAGGAGATCCAGAATTCGTAGCAAGTACCGGTTGGCTTGACAGGTGGAAGAAGCGTTACGGTGTCAGGCAACTTACTGTATGTGGTGAAAAACTTTCTGGGGACATGACGGGTTTTTTAAAATTCAAAGACCAATTTCAACAGCTTATTGAAAGTGAAGGTTTGACAGGCGACCAAATTTACAATTGCGATGAAACGGGGTTGAATTTTAGACTCTTGCCAAATAAAAGCCTAGCTTCGAAACATGAAAATTCTGCTCCTGGATACAAGAGAAGCAAAGAACGTGTTACCGTCTTGGCCTGCTGTAATGCAACAGGGGATGATAAGCTAAAACTGTGTCTTATTGGTAAAGCTAAAAAGCCACGTGCCTTTAAACATATTGATGTAACCAGTCTTCCTGTGTCATATAAAAACCAGTCAAATGCATGAATGGATGGAGTAATCTTTAAAGAGTGGTTTTACCATAGTTTCGTACCTGCAGTTGAAAGACACATGAAACTGAAAAACCTCCCAAGAAAAGCACTTCTTATCTTAGACAACGCCTCTTCACATCCAGACGCAGATGAGTTACAAGATGGTGATATAAAGACCATGTTCCTGCCCCCCAATGTGACTGCACTCTGCCAGCCTATGGACCAGGGGGTTTTAGCGGCTTTAAAGAAGATATACCGCCGCAAGCTGCTGTCACATATTTTGGATGCCGTTGAAGATGATCAAGATTTGGTGAAAAACTTGAAAAAAATTGACTTATTAGACGTCATTGGATGGCTCGCAGATGCATGGCGTGAATTACGTCCTATTACGTTGGTGCGTTCCTGGAGAAAACTACTGGACAATGAAGGAAATGAGTTTGCTGAAAAACCTGATGAAGAGGATTCTGGCGTAGTGGACTTAATAAGACAGGTTCCTGGTTGTGAAGATGCCAATGACTGTGACGTAACAGAATGGATGGAGCAGGACACTGGAGAAAACATTCTTTCGGATGCGGAAATTGTTGAAGTTGTAAAAGGAAAAGAAGACAATGAAGAAAGCATTGGTGACTCTAATGAAGAGGATAAAAGCAAGCCTACTGAAATAAAAATGAGTCACAGCGAGGGACTGAAAGCTGTTGAAAGTGCGTTGACGTATTTTGAGCAGCAAGGTGCTTCGGCAATGGACATCCTGTTTCTCCGTCGTCTGCGTGACGATGCCGCTCGCAAGAGGGCCAGGTGCGAAAAACAAAAAACAATAACCAACTTTTTTACAAAACAATAATTTACAGGGTACAGAACTGTATTTGTTTTTCGTATTATGTTTGCAATGTTTCTATGTAGTGTTTAAATCGATTTAACTTCAAATGTTAATTTAATTTTAAATTTAAGTTCAACTTGATTTTTGTATTCCCTTATATTTATGTTAAAAAACGAGTTATAAGCATAGTGGTCTATATAGGTAGGTAAGTTAGGAATAAGTTTTTGTTCATTTGGTAGTAGGAAAATAAAAATTAAAAATAAATATGTAATAAATTTTGTTATGTTAACTGATAAATACCTTTGAAAAATGTGCTGTAACTCTTTGATATGTCTTGTTTTATTTTTATCTCTTCTGTTAGTTTGTAATTAATTATGGACTTAGTAATCTGCATTATTTCTTATTATGTTTAGGTTATTGATAATTGAAAATATATTTGGAAACTTTTTGCAGTGATAACAATATGGTCACAATATTGTCGTTGAGAAATCATGTCGTTCTTTTAATTTTATTCTATTAATATATTATAATTATTAGTTATAATTTTACAATATTGTTAATATTTCATGTAATTTCATGTATTTCACAAATGTAATGCCTTCTGTGGTGTATTTGACGAATAATAACATGATACATATAACCTATCAAAGGACTTTTATTCGTTTAAACCTACTTTTCCCGATAACTCGGCATTTCGCTAACTCGGCCGCCATTGGGTCCACATTAGGCCGAGTTTGCGAGACTCTACTGTACTCATAAAACATCACTTATTCAGAATCAGATTCAGATCTGGTGGGTGCTTTTCTTTTCCTATTACATCCTTTTGCTCTCCAGAAATGAGTCAATTCTGTATAACAGTCAGGGTGTACTCCTGCATTACACCCTGCACACCAAAATCTACTTTTTGACTGATTACCTTTTTCCGAGCATACAAAACAAAGGCGTAAACTGACTCCAGGCCGTCGCGTCAAAGTATGTTCATTGCCTGCTGGGCCTGGAGCTGCTATAGGTTCATCATTTGTGTTGGCATCTTCAATAAGTGACTCTACTATTTCAACCATGAAGTCATGTCTGCATATGGGATCATCAGTATTCAGTTTGTACAATATATACGCATTTAGTAACGTCATATCCAAAAAATTATCAAAAAGTTTCTTCCAATATTTTTTTGTAGGGCGGGTTGATGTCGTATGATAAATAGATTTATCCTTCACATCAACACCACCCATACTTAGATTGTACTCATTGATAAGTTCAGGTTTTAGAGCCTCAAGTCCAGATTTTTTGCTTTGAATAATTTTATCATTTGCAGGGAATGCTGTTGTCAAGAGATAAACTGGCTTGCGGTTCTTTTTTTGCTTATAAGCAACAAGCAAGATCTGATTTTTTCTATAGTAAATGGTCTCTAACGGCTCCATTTTTTTAGTTACAAGACCTTTAGCTATATATTTAGAGTTTTTATTTAGAGTCCCTGTCATAAAGGTTTGGTTTTGGTTGAGTTCTTCGACTAATGGGATTTTGGTGTAGAAATTGTCAGTATATAGGTGGTAACCTTTATTTAGAAGGTTACACACATTCAAAAGGTACATCACCACTCTTTGAGTTACTGGAGTTTGCACTAAATTGTCCTCTAAAAATCCCTTATCACTATACATCTCGGAGTGAAGAACATAGCTTGTTTCGCTATCACAAACTTCGAACTTCTTTATTCCAAAGCGTGCATGGCATTTGTTAGGCAAATATTGAATGAAAGAACATCGGTTCTTCATTCCCACCATAGAATCATCAATTGAAATATTTTGCTTCGGAATAAAGTACCTTTTGAAACACGAATTTAGGTGATCGTAGAACTCTCTTATTTTGAACCACGGATCATGTCCAGGTTGACCCCTAGGGATGTGTTGCAAAGAGCTCAAATGAAAATGTGACCTAATAGCCTCAAACCTGTTGATACTCATTGTTTCGGAATAGAAAGGGTTTTGTTGCGATTTCCGTGTAGACCAGTAATTTTTATAATTATTTTTGTAATTTAGGCCCATATTTATGACAATTGCAATGTACTTTTTCATCTCTTTTTTTGTTACTTCAGCCCATTTAGACAACCTACTACAACGTTTCATTTGACCAGAGTTTCTCATTTTAGAAATTTTATCATGTGCGTAAATATTTGTCTCTCTTGTCATCATGGACCATAAAAACTCTGTGAAAAAAAGATAGAAATAAGCCAATGGCTTGCAATTTTTTCTGGTACATTTTTTACTCCTGTAACTCTAACTCGAAATTGCGTTTCTAGATCAACAGGGGGTTCAGGAGGGTAAACCCAAACCCAATTAGCTGTAGGTTGAATGTTAGGTTGGACAGATATGTTACTATCATCACTGTCAATATCGGAGATGTTGTGTGGTGAAGGTTGAGGCAAATTGGTTTGAAGCCTTCCAATAGGCCTATGTGAAGGACCGGGCTGGTTGCTAACATTATGTGAAGTAGAAGGCTGGTTACTTACATCAATATCTCCCTCAGAGTCACTATAATTATTCTTATCTAAATTAGGGTCGTAATCATCCCCACTATCTGATGAGTAATCTTGCAGTGATATACTGATTTATCATCGGGTATATCTTCCAAGTCCGAGCCAACATCAGTATTATGTTCACCTTCATTGTCGGATTCATCACTTGACATACCATATAAACAAGCCCTTATCTTACTAGATCGGCTGAGTTCACTCATTTTGATAATAAATAATAAAAATACGTACTAAATAAAATCAAACATCACACTAATAAATAACAATAACAACATAACCAACAACAATGACACACGATCTACGATGTCTGATTGACTGGCACAACTACAGTTGTAAACAATCAGCTGTTCATGAATGACATCATCCTACTGTTTTATTTATGTGCATGAAAAATGTTTACCATAGAGTAACAAATAAAGGAACTCTTTCCAAACATATTAGTATAACATATATCTGATTTCCGCCAATAATTATTTCATTACAGCATTTTTCGCGATCGGCTCGGAGCGAGCCGATATCGATTCACACGCAGACCCTAACGGCTCGGACCGAGCCGTTATCACTCGGAAGGTTAAGGAAGATGAAGTATTTAAGTATTAATAATTCATTTAAATTTGATCAATATAACAATTTATTTACTGTCAATATTATGCTGTAACAGTTTTTTTTTTTTTCATCATCATCATTGGAATATCAGCTCTAGTCTACTGGGTGTACTGACAAGCTTCCACAATCTTCCCTTGTCCATTTATATTTTTTCATACTCCTGCTGTTTCCTTTTTTCCTCCTTGTTTTCCTTTTAAACATTATTTACTCCTTTATAACATCTATCCATTTCTTGCATGGCCCCCCACTCTTCTTTTGAGCCATATATTTGCCATTCTCCCCTTCTCCATTCTTTTTACACGTACAAATTGTCCAAGTCTGTAATTCTGATTTTTTTCCATAAAACAATAATACTCAATAATACTCTTTATTACTGGGAAAGATTGTAGCGAACAAGTTGGTATACAATTAATCCTCTAGTTCGTCATTACATAATCACAGAAAAGGCTGAAATACAAGAGATTAATCTACCTAACATTTAATTTATGGATAGCACTAAAAAATTTACTTACATCATATAGCGGGTTATCCAAGAGGAATAAGCCTATCCGGCTCTTGAAATCCTTCAATGGCAGTGATCTGAAATTAATTGGCAGTTTATTCCACAATTTTGGTCCTAATGACTCGTGTTAATAATGTATTAGAACTGGATGGTATTTTTTTAATAACAATATTATTAGTACCACGAGTATTGTAATTGTGGTAATCTTTGTCTGTAGAATTGTATGAAGTAGCCATATGCAGCAATAGTTCGTACACAATTATGCACGGTACTGTCATAACTTTTAGTTCTTTAAATACTTGTCGACATGGCTCATTGTAACCCACTCTAGAAATATAGCGTATTGCCTTTTTTTGCAATATCAAGATTTTATTTATGTTTTTTTTAAACGTACTACCCCACAACTTTATTCCATAAGATAAATGGGAAAAGAAAAAGCATAATAGTCTTTTCACATGCAAACTGTTTTCTTATATATGTATTTCTAGTTTTGTCATGTCTAGTTTTATTCATTTCTGTTCTCAAAACTTTCATTTCAGGTCATTGAATACTGCCATTGATTTTACTATACAGAGGAAGTATTTCCATCCTATGCTAAATTTAGCATTTTGAGCAATTTGAAAATTTTGAGGCATGGAATATGGGAGCCATGCTTCTATCTATCGTCAATAAAGTTAAAAATTTCGAAATTGCCTCCAGTTTCGACTGTTTAGAGCTCAACCTGTTAGCAGTAAAGGAAATTAATCATTCCATCTCATTTCTGTTCCATTCTCATTCCAGAGTCGCTTGTCTAGAAGTACTTCCTGTTCTCAACCCTGCCTGCCTAAAATACTGTTGCTGATATTCCTTGATATTGTTCCTTGTGAGGCATAGCAATCACGATCACTTAACTCTTACTATAAAGTTGTACTGGAATCTCTTACTGACAGAAAAATTTGAAATTTGGACTGAAGGTACATCTAACCGTGTCGAACCCAGAAAAATTCAAACATTTTCAAATAAATAAGGGCTGTTTTGGGGGGTTGAATATTAAAATTTTTCTGTTATGGGGTTGAAAATAAACATGGGCGACTCGGCTGTACAAAACATGGTTCTATTCCTACGGTCATAAGAAAATTGATTTTAAGTAACACGTGTGGCGTATCTAAAGGGATGAACTCATAACAAACAGCCTCTCAGTTGTGATTGTGCTGTTAATTAATCACACTTACTATGGATTAGTCTGCCTTAGATTGTAAAAAAACATTGCATCGTTCATATATTTATTCTCATCAAACTCATTCAAAATTCATATTTGCTTGTATCTCAACAAACAGCACCTTAAGAGAAAATAAATACTAAAAAAGTTGTAATGGTAATTTCTCTATATTATGAGTGAAACTGATATGTCATCGAGTCTCTCTCTCCCTCTCTACTCACCTGAGGAAAGTGCCAGTGGCACTGAAAATTGTGTACATGAGATTTTTTTTGTATTTGTTCACTACTTTTGTGGTGTTAGTGGAATTGTCTTCTAAGGTAAGTTTTCTGATGTCCTAGCGTTCCTTTAAAAATTGAAAGGTAATATTTGACCTGTAAAAAACTCTATAGTAGTAAACCGTCTTCATTTTGACGTAATGTTTTGTTTTTTTCAGAAATTGTCACAACGTGAAGCGATTTTCAATTTAATTCTCGATGGAGAACCAACTTCTAGCGACGTTGATGTTCAGAAGTTGGCCAGAATGACGGAAGGGTTTTCAGGATCTGATATTCGAGAGCTGTGTCGCAATGCCTCTGTGTACAGGGTGCGTGACTACATGCGTGCTGGTATAAACCAGAATTCAAGGTGATCTTATATTTATTTAGAGGATTTATTATAAGTATAATATCATTGATTTTATAATACAGAAATACATTTCCCATCCAATGTTAAATTTTGTGTCTCAAAATATCAGATTTGTTGTGGAGCGCTAGTGTAGTCCCAAATAAATGTAATGCAGTTTAAACAAGCTGTAGTGGCAAACCTCACTAACCAAATTACTGTTACAAATGTTCCTATTAGGTGGGGTATCTATTTTAGGTGTATAATCAAGGATAATATTAAGTAATATGTCTTGCAGGCCTGCAATGTGAAATGATCCACACTTTCAATAGATTCTTACTGGGCACATGTTAAGGAAATTGCCTAAAAGCTTGCATTTTGATAAAGAGGTCACAGTAAAGCCTGGAATGAATTGCCTCTGATTTTTGCTTCACTATTACAGCAATGTTAGTGGTGTCTGGGAAATATTTGTCATTGGACGCCAATGCCAATCTCTCATGAAGTATGTAATGGCGAAATAGGATTTGACTACGAGGTTTTATCATTAAATAAAAAAAAAGTTAACTTTTTAACCTCTCTAGCTTGTACTCCACAATTAATTGTTTGAAATATATCAGTCTTTAACAAGTTTTGTGATACTCAGATGTGAGTGGTCACCACTGTGCATTATATTATGCTGTTTTGTATTATAACGATTTGTAGCTTATGTCAACTAATAGCGTTACCAATCTTAAGTACGTTGTTTTCAGTTTTTTGTTGACCGGGACCCTTGGCATGATACGGATATGTTTCTGATGTATACATTACTTACTTCATGTTAATTTCCCACAAAATAATTATTAGTGTGGACTTTACTTTCTGAAAATTACAACAAGAAAAAATAGAAAGAAATCATGGACATTGAGACAAAATTCAGTATTATTATTTAGAGTCACCATGGAACTAAAATCAACAATATTTTGTATTAAGGATATTGTTACATTTCCAGAACAAAAACATTGCTTTTTAAAAGCCATTGTTATAAAAGAAATGTACATTAAACTATACTTAATTTTGTTTCTTATCTAAACTGGATGTCTCCCAAACCATAATTGCTAACTTTTTTTATAAGTGTCATAAAAATGTTAATTTTTGAAAAACTACAAAACTTAAGGATTGTGTACAATTTTAGTTATGGTTCTTAGTGCAGTAACTTATTTTACAACTAGTATTTTTTTTGAAAATAACTTGATGTCAAAGTTAAAAAATGAGAATGTATAGTTTTACAAAATTTTATTTTGTATAATACAATTAAAAAATTGTTGGTTAATGCACAAAAATAAGGGAAATAAAGGCAAAAATGTAAATTTGTGTAAAACAGCCTAAAGAGGGGCCGGTATCCCTCAGCAGTCCATTTGTTAATCCACTGGTATTTCTCAGATAGAATTTGAATGTCTGGGCCCGTTCCAAAAGGGTTAATTCTTAAGTTTTTTTTATTGATTTTTAATGTTATTTTTAGTTTAAATTTTGACAGGCTGTAGTTTTATACTGGATTAAGATAGATACCTCAAGTTTGTGGTATTGTTCTTCTTTTAGAAAGACCTTTAAAATGAGGTGTCACTTGATGGGAGTTTGCATGGGGGGGGGGGACTTTTTGGGACACCTTGTATAACCTCTAGACAACATATGTGATATTAATTTAACTTTCATTACAATGTAGGCCTGCTGAATCTAACGAGGAAGAGCTCCAAGATTCTTTAAGACCAATTACAATGGAGGACCTGACTATCTCTCTAAACAAGATGAAGAGTTCTAGAGCTCACTGTGACACCTCAGCCATAGCCAATATACCACCTGATTAGAAGACCTTCTTAAAGCGTTAAATAGTTTATGAGTATCTCTACACAAGAAATATTTGGTTGAACCTGTCAACATTAATTTTTTACACATTATTTATTCAGTTTGATTTACTTAAATCATATTCTTTTGGGTAAGTATTTTTTAGTATCTTAATTTTATAAGAAATATAATTTCAAGATCTTTTCTTAGCAGTAGTATTATATCAGCGCAAGAACAAGTCATAAAGTTTAATTCTGTTAGGTATTTAAAATAGTTTGTAAGTATTGCTGTAAGATAGTTCTAACTACCAATAGCAACTTTTTTTTACCCTTGTAAAGGGAATCTGGAATAAAATGCAATATTATGAGTATCAACTTGTCTCAGAAAATATGTCCTAATAAATCCTACTAAATTGTTGAATTTTCTGGACTTATTATTCTTTCCAGTGCTTTTCATCTTTTTATCAAGTGTTCCATCGTTGTTTTATATGACTTACCATTTATTGGATGGTTCTCAAGGTCTAATGATAACAGTTTTACATTGATCTCTGTTAGTATCAGACTCATGGTTAATTGCCTGCTAACAGCGCATGTGCGACAGATTTTGTCCCCCATCACACACTGTTATATGTTCTTAGTACAGTCACTGCTAGAAGTATGGATCTGTCATTACAACAATAATCCCACTTGCCACAGTGTTTAAATCGGATCTTCTATTGTGCTGTTTAATCAATGGAGTTGTATTGAAGTATGCTGCTTAATGATTTAAATAGTAGAGTAATTCCTAGTTTCACCAACATAATTAAATTTGTTCCAACCATGGTTGAAATATTTTACCATCATTGATTTAATAAGTTAAGTACGTGATTGTACCTTACAGCCCACTGTCGCTGGAAGGGAACTGTGGTGGGAAAAGTAAACATTCTCTCTCCTCTACGCACCATTTATTGTATATTAACTTAATATATTCTTAGCTTTTATAACACTGACCTGTGTCCACACAGCACTATATATTTTATTTGTAAAAACTGTATTTTAATTATTTTGTCAATACATTGATTGTTGGATGACACTAAAGTATTCTTGATTCTTTGTGTTTATGACCACTGATCAGTGGATTGTCATTTGTGTTTTGAATGAGTGAACTTCATTAACTGGATTTAGTCAGTACAAAGACAGATAAGAATGTTGCCTTAATGAAGAAGTATTCATGTTTCATCTAGTGCAGTCTTTTGGATAAGGACCATCACCTGTCCAGTTCAAAAGAATACACACTTTTGTTGAGAAGGTAAATTTTTAGATTTAAATGCTGTTATTTACTGACCAGGATTACCACCTAAGTTCACGTGTTCCTTCAACATCAAATTGTAATTGTCATTTGCTAATTTTTGTTGTAAATAGTATCAGATAAAATAAAGTTTTTTTACATTTCACAGCCTGTCAACAACCATGCATGTCAAGTCGTGTTTTACAGACATACATAATCAAAAAACCACAGCAGGAATACGCCCAGTATATATTTGACACTATTCTTTTGGCTAAGCAACACATATCTAAAACTTTCACTTTGGAAGTAGATAAATATAATGCAAGGCTTAAATCTGAAATGACATTAAAGCACCACAAATTGTAATTTTATAATTAAGACATCAAAATACATAGGATTGAAATTTTATCGAAAATTGCCTCAGCAGATTAATATTGATACATATTTAAGATAATTTAAATCCAAACTTAAATCTTATTTGACTGATGAAGCACTGTACTCTATTAAGAAATATTTAGATAACTAACTGTAGTGCAACTTGTATTAAGTAACTTAAGATAACTTTTTTAAATGACACTATTCAATGTATGTTGTATACATTTTATGAATAAAGGTTTTATTGATTGATTGACTGAAAAGCGCTCTGCTGTTACTTAAAAGCACTTGCCTTCACAAGCGATCATTTTATTAACACATTCAGTGCTGGCAACTCTTATCAAAGTCACTCAGCCATTTTAACTAATAATTTGGTCGGTAGCGTAGTTGGTTCAATACCAGCTTCATGTGCCAAAGGTTCTCAGTTCGATCCCAATCAGAGTCATAATACATTTTGAGAAGGATCAGCTGATAACCCACCGGCTGTTCATTTGTCATTGGGCTATTAATTAATGACACTTTCTAAGGAATAGTCGGCCTTAGTTTGTAACAATGATTACATTCGCTCATCACACTCATTCGAAATCCATATTCGCCCATATCTTGACGTCTTATGAATAAATAAATAAATAATTGAATTATTTCATCAAATAAAGTAATGTTTGAATTTTTTGTATTATTGGAGAGGTACAAACTGTTTTCAGCAACATAGAAAACATAAGCTGTGCCAGGAGTGCTGCGGCTCCCCTAGGAGCCAAAAACTAATGACATCATTTTTAGTCATAACAAAAAATTTTAAACTTACAAGCCATTTGCGTCGATTTCAAGGTGTTAATACAATGAAGGAAAAAAGTAGTGACATAATACAAATATATTGTATGGCACAGAAATATTCAAAATTGCATTAAAAATTGTCTAAATTCTAATTACGTATGTGTTATTGTTTAAATATTGATCTCCCCTTAATATTTCAGCCCATTACGTTCCTTTCAGAGTGATTGAAGTGCAGTTGAAGCTGAAAGTCTGTAATCAATTTGATGCCATTATATTTGACAAAAAAACACAGTTTTAATAACAATTATAATTTTCCAGTATTCCATATCTTGCTGAGCATTTGTTACACTCATCACCACAAGTCACATGCTACATTATAAACTTCTTTCAATTGGAGAAACAGGTGTTGAATGGTTATGAAACCTGGTTTTTGTGTTGTATGAGATCAGTAGTAGTGTGCAATGCATCGATAGTACCATAATGAATCAGCAATATCGATTTTTCAGATGTGCCAAAATTACGAGTTGATAAGAAAAAAAATGCCTTTTTAATCAAAAATATTTAATGTTGCGTCTTTTAGAACTCGTACTTTGATGTTTTAAATAACATATTTTGTAATTAAATAGTTGTAAAATGATTATTACTCGAGTTTGTTATAATTCCGTAAGGTCGTTCCAAGGCGACAGGAGGTACTAACCTGATTAGATCACAATAACGAATGCAGAGTTTGACTGGGGATATATCTCCTACTTATATAGATCCACCAAGCATTGTGTATGGGTATTGTAGTTTGCGTGAGTGGTGTACCACGAATCAGTAGAACTTTCCCAAACAAACAGTCCATCTATTTCAGTTAGTGGCAATTATTTTGGGATCCGTATTTATTAATAAGAATTGTCATGTATTTAATTAAAATAATGATATTCTATTGTGTTTATGTTTACATTGATATTTGTCATCGTGACCCTTCTTATTCCTGTCTTCATCACCTGGCTTTCAATAGTCCATCTTTTTTCAAAGCATTTCCCCAATAGAACACAATCTTACATCATTTATAAATTCACGTGTGTTGAATTTTAACAATTCATGTAATGATCTCATTTTAGTGACTATTTCCGCTTGACCGTCAGCACTGTTATAAAATAAAGCTTATCAAAATAATTGTTTAATTAAATAAGTTGAATTAAACCTTAATTCCTTATTAATTATTATAAATTACATTTAACATCCATTTTTAAGCTCTTTATTGGATGTCTGATTTTGTTACATTAATTTTAGTACATTGGCTAAACAATAATGGATTTTTTTATACCTAAATCAAAATTCTGTTATGTAGTATATGGTATATATTTCTACATGTATGTAACTTAAAATTCTATATTCACTTCAGTTTACATCATCAGTTAAAAAATAAAGATTAATGACTATGTTGTTAATAAATTTGTTTTGTTTATAACCAAATATAAATTTGTGTTGCCTTCGCTGGCGAAAGGCCTCGAAAAAAGTATTATTTATTGGTGATTTTGTAAAAATTTATTAACAACGAGGAATACCAATATCAACTCCATCTGAAATTTACAAATTAATGACTATGTTTACCAACAATGATAATTTCATTTTTATCTATATTTGCTTTTTTCTTCTAAAATATACTGTCTTAATTGTAATGCATTACATTTGGATAATTTTGACCTGTTACTCTTCCACACGCCCAATTACAATTGGCATTTTGAATTGAATTTAAATGCACTAACATAGTGCCATCAATTCCCCTTATTACTAGCTTCCTAAATTGTCCTTTTTACTTAATTATGAAATCATGCTTAGTGTACAATAAATTTATTATGTTCTGAACTTCTATTTTAAAATAAATTTTATTTATTTTGTTTTAGTACAGTTTGTGAAGCACTAAATATTACATTCCTTTTAATATTTTTAATTTGCCTTCTAAGTTTTATATACAATTTATTTTTATATTCCTGTTTCATATAAACAATATTAATTAGTTTACATTTGTGGGGTCAAGAAATGTATGTTTTAAATTATCTTTCTTTGTACTATTATGGTACCTTTAACATAAGGTATTATTGTTAGTTACCGTTTCTATATATGTACATCACACATCCCTAGAGATCAGTAGTGATAATGAAGCCGCATTAGACTTTCCTGATAAAAAAGTGTATATAGTCAGGTTTAATATTACAGTTTTTCTTATTCATGCTATTTCAATAACTTTTTAGTTATTCATGCTTATAAAATTCCCTTTTCAATTGAAATATTTTGGAGTTATTTTTGAGATTTCTGTAACTTTTGTGATGGTAGTTCAACTTTGAAAACATTTTATGAAGGGTATTCAAGGACATTTATAAATCTTTTAATTGAAGATAGTTTAATTATAATTAATTGGTCATGTTTTTTTTTTTTATTTATTAATGTACCATTGTCCAACAAACTATGATATTTCTATAAAATTTTAGTAATAGGTCAGTCTGTTTTAATTTAATGTATGAACATCCCATATTGTTAAACACCTCATATATATTAAATTTATACAGTACAAGTAAACGTCACACAACACAAATTTATTACAATATAAGCACAAAATGCACGAATATTATGGTGATCGATTTCGGTGAACCACGCTCACCTTCATCATACCAGAGGGATTCACAAAAGAATATATTAGTGCATGTTGTGCTTATATTGTAATATATTTGTTTTGTGTGACGTTTACTTGTACTGTATATATACCAACGTATTATGCTAATTAAAAAACTATTAAACTTATATAACAAATTTAATAAAACTTAGCAAACAAAATATTGGTCATCTTTAATTTGAAATATATCACCACCTTACTTATAAATGTTTTTATTTTAATATTATGAAACCTTCTAATTATGTAAAACTAGCCGACCCGTGCGAAGCATTCGCACTGTATTTTCTTTAAATCCCTCTTAATTAAAGTGCACACAGTATAGTTAGTAAAATTAAATAACATGTGAATCAAATAAATCAATTATGGTAATTGATTTATTTGATTCACATGTTACAGCTGATCGAATAATGTAAATAAACATTTCAAGTTTAAATTACTTGCAGAATGATATAATAGGTCGTTTTTCCAAAAAACTATTGGAAAATGAGAGATTTGTATATTTTTATCAAGTAGTGGATAAAAAAAGCTTTAAAATGACATCTCATTTATGAAAATTGGTGAAGAATTAAGGAAGTTATGGCGTACCGACAAAAAAAGTACTTTAGAAATTATAATATATATAGATTATTTGGAAATCGGATCTAATAACATGAAAGAAACAAATTCGATACTTATTTTATTTCATCAAATTTCTCTATGTACAACGAAAATTATTAACATTCAATGGATCACAAATAATATAATACTTAGAACACATTAAATATTTTGACTTAGTTAATTGGTAAATCTATTATTTGTAATTAAATCCTAAAACCCATCTTCCTCATACAATCCTTGTGTGCTTCAATGTACGAAGCACATTTCTTTTCACCATATTGTATTATACTGAAACAGAACAAAAGAAAAATGTTTGATATTTGGACAAAACCATTTACAGGAAATTAATAATAAATAGCTTTTGTAACTTTATATATTCCCATAATATTGGAGACACCCAATCATGTTCTTAAGGCAATTCCAACATTTGCTGTTTGTGCAATTCTATTTCATTGTTGCCATGCTCATTAATCAACCTCATTTTAAGGTTAAAAGCGCAATTGTTTATGGATATGACCTGCAACTAAATGTCGATGAGCTAAGTATTTTCATGTGATGTGTAGTATTTCGATTAGTAGTATTTCATAGCTTTTCTCATTATTTTGCATCCCCATGCAATGATTGAATACATCAATTTTCAAAGGCAACAAAATTATATCAATATTTTAAATCTTATACTCCTAAAAGAACACTATTTTACTTAAATTTTCAACTTTATTGGTAATCTACCCCAAAACCTCTATATATTGGGTTCATATTTTGTAAAATAACTTATATAATATTGTATACATTAATTTTTAATTAACTGATAAATTGATACACAATGGTACAGCAACTACCTGAATTGCTTTCAGAATGTCATAAAAAAAATTTTAAATCTTCACTTTTTAAAATTTTGTTCTGAAAAAAAAAACAAAAGCGAACAATAACAATTATTTTTAATCTTTATAAAGATAAATTGTTCGTAATTTAACACATGATATAACTAACTAACATAAATAACTCATAATATACTTCAATAAATACTATACTTTGTAACACTGTCTAAAAAGAACAAATCCAAATTTTGCCCGAAAATGTAATGCAATAGGAATACTGTACTGTCTACACATGATATTTTCCTTCTCTCTGTGAACCTAGTCTAGATGCAGAGCAAACATACTTGCGATGATGATGGCTTCGACCTGTCACTTACTGCCCGATTTGATAGTCACTAAATACTGAACAGACGCATCAAGTAGGACATCCCAGTCTTAACTGAGAATATATTCATCAAGTATGACAGCAGCCCCAAGGTTCCTATACAAGAGGTTGTCTCTTACAAGTACGCATCCATATCGCGCAGGTAGCAATTACGTCATAGGGAGGCCTCAGCTGTGTTTTTCTACCTTCACTACTGTAAACAAAACAAACCGGAACAACGTAAAACATCTGATATCCGTTGTTGATTAATTTTGAGTATGGTGTTGTATACTGTGGTTTGGCTTTTGTATATAGTAATAATATCAATTTTTAATGTAATGTCAAAAATATCAAGTTATCAGCTGTTTGTACATTTCAATATGTTTTTTCTCTGTATTGTTAGAATAATTTCAATTCATTACAGTCCATTATTTTGTTCAAACAACATCGTGCATTATTTTCAGTGTTTTAGTTTTAATTCATTTCCATTTGGTCCTTAGAGCAAAGGATATTATTTTGTTTCAGTCAAAAAGGCAATCATTTTTTGTTTTGTTTTGTTTTTAATCATAAAAACAATACTTCATAGTTATTTATTTCAGCACATTTCCAAACATAAACAATGGAAGATTTGAAAATTCTAATAGCAAAAAGAGGCAGACTAAAAGCTTCCATTACACAGATGGTTAATTTTGTAAGTAATTTTGATGTAGAAAATGGAGCAATTTCAGACATTAAGGTAAGAGACTCAAAACTCGAACAACTCTATTTGGAATTTTGTGAAGTACAATCCAGCATTGATACCATAGCTTCAGATGATACAGATACAAATTTTATTGAGTTTGAAGATAATTACTATTCACTAAAATCTGAATTCGACACCATTTTAAACAACTCAAATAAATTGAATTCAACCCCATCAAACCAATCAGTCAAAGAATTTAGCTTCAGTAGGAAAAATGACACAGTAGTACTGCCCAAAATTAATTTACCAACCTTTGAGGGTAAAATTGAAAATTGGACATCTTTTTTTGATCTTTTCAACTCAACTATCGACAAAAACAATGATTTGGCAGAAATTCAGAAATTTTACTATCTGAAATCTAGTTTAAAGGGAGAACCACTCAGTCTCATCTCATCCTTGCCCTTGACACAACCTAACTACAATGTAGCTTTAGATATTTTAAAAGAAAGATACTCAAACAAAAAACTTATAGTCAATGCTCATTTAAATGCATTATTTTCATTACCAAATGCTTCATCACTAGCAAACATTAAACAGTTACTAGATACAGCAAATGTGAACATTCGAGCTCTAAATAGCCTTGGTTACAAAACTGAAGAGTGGGATATTTTGTTAGTTTACATGTTAGCTTCCAAACTTGATCAAGACTTGAGAACTAAATGGGAGTTAAGTAGCACGTCAGTTGAACCCCCTTCTTTCTCAGAGTTTGAAACATTTTTAAAACAATACATACATGCACTAGATGCTAGCAGTGTCAATAAAGTAAAATCTAGTTTTAACTTCAAGACTAATCAAAGCAATTCAGCAATGAAACCAGGTCTAGGTCTACACACAACTGAAGTAAATCGGGTTAAGTGTGTCTCATGTCCTATGTGTCAAAACTCTCATGAGTTATTCAGTTGCAATGAGTTTTTGAAACTCAACACAAATGACAGAATCCAAAAGGTGAAACAACTTCACAGATGTTTCAATTGTCTGTCAGCTGGTCATGTTATTTCAGCTTGCAAAGGTTCAAAATGTAAAATTTGCTCAAAGCCCCATAATACCTTATTGCATTTACAGAAGTCAAATTCAACACATTCAGTAACTAACTTAGATTCACCATTTTCACAACCGTTGAAAAGTGACAAACAAGACTCAACGATTTCAGTAGCACAACAATCTACTGACAGTGTAGCAGCAAACCCAAAAATATTATCAACAGGTGTTCATAATGTAAAAAGAGTATTACTTTCAACAGCAATCGTTGAAATTCAAGACTTTCAAGGCGACTTTCAGAAATGTCGTGCTTTGATTGATCCTGGTAGTGAGGCAAGTTTCATTTCAGAGCATTGTGCTCAAAAACTCAACTTGAAAATACAATCATGTAATGTTCAAGTACAAGGTGTTGGTCATACTCATGTTGGTAACACACGTGGCCTTACAACTTGTTTGTTGCGCACAAAACAAGAAGCAATCAGAGTCAACACTTTCATATTGAGAAAGCTTACCAGTATCACCTCATTGTCTTCATCATCATTTGATCATTGGACACACATAAACAACCTTGAACTTGCTGATCCATTTTTCTTTCAATCAAGCAGCATCGATATCATTCTTGGTGCTGATATCTATTCATCACTTTTAATAGATGGAGTAATCAGAGGTCCACCAGGAACCCCTTGTGCTATCAATACAAAACTAGGATTCTTATTGATAGGTGAAATCTCATCAGCAGATGTCAAAACAGCTTCAAATAAAGTCAAAACACTGTTTATCAGACATGATGATGGTCTAAATACTTTAATGGAGAAATTTTGGAATTCTGAGGATGTTGGTTACAAACAGGATTCACCAGCTAGTACAGATGAAAACATAATATGTGAGGATCACTTCATAAATACACATTCAAAAGATCAATCGGGCAGATTTTGTGTTCATTTGCCATTCAAACCCTCTATCACAAGTTTAGGTGACTCATATCATATTGCATTAAAACGATTCCAACGTTTAGAAAGTTCATTTGAGGAAGATAAAAACAAGAAACAGTCTTATGATCAATTCATAAATGAGTACATTGAGTTAAATCACATGAAACCTACCCCAAACAGTGACACAAGTATGATGAATCACAACTATTACCTACCACATCATGCAGTATACAGACCTAGTAGTACTTCAACTAAAGTCAGAGTAGTGTTTGACGGTTCATCTAAAACTACAAGTGGCACTTCTTTAAACGATCATTTGTACATTGGCCCAAAGTTACAATCAGACATAGTATCCTTACTTACACGTTTCAGACTACACAAGTGTGTTTTTACTGCAGACATTGAGAAGTTTTTCAGACAGATTTTAATAACACCAGAAGATCAATGTTATCAGAGAATTCTTTGGAGATCAAATCCTTCAGAACATATTCAATCTTATGATCTCTGTACAGTCACATATGGAACTGCTTGTGCCCCATACCTCTCAATCAGATGCTTACATCAACTAGCAGATGACGTCAAGAAGCAGTATCCAGAAATTAGTAGAATTTTAAAAGAAGATTTTTATGTTGACGATCTTATCTCAGGCGCAGATACAATTGAAAATGCTAAGCAAATAAAACAGGATTTAGAACATGTAATGAGTCGATCAGGATTCAACCTAAGAAAGTGGTCATCAAATTCAAAAGAGCTTATCAGCGATCAGTCTCAAACTGAAGTATCAATTCAGTCCAAGGACAATACTGTTAATCTTTTAGGAATGCAATGGAATCCTCACCATGATACATATCTATATTCATTGAATGTGACAAATATACCTACACCATTGACGAAGAGAATCATTTTATCAGAAGTAGCAAAACTCTATGATCCCTTAGGATTTTTATGTCCAGCAGTTACAAAAGCAAAATTAATCCTTCAAGACACTTGGTCACAATGCAAGAGTTGGGATGACGAGGTTCCTCAGCAAATAGCAAACGACTTCCATCAACATAGAAACGGACTTCAACATTTCAAAAATATCACCATTCCCAGACCGCTGATTTCATTTGAACAAAATGCAACACATGATTTAGTAGGATTTTGCGATGCTTCGGAGAAAGCATCTGCAGGAGTACTTTACATGAGAAGTGTCTCGTCAACACAAACAACAGTAAGATTAATCATGGCAAAATCAAAAATCACCCCCTTAAAGAAGAGTACAATTCCACGACTAGAGCTATGTGGAGCGCTATTATTAGCGAAGATGGTAGCAAAGATCAAACCTTATCTACCAATTGAAAATACATACCTGTTTACGGACTCAACTGTAGTCTTAGCTTGGATATCTAAAGATCCTATGAAGTGGAAAACCTTCGTTAGTAGCAGAGTATCTCAAATACAAGCATTAACAAACATTTCTCAATGGAAACACGTTAAATCGGAAGAAAACCCAGCAGACATTGCATCAAGAGGAATTTCAGGAGAAAAACTCACAAAAGAACAGAAATGGTGGTCAGGCCCTCAATGGCTTTCTGAACCTCAAGCGTTGAACAACAAGAATGATCTTGAAAATTATTGTTTCGATTCAAATACAATTCCTGAAACAAGAACAATTAAATGTGCTTTAACAACTAAAGAAGAAGAAGACGAATGGTATCTCAAATTTAATTCTTATACAAAAACTATTCGAGTAACAGCTTACTGCATGAGATACTTAAAAAACATCAAAAGGTGTAATATATCAGGTCCTTTATCAGTGCATGAACTGGAAGACGCACACAGATGCATTGTGAAACATATTCAACAATTGAGCTTTCCAGATGATATGAGAAATTTACAAGATAAAGGAAGAGTAAAAAAGAACAGCAAACTTTTAAGTTTGAATCCTTTTATTGATGAACATGGAATCTTGAGAGTTGGTGGCCGGATCCAAAATTCGAACCTACACTACAACAAAACTCATCAAATTATTTTACCTGCAAATCACTCATTTGTAAAAACTTATTTAACTCATACTCATGAAAAGTATTTCCATGCAGGGATTCAATTTATCACGAATGATGTGAGACAAAAATATTGGCTTGTTGGTAATGTGAGAAATCAAATACGCAGTATTGTAAGAAGATGTGTAAAATGTATAAAATTCAATGGAACACCAATTTGTCCTCTAATGGGAAACCTACCATCATCGAGAGTTACACTGACAAAACCATTTTTTGAAACTGGATGTGACTATGCAGGTCCTTTCTTGACGAAACAAATAGGAGGACGTTGCAAAACTTTAAGGGAAACTTACTTGGCAATATTCATTTGCATGAGCGTAAAAGCTGTACATATGGAATTAGTTTCAGACTTATCAACAGAAGCTTTTTTAGCAGCGCTTAACAGATTTATTTCAAGGAGAGGCCTACCGAAAGACATATACTCGGACAATGGCACAAACTTTGTAGGAGCCGACAACAGTCTAAAGAAGTTTTTCAAAGATTCAAGTAATGAAATTCATGACAAATCTGCCACAAAAGGAATAAACTGGCATTTTATCCCTCCAAGCTCCCCTCACATGGGTGGACTATGGGAATCAGCAGTTAAATCAGCCAAACATCACTTGAAGCGAGTACTTGGAGATCACATTTTGACGTTTGAAGAATTGAACACGCTTGTGATTCAAATAGAAGCGATACTCAATTCTAGACCTATTTGCAGACTTTCAAGTGACCAATCTGAAACAGACATTTTGACCCCAGGACACTTCATTACTGGTGATACTTTGACAGCCCTTCCTGACAAAAGTGCAGAAAACGGCCCAATCAACTACAATAAAAGATGGCAACTAGTTCAAAAACTGAGAAGAGACTTTTGGAAAAGATGGCATGTTGAATATTTGCACACCCTTCAACAACGGCAAAAATGGAAAACCAAACAAGAAAATATCAAAGTTGGAGATGTAGTTTTAATCAAAGAAGACAATGTGCAACCAATGAAATACCCAATTGCAATAGTTAACCAAATTTATCCTGACAAACACAATACAGTTAGATCGGTGGACTTGGAAACTATAAAAGGAATATTTAGAAGACCAGTTGTGAAAATCATTAAACTTCCCACCGATAAAGACAATCACTAATTTCCTGCCGGAAGAATGTATATAGTAATAATATCAATTTTTAATGTAATGTCAAAAATATCAAGTTATCAGCTGTTTGTACATTTCAATATGTTTTTTCTCTGTATTGTTAGAATAATTTCAATTCATTACAGTCCATTATTTTGTTCAAACAACATCGTGCATTATTTTCAGTGTTTTAGTTTTAATTCATTTCCATTTGTAATACAAAACTAGGATTCTTATTGATAGGTGAAATCTCATCAGCAGATGTCAAAATTTCTCCATTAAAGTATTTAGACCATCATCATGTCTGATAAACAGATATACATTCTTCCGGCAGGAAATTAGTGATTGTCTTTATCGGTGGGAAGTTTAATGATTTTCACAACTGGTCTTCTAGCTTTGTTTTGAATAATTGTGAATTCATATGACTATGTTTTTGATGCCTGAAGTGAGGTGTGCCGTTGCAGTTTGTAATAATAGCCGTATAATATTAAAATCAGAAATTTAAATAATACCAAAATACTCTTGGAGGCACAGAGTGAGTAATACTCTGTGGTCGGTGGTCTCCCTCTGACATCACAACTCCGCTTACATAGACCATATGAGAATGAGACAACCTGTTGTATAAGAACCTTGGGACAGTCCTGCCTTTACTAAGAATATATTCATCAAGGAGGACAGCCCCGCCTTAACTGAGTATATCCTTATCAAGTAGAACAGCCCAGCCTTAACTGAGTATATCTTCATCAAGTAGGACAGCCCCACCTTTACTAAGAATGTCTTCATCAAATAGGACAGCCCCGCATTTACTGAGTATATCTTCATCAAGTAGGACAGCCCCGGCTTTACTAAGAATATCTTTATCAAGTAGAAGAGCCCTTTACTGAGTATATCTTAATCAAGTAGGACAGCCCAGCCTTAACTGAGAATGTATTCATCAAGTAGGACAGCTCAGTCTTTACTAAGAATGTCTTCATTAAATAGGACAGCCCCGCATTTACTGAGTATATCTTCATCAAGTAGGACAGCCCCGGCTTTACTAAGAATATCTATGAAGTAGGACAGCCCTTTACTGAGTATATCGTCAGTGGCGTAGCCAGGGGGGAGCCTGGGGGGCCCAGGCCCCCCCCCCCCCGAAATTTTGGGACCAAAATGTATTTATATTTTTAACCAGGATAGGAAAATAAAATAATAGTTGATATTTATAATACAACAATCAGTACTATGCATTCAATCGAAGGTCCTCTACAGAATTATATTTGTATGCGTGGACAACTGGTGTGGTAGTGTAAATGATGGGTGGGTAGGCTACACGACATTCACGTAGATACGCACTACGACTACGCAGTGCAGTGGACAAGACAACTCCACCAACTCAGTATGTGTATGACAGATGTTTTGTTTTGACTCGAGTAGTCATCAGACCTCTCACTCGCTCAACGCTCGTCTCAGTGTCCGTCGCACTCACAGTTCACACTCATCCCCGACAGATCGCTCCACGAGTCACGTCATTACCACCAGTGTCAGTGAAAAACTGCGATTTGCACAGTGCGATTGTAAGTAATGTTAATGTGCAAGTGCGTGCTACGTATTTTGGTCAGTTGAAAGACGAAATTTAGCAGAGTGGTGTGTTCAATATGAAGAGACGGACAATTGATCATTTTTTTAAAGCCAAAACTCTAAAAACAGAGGAAATTCCTCCTGATAGGTTACAAAGTGAGGGTGGAAGTCAAGAAGTGCAAGGAGCTAGGCCTACCATTACCACAACTGATGCTACCGGGAACAACCAACACTCTCAATCGGACATTGGTATCATTGTTGACAACATTTATGGAAGTGGAACAGCAGGCCCAGCAGGTAGGTCTACTACAAACAATGAATTGAAAAATAAGATTTTGACGCAAATATTTATACCTGATAAAAACTTTGCCTTCCCAATCAGTGAACTTACCAATAAAAAAAGGAAGTTTAAACACAGTTGGTTTGATAAATGGTCTTGGCTGGCTTACTCAAAGGAAAAAGATGGTGCATATTGCAAACACTGCATTGCATTTGGGCCTGAATTTTCGGGCAAAGGTGCTCATCAGAAAATGGGCTCACTTGTGGTAGCACCATTTAGAAAATGGAAAGATTCATCGGAAAAGTTTATGGCTCATGCCAATTCAGAGTATCATAAATTTTCAACCATCGCCGCTGATAACTTTTTAAAGGTTTATAGTGGTAAAACTGACGGTGTCGCTACTCTAATTGACACTCAAAGGGCTAGACTTAAGGAGCAAAACCGTGAATACTTGAGGCCTATCGTCGAAACAATCATATTTTGCGGAGAAAATGAAATTGCTCTTCGTGGCCATCGTGATAGGGGACCACTATCATTAGAGAAGCCCACAGAAAAAGATGGCAAATTCAGAGCGCTGGTTCGATTCCGTGCTTTGACCGATGAAAAGCTCAAACATCATCTGATAAATGGTTCTAAAAATGTAAACTATTTAAGTCCAGATAAACAAAATGAAATAATTGAAGTCTGTGGGACCTTGATTCAAAGAAAACTTGTACATGAGATCAACAGTGGGATTGTTTTTCAATCCTAGGAGACGAAACAATGGACATATCCGGTAGGGAACAGTTTTCCTTGTGCATTCGACATATCTCAAAAGACTCAATATTGAAAGAGGACTTTCTCACATTCACTCAGATTGTAGACGTCTCAGCCGTAATAATTGTAAATGTTTTATTTCAAATCTGTGATACTTTAAATTTGGATATGAGAAAAGTCGTTGGTCAAGGGTATGACGGCTGTTCTACATTTAGTGGCCATATCACAGGTGTGCATAAAAGATTTCAAGAGTTGTATCCAAAAGCTGTGTATGTCCATTGTTCAGCTCACAAACTAAACTTAGTTTTGAGTGATTCACTCAACATTCCTTGTGTAAGAAACTGTCTTGGTACAGTAAGTGAAGTATCAAATCTTCTCAGAAACAATGTACAAGCCAGCGATTCATTGAAAAAACACGTTTCCAGGCTAGTACCAAGCAGTAAAAAAACTCGTCTTTTGGGACTATGTGAAACAAGGTTTATTGAGCGTAAAGATGCCATCAACACATTCTTAGAGATTCTGCCAGCCATAATAGTAACTCTCCAGGAGTTGTCCGAAAGTAATAGGGCTGTTTCATCTACGGCGTCAAATCTGCTCTTAGGAATGGAAAAGTGTAGCTTCTTCATTTCCCTGGTCATTTGCGAGTTTTTGTTCAGCCTTACTTTGCCCTTATCAAATTACCTTCAGAAGACGGGAAGTGATTTGTCATCGGCAATAAATTACGCTGATGATGTCACAAAGACTCTAAAAGATCTACGCGAAACAAATGAAGAAGGAATGACAAATGACATTGAAGTGTTTTCCAAACTCTTTAAGAAGGTTCTTTAAGAAGAACCTTGTTAAAAGATAATTTTGATGTTGAAATAAGTGTTCCACGGCAATCGAAACGTCAAACTCAGAGGGAAAATGTGCCCCACAATACTCCAGAAGAGTATTATAGGAGATCAATTTTCGTTCCTTGCATAGATACATTAATTTCTGGTCTTTCAGATCAGTTTGGAGCAAACAAACCATTGTTAAAGGGGTTTGATATACTTTTGCCTAAAAATGTGGACAAATCCAAGGTTGAGATACTAAGTGACTTAAAACTGTACTACGAAGATAAAACTACTCAATCTACAATCGAATCTGAGTATCTACTTTGGTGCACAAAATGGAGTAAAGTGGAAAACAAAGACAAGCCTCAACAAATTATGGCAGTTTTAGACAGTTGTGATAAACTGTTTTATCCCAACATAAACTACTTGATCCAGGTTCTTGCTACCCTACCAGTGTCAACGGCAGAAGTGGAGAGATCGTTTTCCTCACTAAAAAGGATCAAAACGTACCTCAGAAATTCTATGGAAAACGATAGACTTACCGGATTAGGACTACTAACCGTTCACTATCCAGCCCCTATAACGGCTGACGAGGTCCTTGACGAGATGGCGCGGAGTGGGAAGAGGAAGATTTTGTTCTGAGATTAAGTCAAGATTGTTTTAAAAGATCAACTCAATTTTATTCTTGAATTAATTATGTTTTGTTAATTAGAATTAGTTGTTTTCTTTAATAAATTCAGATTTGTATGAATTTGAAATTTTTAACTATCATCCTATTTATTCCAAATAATTTCAAACTTGACATTTGTCTTTATGGTAAAGTCATGGTATACCGCTAGTATTCTAAAAAAAATAGCCTATTGTGGTATGAAAATAGTTTCAATCATTCCACTTTTGAACGAATTTAGTGTGTAATTCATTTTATGAAAGTTATTAAGGATTATGCATCCTAAACCTATATCACAAATTTTAATAAATTCATTGACATTTGTCTCCTAAAAAAACAAAAAACAAAACAAGTGTATAGGTACTGTACTTATGAATGAAGTATAACACAAAAACCTATATTGTGGTAAAATTGTGTTTTACTAACTGACACTATAGGCCTACTAAATTTGGCTTTAAGTTTAATTATAAAAGGTTATCTTTTAATGGTTTAAACCTGCATCTACACCTTTTCCAAGTTTCTTCCAGAAGTTATCAGTTGTATTTGCGACAGTGTCAATTTGTATTCGAGAAAACAAATATATTTGAGAGAACAGCTGTTCAATTCAGATTGTAAACATCTCATTTACAAGTGATATGTTCTCAACTACATTTGATATCTTCGCAAATTCAAGCTATACCTTCTCGAATAAACTTGGAAAAGGTGTAGTTTGTGCCCATAGAATATGGAGCTTGAAAAGTGGTCTAAAATAGCACTTAAGGGCAATAAAATTCCAAAATTTTTCGGGGGAGGAACCCCCGAACCCCCCGCTTGCCTGGGGGGTATTCCAGACCCCCCGGTGTGTGCCCCCCCCCCCCCCAAATGAATTCCTGGCTACGCCACTGTATATCGTAATCAAGTTGGACAGCCCAGCCTTAACTGAGAATGTATTCATCAAGTAGGACAGCTCAGCCTTTACTAAGAATATCTTTATTAAGTAGGACAGCCCCGCCTTTACTAAAAATATTCATCAAGTAAGACAGCTCCGCCTTTACTGCGAATATATTCATTAAGTAGGACAGCCCTGACTTAACTGAGAATATCTTCTTCTCAATTTGTCTCCCTGACACTAATTTAATGCCAATTGACCTTCCACCTTACTGTAGACACTAGCAAGGCAGCCTAAAAGCTGAATATTATAGTTAAGCTCAAGAGGAGTAGATCTAAATTTGGTCACTCAAGAGCCATTGAAAATGAACTACACAGTAGAACATTGGACATGGTACCAGATGTCATGGATGTAAAAATTGCAATCTCCAGTTTTTATCTGCTTGACATCGGATACAGGGAGGACTGGAGACTTGGATAGCAACAATCCCACCAACAACAGAAATCGTCTGGTACAGGAATGGTTCCGTCAAGGAGCGTGGTGTTGGCTATGAGGTCTACGGTTCCTATATTGGGACTCGCCTATTGGGCAGTCTGAGGAGGTATTGCACATTCTACCAGGCAGAGATTTTTGTCTGCACACAACAAGGGCTAGCAAAACAATTCAGGGGCAAACAGATCTGTATTTATCAGACAGTCAAGCCACTCTTAAAGCACTTGACTCCTGCTAATTTACCTCAAGACTCACTTGAGAATGTGTTTTAACTCTGTGTGCCTTGGTCCGCCTCAATAATGTTCAATTGAGGTAGGTTCCAAGGCACAGTGGCCTCATAGACATCGAAGAGGCTGATCTTGCCAAGATGGGGGGCGAAGACTGCATTCGTATTAGAGACGGCAGAAGATTACGTATCACTTGAAGAATGAAGAGACTTTCATTTTAAAAAATCCCGAGTGTTCAGGAGTTAGTGCTATTTATAGAAGTGGGTGGCGTGTGATTCAACAGTCCCTGGGTTTCAAATTCTAAATAATGAACTTTTACAAAGCATGTACGAGAAGCGAGTGTTGAAGAGATCTTAACATCAAAGTTGAAGACAACACCGGACCATGAGCTAGTGAAGAATTTGCTGGCCTTGAAACTGTGTTGAAGTGAATGGAGCATCAGCCTGAGAGTGACCACATGCAACTTCTCAGTGTCAAGTGGATGCACTGCTTGGCTGCCGGAAAACAAACGGACAGGCAAACAGCTGACTTTGACCAAGATGTTTGCACAATATTTTGTTAATGTATTGCAATGAATTATGTAACTAAACGTTCTTACTCGTTTGAAATATTGTTTTTTTTTTCATCCCATCTCAACATACAAATAGTAATTAAATAAATAGACTAGATTGTTAACAAAAATCCATTACCATTGGATGGGGTGTGATCCAATTAACTTGGATGGTTAGAATTCTACTGAATTGTATTTTTAATACAACATTTTAAAATTGTATTATTGGTTAGATGTAAAAGATGAATAAATGGTCCTAAGCTTGCCGTTAGTAGGCATTATTTTTTCGTGTGTCAATAAATACACTATTCAATTCATATCAGATAATGGATTTGAGTGTTTGTGTAAATTAATTAATTATTAAGTTGGTTTTATATAATAGTGTGTCACTGCTGCTAATAACGTCAATGGACACGACTTGCTATTGCGCCACCAGCACGGGGACTACCGCTCTGGTTGCCATGACAATTTTTAAGTGGAATTACAGTGAGTGAATAGCGGTTCTCTGTCTCACTTGCATAACTCTTTGCATCTCACTTGCATTAGTGCATTAAAAAGGTTGTTTTTTTAAACAGCCTATGTATAGATATATTTTTAAAAAACAGGTAGTTTTTTCACGGAAATGATGTTTTATTGGAAAAAAGTGATGAAAACTCAAAGTCGTAAATTGAGAATACCCTCACATGTCTTATTTGTTCATTAAATTATTTTCTTTTCTAGTTAGTTATTTATTAGAATAGAATGTTTTATTGACCTTGGAAAAGAACAAAACTGTTATAAGGCAAGTCAAATATATCAATAGCTAAAGATACATTCTAAATAAAACATTTAAAAAATACATTTTCCAGTTTACAAGTTTACTTTATCAAGAAGCTAAATATTCTACATAATAAAAATAAATACAGTTTTATAAAATATACAGAAAGAAACAGTGGTCTGTGAAGTCTTTACATGTATGGAGGGTTGAATTAATTGAGGTTGTATTGAGCTGTTTGTAATAAATATTCCTTTAATTCTGACTTAAATAGCTTTTCTTTTTAAATCGACAGAGTGGATTTGTTTCCATGCAGGAGATGTGTAAATGGAAATTTGCTGGTTTAAATAAGGTTGTTTTGTTAGGTTTGGTTATTATCGTAAATGGGCTGGTACCTTGTGGTATATATATTTTATTTGTAAAAAGAAACAACTAAAAATTGCCTATCATGCTCTGTTTGCATTACACCTACGGTTTGGAATTTTTGCTTGAGGCTCAGCGTATGAAACATCACTCAAAAAAAAATCTTAATTTTTTAGAAGGAGGCCATTCGAATAATCTACCAGCCATCAACTCAAAAACATTGCAAACACATCTTTATTTCAAACCACATCCTCACTTCCACTTACATTTTAGAAACTATATATTTAATGAAAATAAACCCACCTATTTGGACATCAGAATGCCACAAACACAACCTTAGAAATAAAACCAACCACGTTTATTGCAACAAAGGTTCCATAAAACTAGCATTTCATCCTATCTTGTATGGGTACAAAACTATTTAAAGAACTATTTAGAAATATTTGTAATAGACCAAAATAGTTTTCAAATTTGTATTCAGCGCAAAAAAAAAAACACATCAAAGTTATAAAATATCATTTAACACGTTGACTGCCATGAGGGCCACCGGTGGCCCACACAACAATTTTAGCTCACTCCATGAGGGCCACCGGTGGCCCTCACTATATTTCAGCCTGGCGCCACAACTGTTTCTACGGTAAAGTTCAATATTCATTATTCCGAGTTCTGTGTTCCATGCAAACGGAAATGACCCCCCAAATACAGAAATAGCCGACATCCGGTCTTTTGCCGCCATTTTGTGAAGTTATTGATGAGGTAGACCGGTGGCCCTCATGGCGTGGGGGCAACACTTTACATATGCCATATGATATTATGTTTCAGCTGTTTTGTTGTGATTTTTATATTTTCTTCATGCACACTTTTGAGGTTAGGTGTTTAGTAAGTGACATTGATTCTTTTTGTGAAAGAAACTTGTCTGTCTAAATGTAGTAAAAAACTAGTTCAAATATATAAAAACGTATTTAGGGTTGCTTTATTTAAAAACCAGAGGACTGTTTTCTATCACATGAGCTTTCAGAATATATCATTAAAAATTACGTAATACTAAAAATGGCGCTACAATTTGTGTTTGATTTATAAGACGCGGGAGCCACCGGTGGCCCACATGGCGCACGTATGACATTGGCTACCAGTGGCTCTCATGGCGTAAGGCGGACATACAGTTTTACTACGGCGGCCTCAGAATGACACAATAAATTATCTACGCTGGCAGTCAACGTGTTAAATTGACGGAAATATGACAAAAATACTAAAAGTTGTTACATTGGTTTTTTAGAATTTGTCGGTAAAATATATTATTTCCACAGAATAAAGAGCATATCTTGTAAAAATACAATTCTAGACCCATTTCAAGCAAAATTTTCCAAATTTGTTTGGTGGCAAGAAACTGCATAAATAGGCTACCAAGTGGTGAAATATGAGGTTATATCATTTGAGGAGGTTAATTTCATCTGCGGGAAACTCGTTTATATTGAAAAACTAGTTTTTTATCTGATAGTGAAAAGCCAACTTGGTGGTACCAAGTGGTGAAATATAGGTTTGTAATTCTTGAGACACAATATATAAACTATTTCTGGCAGAGGCCAGACACTCAATTTTAATGTAGGCCTAAATTACAAATTCTTGTTGAGTAGACAACTAATATAAAGTATATAATTTTAAGGATAAGTAAAGTGTATTTGCCGGGCACAAAAATTAATTTTATTGCAAAATCAATTATATATTTGTGTTCAGCATAGAAGTCATGCAAAATGAAAGACTTTGAAATATAATTAATATGTTTCTATGGAATATAATGATTACCATTCGTCTCTAGCTCTCTTTGTTTCCTTACATACACAACAAGGCTTTAAGGTAGTCTTCTTTTTAGGAGGACCTGTGATTACATTAGCTTCTGCTGATGCAATTGTATTCATTGATACCATTTTCAATTAAGTAAGCACAACAGTAAAGAATGTACAGGAATTATTCAATAAATGATTGCACTAAATTGTTTTTTCTGCTACTGTAATGGATTTTAGAATATAAAATACCGTATATCTGTATAACACATATAAATATATCAAGAATTACTCTAACCAGTCTTACAGAAACAACACAAACGTTCAATCAACCAATGAATCAATGATAGAGATACGATACCATAGACCACCAGAGTTGGCTAGTCGTAGATATCATAGACCTCTACGGCTAGTCGGCTCAGAGAGGAAAGAATAAAATAGAGTAGACATGGTAATCTAAGTGAGGCAGAAACTCTACCGCGATGGTGGTCCCCTCCACTGTCCACACAATTACAGACGGAAGCTGAGTGTCAGCTGAATTTAAAAAACTTGTAATGCAATATTGTGACTAGACCTTAGTCTTCCAAACGCAATTGAGCTACGCAAGCTGGTTGGAACAATAGCAATATAAACAAGCAGGATAGAATAACTTTTTAATATAAATATTATGAATTTAATTTATTTGATTATTATTATTTCTTTATAATACTGTACATTAGCCTTCTTCTAGGTGTTTTACTTAGTTTACTGAGGTGTATAAAACGAATACACCTCAGTAGGATAGAATACATGATGACTACTCTACTTTAGTCTTTGGTCTGTGAGTCAGCTGCGCTAAGCTGTTTGCTTACACGAAAGTCTAGCAGCTGCTAGGGGTGGCCAACGATATTATATCTATTACGTACATTGGAAATGTCGATATATATCCTAGGGTGTTATAACTATCCTAAAATGTAGACTATATTAATATAAATTAAGTGATTATATATAACGGATATCTAAAGTTAGTTAACATAAATAGAATTTCTAAAATATTTAACAAGGAGAGAACAAGGCAGACCATAAATTGAACATGCAACATGAAAACAAGCTAATTAGATTCAAATTATTCTTGACAATTCAAGCAAGACTAAGTTCTAGACACTTTAGTATAAATACATATATTTCGAAATATGTAGGAGAAATATACCTTTTGAGCTAATAACATTAACAGCTAGACATACAATATAGGCATCTTGCAAGCCTAGTGGTTAGCACTTCTGCTTCATATGCAGAGGGTCACGGGTTCAAATCCCGGGAGGTCCACTTAAAATTTGTCAAAACTAAAATTATGGAATCATTATCGACTTCTAACAGAAAGAGGGGTCTCAAACTATAGGTTTTGATTGGTGATATATCTCCAAAATCACATTAATCCATCACATTTTAGAAGAGACAACATTTAAGAGCTCTGCCCCCCTCCCCCAAATAAAAAATATGCTCAATAACCCAACATTGGATAATGTTAAGCTAATACACCCAAGTGTGTATCAAATTAAAGTTATTCTTCTATTAATTACTAATATACCATAAGATTTTAGAAAAGACTATGTTTATTTGATTCTCTGCCTCAAAAACCAAAATTCATGATGGTCATACAGCTTAAAAATCCTGGCGAGGCCGTAGGCCGATCTTCCTCACGAGCCGTTATGCTGAGATCCACAAATGGGGCTGTAGCAGAGCGTCTTGGCCAGGCCGTAGGCCGAGCTTCACAAAGGAGCTAAAGGTAAACACAGAAGACCTCAGAAACGAAATTTTATTAATGCCCTACAAGATAGAGCAACAACAAACGATGCTCAGGGAATTATAGGTGGTACCTCTTCAGTTTAAAATTCAACTGAGCGAAACTCGGTCTCCTGGTACTGTATTTAATTTTTACAAATAATTATTTATTCTGATATTCTAAAATAGTAACAGAAAACATGAGTTTTTTTGTGTCATGCTATAAGAGTAGTTAGTATATAAGTTTAAAAAGATTTACAATGTACAGTTCGATATATCGACTAACCTACTAGTATAGCAAGCCGATCATCACTAGCAAGACCTTCTATTATACCAGACAGTCCCATCATACGGGCGAGCTGGTCGTAGTTCTAGTTCAACGTGTCGGCTAGTTGTCAGAGCCCTCGCCAGACTGCGCTGGCGTTGGCTCTCTCCCCCCTCAACCCATTACCCACCCTCCTAAGGAAAGACTTCAGGCACTACGTCACGTTACGTCAGCTCTTGTTGGCGTAACCATGAGAGACTGGCCATGTCCCGGCCTGCCTGCCCAAAAGCTTTATGCATTTTTAATCGTTTTCTGCCATCGCTATTTATTGGTACCAAACACTGAGGCAATGATTCTAATACCTAAATTCAATCACACTCCTAGTTTGTGAATTAAATAAAACTGTGGTCAATCAATCCAAGACAATTAAGTCTTATTTTTAGATAGGTACCTATCATGCATAGTGTAAATAATAAATATATAAAAACCAATTTTAAGACGTTTGACATTTAGGTGAATTTATATGTAACCTTTGGTATTAATTATAAGTATATAATGATTAACAACTAGGCATATATTATATTGCCATTGTTGAATGCTATCCTAACTTGTTTTTCATAATATTATAATTATAAATATTGCATAAAGATATGCGCATAGCCCTATTTCCTCTCTCTTTCGCACGCTCTTCCGTCTCTCTTACTTCTCTCCTCTTAACCCACTCTCCCTTTCTCCAGACAGCCGCCCCGCCCTCTCCTTCCTCAGGTCCCACACACAAACAACGTCCTGCTTAGATAATTGTTTACGTTATTCCATATTGCCAACGTTTATCCGGGTTCTCTGTTTTTATATTTGCTTGCATCTCTTTCGAATAATAAAGAATACTGTGTTGGTACTATTACAGTAAAACTCAGTGTGACATTCATATTGAATAAAGAAATATTTATAACTGAATAAATTAAAACACTATATTGATTTATATGATTAACACACCGTGTATTTGTAAATAGACACACCGCTAACTTATCGGCAATGCTGGCGATAATTACTGCTGATTTAAGGTAGGCGCACACAGATCGTCATCGGACGGACGGCACGCATCGGACGGATCGGACGATTAGATTTGATGCGTTGTTTTCAATTGGAGTGCGCATACCTATCCGCATCGTACGCATCGTAGATCGGAAATGTCGTCAGGAATCCCGAGAGGGGCATTGAAGCCGACGGCTCCGTTCGGATTGAATGACTCACCGGCATTTCCGTTCTGGTGTGCGCAGTAGGACCGTCACGCATTATCCATTTCTACAGACGATTGACTAGTACAGTAGCGACTGAACACGTGGTATTCTTATTTTCTACACACAATTATGGATTCTGCGAAATTGATTATTATTGTTCAAGAATATGAAGAATTGTACAACTTAAAGCATCCCGATTATTCGAACCAGCAACGAAGGGACACCATTTGGGAGGAAATAGGCACAAGAATGAATCAACCAAGTAAGTACAATAAAAACTAGTATTTAGTACACAAAATTCATCTTTAATTGGTAGTTGTAATGGAAAGAATAATTAATTGTTACCTGCACCATAATAAAATAACGTTCATTAAGTTTGTAATAAGCATTTAAGAAAACACTATAAATTACATAATATGTAAATTACAATGACATATATGTATGTAATCAATAGTAAATGCTTCATTAGGTGGTTCATTTGGTAACTGCTTCAATGAAGTAGGTGTCTACCACTCCGAACTCTTCTTTCCATTCAACTTTGCCTTCAGCTGATTTGAAGTAATGTTTAAAACCATCCCTTACTTCCAAAGCATCTCCTCTCGACTGTCCGCCAATTCTTGCCATATTCCTTAAACCTTGTACATTTGCAAGAGAAACTTGTATATCCTCGTCAGTCCAATGTTGTACATCGTTTCTTAAAAAGTTATGTAGGCAACATGTAGCCGATACAACAGCAATGCAGTGCTCATGGCTAATATCCAATTTGCGTTCAAATATTCTAAATTTTCTAACTAATAATCCAAACGCATTTTCAACAGTGTTTCTGGCTCGGCTCAATCGATAATTGAATATTCGTTTTTCTTCATTTTGGCGCAAGTCATCCCGTGAGTACGGTCTCATTAAGTAAGTGCACAGAGGGAAAGCTTCATCTCCTATTATTACATGTGGCAAGCTTGTGTTTTCCCCAGGCGGTACCTTTGGCGGAGGAAAATGTAAACTTCCTTGTGCTAAACCTGTTCCCACAAAAGAGCTACGGAAAATGCTGGCGTCTGAATTTTTACCGAATTCACCCACGTCAATAACCAAAAACTTATAATTCGCATCGACTAGTGCTAGAAGAACAGTGCTGAACTGTTTTTTGTAGCAAAAGTATAGAGATCCGCTGTGTGGGGGAGCTTGAATGATCACATGTTTGCCATCGATAGCAGCAACAGCATTAGGGAAATTCCATTTTTCACTAAAGTCCTTTTCTGACGACATCCACATATGCTCGTCCGGCGTTGGCATCACAATAGGCTTAAGAGCGGTCCATATAGCTTGACACGTTGAGTACACAATACTGCGGACTGTACTTTCACCCATTCGATAAGAAAAAGCCAGTGATCGAAAAGAATTCCCAGTAGCCAGAAATCTGAAAAAAAAGAAATGGAAAAATAGTAATCGTTTTAATTTTTTTTTTAGGTAAAGCCTGTAGGCTCCAATGGACAAGGATTAGAGACAACCATCGGAAAGCAATGAATCTCCGAAAAACTAAAAGTGGACAGTGAGCATCAAAAATTAAGCCCCCGAAATTCTATCAAGAACTTCAGTTTCTTCTTCCAACTTTCAACGAGGAAGAAAAACGAATGAGCAACGTCTCGCTTCCACCTTCGGATCAGATAGCAGAAGACGATTCTGAAAATGAGAATGTCAATGATATTGAAGAACCAGAAAATACTGAAATCAATTCTTCCGTTTCACCAACCACTGCCTCGCTGCATCCACCATTACTCAGTTCGTTTTCACGTCATCCTCGTAACAAACCAAAGAAAAGCTCTTCTACGCCACAAGTGACCTCTGCATCAGTTCTGGACAAATACCTTAAAAATAAGGAAATCAGAAAGGAAACCCCATCTCAAGATCCGTTAACGGCATTTTTCATGAATATGGCTGACACTGTTAAATCTTTTCCGATTCTTGACCAAATTAAAATAAAAGGAGAGTTATTCCAATTAGTCCATTCAGTTGAAGCGCGCCTGGCACAAGAAATACAAACTCCAAGATCATGCTCTACTAATCCATCTTCCTCAATGATCAACTATGAGGCACATGGATCACGATCGTCAAGCTCACTTTACTCTGCATCCCCCAGTCCTAATCCTAACTATCACCAACAAGTGTCAAACTTACCTCAACAAGAATCCGAAGAGAATGAAGAGGCCTTCATGAATTCCTTTATGAAATTTCATTAATGATCTTCTGTGAAATGTGTTCTTTATATATAACTTATAAAATTAAAGGTTTTCTTATTTACAAACATATTTAGACTCTTATTATTTATTCCCTTGTATATTCTGTTAGAGTGTAGAAAAAAATATTTGATGGGGTTTTTACTTTTTTTAAAATAAATTATAAATTATTAATTGTTATTAAACATGTCCTAAATCAGTATCAAAACTAATTATGTCCTTAACATAATAATGTATCAAAATACAGTAGAGTAAAATATCAGCTATTAACATACTGTATTACATGAATGTACTATGGTTGATTGGTAATATATATTTAGTATATTATAGTTAGAATAAATAGAATTTTATAATCTCATCAAAAAAGAACATACGATATTATGCATTATGTCACTTAAAAAAGGGACTAGTTAGAAATTTTGCCTTATTTCAATGCAAGTTTATACGTCTTCAGAAGTTTTTAATCGAAATATAGAAAATCAGGCATGAAATGGTTAACTGAAAAAATTTTAAAATACGTACCTTAAGCAGATTGCTAATCTCTGTTCAGGCTCAATCGCACGGCGATAAGTGGTGTTCAGTTTAACTATATGTTGTCTGAGGACATTCAAAAGCTCAAAAAACATTACTTGCGACATGCGGAAGTAGCTAAAAAATTTAACTTCGTCTTCAATTAAATCAGGAAACAGATGATTAAATTCTCCGTATTCTATCCTTTTCTGATTAATTCTATGGATCCACATTTTTCGTTTTCTCTTCCTACGTCGCTGTTCCTCTTCTTCATCTTCGGCTAACAAACAAGTAACAATTATAACTTCTTCTTCGCTACTGCTATCCATAACTTATATACTGTAATATTTGTTTATTAAATTCCTACATATAACACCATTCACACACGACTCGACATACGTCGCAATGAACTGAAAATGCCGATGCTCCGATGACGACTAGTGTGCGCAGCACCTAAAAAAAGTACGATCCGTCCGATGCGTGCCGTCCGTCCGATGACGATCTGTGTGCGCCTACCTTTAAGTAAACATTTTCATATTATTTAGCCCATCTGAAAAATCTTTATTTATTGAATTTTAACCATCGATTAGGTGATTAAATCGACTGTTGTACTCAATCA